>JAQIUQ010000272.1:0-600000 GCA_030378365.1 Hybognathus amarus | reverse complement strand
ACATTCTTTTAGCCTAACTAGACTATTTAAAGCAAGGAATGTTGCTCCTATTGAAGTAATGTAATAGTTGAATTACAGTGGATTATGAACTCGCCAAAATGGAAAAGAAAGCCCAACTGGATGCAGGCCCAACTCAGTTACTGCTGCTGGCCCCCCCCCAAAAAAAAAAACATAATAAAAGTGAAATTCGGCACTGGGATGTCAAGCAAAACTAAGCATGAGACATGGGAGAGGATTTGTTTGCAGATGAATTCAGTATTCGCTTGTGTTCGCAGACCCCGGACGACTGCGAGAGGCGAGTGGTGTCGCTACAATCCTTTGTGAATAGGTCTTAGTGAGTTAGGAGTCCTCTCGACTTCTTTTAAGCTGTCCCAGACTTAGGTGCTACTTTTAGGGCTAAAATGCTTTGTGAATTACTTTTAGTGAAAAAAATTAGGAGTCCTAAAGTTAGGAGTGACACGCCCATTATTTTTAGGAGTTGCTCCTAAATTCGCCAGTTAGGAGCTACTTTTAACCTTAAAATTCTTTGTGAATACGGCCCCTGGTCCCCATGCACAAGGCAATGGTGGCACCAGCACAGAAATACTCATAATTCTGCTTTTCTGCAGGACAGGTGAACATGTATTGATTAATTTGTTTAGGATTTTTAGAAGATAATCTTTCTTTTCTCCCTCTCAGGATTTTTTGCGGTCAAATTGCAGATATAGGACAAATTGCAAGCTGACGCAAAACATTTTGCTCGATTTTGCACTAAATTCTGCAACATGACCCACACAACACTCACTGAGTATGCGGTGTCTCTGTGAGAGAGCCGGTCTGTGGCAGGTTGGACATGATGCTCATGCTGTCTCCTCTCTCCCAGCGCTCATTGCGACTCAGATCAGGATTACTGACACGGAATAAACACACGAGTGCAGGAGTCAGTGCAGTCGATATGATTTGTGTCACTTCAGTTGAATGTATGTGTATGTTACCTTGCTTCGGACTGGGTGTCTGATACCGGAGGAGAGATTTGTGTTCAGTGCAGTGGCTATGGAGGCTGTTCTCTGAGGAATCTAAGGGAAAATTATACATTAAACCACAATGATATTAATAATCACCTATTACATTGTGTATTTGCACAAGCTGTTTGCACAAACCTGAGCTTTACAAAAACTGAATGAGAGAGAGAAAGCAAACAAAAACATTATTCTGTCTTACTTTCGGAGGTTGTTCAATCTCAGGAAGACGGATCCAGGGTACCCGGCTCGTCTCTCATTGGGCGCGACTGAGGGGCAGGGGTCTCTGAGGTGGGGTCAGAGTTCTGACGGACTAGTTCTCTGGAGTGTGAGGGACGAGGTGTGGGTGTGGGAGAGGGATCCTGGGTGGGGAAGGCGGACATGGTCTTAGTGGGCTGATCACAAAGAGACTGGGAGCGAGGGACAGGGGCGGCATATGGTTTTAACGGCACCAGGTGGGCCATCTGGAACTACGGTAGATGGGAGTGAGGACAGGATAAAAGACGAGGCAGAAAAAAGGATGTCGACATAAGCCAAAAGAAAAGTGGGAGGGTAAAAGGTAGGCCAATTAGGCAAGGTTAGATTTTTATTTTTATTTGAGAGAGAAATTAAGATTTTTTATTTTTTTTGCAAAAGGGGTTTGGAAGAGTTTTAGGAGCGGGTAAAATCAGTAAAGCAGTTTACAGACAATGAGGGTTGGGCAGCAGATAAAGGTAGAAGAGCAATTGCAGGATATGCAAGTGAAGAGGATGTTCCCAAAAATGTTGGAGGATTATAGAGGAAGCGAGTGGGCCCCACAGGAAAGAAAAAGAAAACAGAAAGTCATTGAAAAGAGAGTGTTATCCAGAGCATGCAGCATTAAAGAACAAAAATGATGGCATTCTCCTGCAAATCACTATCTTTCTTTCTTATCAAGGCTTTTTATGGCTATCATTCTCTCATCTTGATCACTTAAAATGAAGTACATGATCATCATGACAATTACTTCATCAGAAAAATAATGGCTACAGGTACAATACAGTTCAAAAGAATAAAATTATTTTTCTTCAAGAATTTGTTTTTTTTTCCCCTAGCAAGAACATATAAAACTGATTTTTAAAAAATGACAGTAAAGACATTTATAATGTTAGAATATTTCTTTTTCAAATAATTTGAAGTTCTTTTGAATAGATGGGAGTGAGGACAGAGGACAAGATAAAAAAAGTATCAGGAAAAAGTATCACACTTTCCACAAAAATATAAAGCAGCACGACTGCATTAAAACATTGATAATAAGAAGTGTTTTTTGAGCGACTGTTGACCGTTTTTGATAAGAATTATTACCGACCACACTTTTGAACAATAATATACATAGTTCAAAGACATTACTGAGGTGGTCTTTAGAAATCAATATATTGTTTTGTATTTGCATTTACATATCATTAAGGTAGGGACACCAAACGAAGCCAAAGAACTAGCGCTGACAGCACTGTGTTGTCGCCTTGCATGGATGAAAAGACTACAGGCGACTTACCAACTAGCACGTGTGTTCTACGCCTGTGTGTAAAATGAAGCAGATACACTTCGTCATGCAAAAAGGGAACGCGAAAAGCAGTTATACAAACCATAAACAAAGCAAAAAAATGTTTTGAATATCAACCATGCTGATCACGTTCTTTATTCCACTCCGCTCATGTTATTATGAAAATATATGCACTATTGAATGGCTGATGACCGATAGCCCGATGCAGATTCTATGTTAAATCGGCCAAAAAAAAAACAAAAAAAACACGTCCGACTAGAGCCAATGGTGCGGAATGTGTTCTTGTATTCTTTGTATATGCTATTTTCAATGGTTTCAGTATTTTATTATTATTATTTTATTATTATATTCTTATTTTGTAAGAGATATTTATTCACACCGCAGTCTAGCTGAATATGACCGCTGAGATTTGAGTTAGGGAATGAAATGACAGGTAGCACACCTTTCCCTGCCCACCCTGTGGTTCCACGGGTGCTCTGCATGGGTGGAGTCTGTGAAGCTCCTGATTGGCTGATCGATTCTGAACGGGACTGTATGTTGGTGTCAGAGACTGTAGTGCAGATTTTGGGAGAGCCCTGTCTGTTCAGTTTACTGCGCTCCTCAACCTGACAAACAAAGCATGAGAATTTATATTGTGACGCCCCAATTCAGAGCACCATAGCTTTCAGCAGGGTGTCAGCGCACCTCTCTAGCCCAGGCTGGTTTGTTGTTCTCTAGGTTCTTGCTGTAGTGGTACATCTGTGGTTTCTTGTCTTGTTGCTGCTGCTGCTGCAGTGAGACGAGATACGCATGCTCCTGCTGCAGCTGTCTCTGAAGTCTCTCCGACTGTCTCTGCTCCTCCAGCTGTTTACGCTTGTACTCCTTCACACACATGAATAAACAATTAATAACTTATTAACTAGAGAAATGTGGAAGTCATGGCATTTTTTGCAGGCACAGGAAATAATTAACACAAAACAGCACAGTGTCGCATGCGCAAACACAGACACAAACAAAAATGTAAAACATATGCCCCTTCCAAACATGCAAAGGAAATAATTATGAATTAATGAATAATTACACACAAAAACATGATTGTTTGAGTTTTAGGATATATTGGCTCACATTCTCTGAAGTTTTTGACAACTAAAGAATAAAAGAAAAACATTTCCCTTAGCTGTCAAGGATTTCAAGCAATTGGACAATATTATGTAAAACAGCCTCGCTGTATTGAGTACACAGTGATGGAATATTGTGTGTAATTATGTCATATTGTATGTTCTTCTGATATTTTGACCTTGTTTGCAGCAAATTGTACATTTCAAATGAAACTAATACAAGCAGTATAAACAAATTATCAAACGAAACCTTTATGTTGTATTGACTAAAACATAAAAAGAGCTGTGAAAACATACACAAGTCAAGTTTGAGAAGTCTCACTTCAGCAGAGGTTCTCATGTGTAAGAACAGGGGTCTAAATCTGCTTTACACTTATGAGTGTTGTTGTTTTCATTTATAGATAAACTATCATTAAAAGTAAAGTTTTAAACTAATACTTTATTCAGTAAGGATGCATTCAACTGATTCATAAATACTTTTATAATGTTACAAAAGGTTTCAATTTCACATAAATGCTGTTCTATAGAACTTTCTATCCATCAAATAATCCTGATATTATTTTAGCACTGTTTCCAAAAAAATATGAAACAGCAGCACAACTGTTTTCAACATTGATAATGATAATAAATGTTTTTTGAACAGCAAATCATCATTAGAGTGATTTCTGAAGGATAATGCGACACCAAAGACTGAAGTAATGATGCAGAAAATTCAGCTTTGATCACAGGAATAAATTACTTCTTAAACGTGTTCAAATAGAAAACTGTTATTTTACAAGTGTAATGACATTTCATAGTATTGCTGTTTTTACTGCATTTTTAATCAAATAATTTTAAATTACTTATTTTATTTTCATTTGAAAGAAACTATTAAACATTTAGCTCAACTTAAGCTTCTTATCACTAGCTTTGGGCCAATTTAACTTAATACTGTATTATTATTTAAAGCTACACTGTGTAACTCTTTTAGTTTATTCTTAGCTAAAAACACTTAGTTCTTTCAAAAATATATGTGCTCATTATTGTATATTTACTTTGTTCAAGTAATAAAGTATTCTTGTGAGTGTATAATATGCCATTGAAAATACATACGGGTAAGAGGTTCTAATGTTGGTCGCCATGCTGCCCCTTCCATCTTGAAAGTACATTAGCCAAAGAGGGACATACCCGTTAATTCAAGCTTCGCCTTTCGCGTTTACGTTCGAGTTAACACTCATTGATCGAGGTTGAACTGGAAGCCATGTTAATCTTGGACTACATTGGCCACCGTAGGAGTTAAAACGAAATCGGAATTGAGAGGAACAGAAACTAATATTCACTGGATGGTCATATACCTTTTCACCACTAGATGGGGGTAAAAATCACACAGTGTAGCTTTAAGCAATTTAATGTGCTATTTATTTCTATCAAATAAAATCTTTCTGACCCCATACTTTTGAAGAGTAGTGTAGAACATAAAATTTTATTTATATTATCATAAAATGTATTTATTAATAAACATGTATTTTTTTAAAATATATTTTATATCAATTTATATTTGTTTTCATAATAATATTTTGCCTGTGCAAAATCAGTTTTTCTATGTGTTTTTAGTAATTGTTGGTTTGGTGTGTTTTAGTACTTATTACAATTACACAGCAAAAGTTTAATGCATATTTTCATAAAATGACAAAAAAAAATTATAATAATAATAATTAAAGACCCATGCTCCAGAACATTTCAAAACCCTGCTTTGTATGTTTCCCATTCTGAAACCAGGGAGATTCTGATCATTCCAGTATAATCTCGGGGTCCTGTAACAAATGTCTGAGGACTGACAGAGGGAAGAGAAAGAAAGGAGTGTTACCATTAGCAATGCCTGCTCCTGCAGTAATTGTTGCTGCAGTATCTCTAACTGCCGCTGTTCTTCCTCCAACTTATGTCTTATAAACTCCTACAGAGAGAGGGATGGAGAGAGAGAGAGAGAGAGAGAGAGAGAGAAAAGGGGAGCAATGGAGGAGGAGACGGATCAGAATGGACTCAAAAGGATAGAATAGAAAAGATATTTGAGGGAGCGGACAGATACACCTGTCTGTGCAGCCTCTGAAGATAGAGGCAGACATTTTATAGAAGTGTTTCTGATGGACTTTTTAAAATGGCTGAAGAACTGATTTGTTCCAGGCTCTTCATTCACTTACTGTGGTAGAGCCATAACGTCACGCTGCTTTTATAACCTTAAAATGGCACGCAGCGAGTGTTTACAACTAGTTCCCGCCACTCTGTGGAGTGTGTCGCGTATGCGTGTGTTTCTCCAGTCGTTTGAGGAGGAAAACTGAAGGAAGTGTGATGTGAGGCATGTACATGTGAGGTCGTTCTGAAGAGTGTGTCCTGTGGCACATTGTGCACTAATTCATGCTGATTGGTCTTTTGTGTTTCTGTCAGTTTGAATTGTATTGAATGTAGGGCTGCACACGGCTCACCACACACACACACTCACACACATACACACACAGCTTTTGAGAACCTGCTGCCATGGCAACCACTCCACAGACATTCCAGGGCCAGAGCTGTGCTGAGTGGGGAACACCCACGCGAGGCTGCGATTGGCCGGCCCGGCTGCAGTTCCGTGACTGTGATTGGTTACCTGCTCTCTCTCTGCCATCCTCCTGTCCTCCTCTCGTCTCATGTCATCGAGTCTCCGGTGAGGAGCTTTATCCTGTTGCTGCTGCACCATCTCTCTCTCCTTCCTCTGTTGCTGTGCGTGTGTATGAGAGATAGAGAGAGAGAGAGAGAGAGAGAGAGAGAGAGAGAGAGAGAGAGAGAGAGAGTGAGTCCCTTTAACATATTTGGCTGAAATAATGAGAGCCTTCCTGTAGCTAAAAATCATGTAATGCTTTTGAGAAGGGAAATTGATGGGAGAGAACCGAGAACATAGCCAAGAGAAAGCGAAAGTGACGAAGACATTGGGCACAGTTGTGGTGAGAGAGGGTGAGTGTAGTGATATTGGTGAGTCAGTGCACTGCGGCGCTGTATTCAGTGGGTTAGTGGCTAGATGGTGCTGCTGTCACCCTGCACATGGCCTATTTACAGTATGAAACTTTAAACACCAAATCTAAACTATCCTTCCCAACACAAGCAATTTTACAGTATAATTATTCATTTGAATTTAAATATCACTGATAGCAAGTCAGTGTTTGTGAGAAATGTATGGGATATATAAATACACACATTTTTTTTCAATTACTAGTATTAGAGATGATTAGATGATGAGAATTTACGTTTATGATTAGTGAGCTAGAAATGAGTTAAATATCAACTTTAAAATGGTTACATTATTATTATTTAAATGCCAATAATGGCATTAACGATGTTATAATTATTAATATTTATTATTCTATCAAGTAAGATTATTAAAGGTTTTCAAAAGTGTCTTATATTCACCAAGGCTGCATTTATTTGATTAAATAATACAGTTAAAACAGTAATATTATGAAATATTTTTACAATTTAAAATAACAGTTTTCCATTTAAATACTATGCTGATTTTGGGCTTTGGAAACGTTTTATGATCAAATGTTGTAAACAATTAGATTTTGTCCTCCCAGAATTCTTTTTGAAAAGCATTCACTTCAGCATTTGAAATGGAAATCTTTTGTAACATTGTAAATGTCTTTTTTGATTAATTTAATGCAGCTTTGCTGAATAAAAGAAATAGGGGAGAGCAGGGCACAACCTAACGCTTTTTGGTTTTGGCTCAATTAATTAAAAATAATTAGGTTAGATTAATACTTTTTTTACACAAGCAACATACACATCTCTGCAACAAATGACCACTTAAAGTTTTTTTCTAGGACCTACCATTTTCGTACAGTTGCACTGAAAGTGACAGAAGTGCAAATGTTACAACTTATCCCCATATGCGGGGTTAATTGTAACAGATAGAGGGGTTAGTTGTAACACTTGTGTGTAACACACATAATTCAGTACTATTTTATTTGTATAGTTTGATATTGTTTGTGCATCTGTATAGACAGATATCCATCCATCCCTCATCCAATCATCCTTCTATTATGGATCAATATCATGGATAGAGACATAAAAGGGCAGCATAGTTTTGCAATAAATAATAATAAATAAAATTATAAATATTGTAATTGCAATTAAATTAGATTTGTTTGTGGCAACTGCATGTACAAATATTAATAATAATAATAATAACAGTAATAATAATACAAATGAGCTTAAAATAAAAATGTAAAGGGTTTATTGCATTAATAACAGGCCATATTTTTAATAAATAAACAAGTTATCATTCATAGTACACTAAATTTTAAACATTTTAAATTCCAACATTGTTTGTGAAAGTCTAACAAAGTTAAATGTATACTCAAACCTGAAAAGTTGTGTGGCTCCGTTTTCATTTAATTATGATTGTACACTTGGTGGCTTAGTTGTAACACTGTGTTACAACCAACCCCGCTGTGTATTACATATTTTAAGCCTAGCTAACAGTCGCTAGGAATTGCTGACATGTTTCAAACTGTGCTATGTTTGAGCAAACAAGACAGTGATTAAGGCAATATAAAGTTAGATTTGGAAACATATACACCCAACTCACAAACCGAAAAAAAAACCTATGATGAAAAAAATTACTTTCATAGTGTCAAAACACTCTTTGTCCAGTATCGATCACGAAATATAATCAAAACTTCCCGCAAATTCAAGGGAGACTGTCTTCAGGCAGCAAGAGAAAAATAGCGGAAAGACAACCTGCTTGATCCTGACGAACTATGTTTACGGTCCGTGTGTTACATTTAACCCCGCGGCTCAGGTTGTGCCCCGTAGTGATGCGCGGGGTCGACTCTAACCCGCGGGCCGCGTGGGTAACCCGCGGGTCGGGTTGGGGCGGGTAAAGAAATTGTCACTTTATTTGCGGGCGGGTTGGGGCGGGTCATTAATTATTATTATTTATTTTTTTATCCATGTATGTTGCTTGTAATTTCCAGCCTATATTAAATATTTGGGAATATCTATTTTCATATTTTATAAGGTTATTTGATAAGGTTACAATGCGATTGCCGTAGCAACGTAACTTGCGTGAGGTTCCCAAACCTTTGGTGTCACGTGACACGTCACGGAAGCGGCGCGGCAAGCAGCTCTCGCCGCCAGCCTCGACAACAACAACAACGGAGAAATATAAGTGAAGATGGAAGACGAGGTGCGGGAGAAATTGAGGTCAGGAATATACATGATTCAAAGAAAAAAGGTCAGGCTGCTAAATCTAATGTTTGGGAGCGGTTCTCATAAGTGCAGTAGTTGCAGGCTAGCAGGAGACAACAGTAGTCTCGGTTACCTGAAGTGCAACTCGTGTGAAAAATATACTAAGTAGCGCCACAAAATGTCCACTTCCAGCGTGTCAAGACATATTTGTGGGGGGTCTAAGAAATAAAAAAAATGGTTTAGCCTATTAGATGAATACAAATGCTGCTTTGTAAATGTTGAAAATGTTTATTAATATGACCTGATTTATGGTTCATATTCATAATCAGTCTGTTGTTGCCAGTTTACAAGGCAATGTTTCCAAGCACTTTCAGGCTGAAATAAAGGCTATTTTCATTTACATTACAATGCCTAGTAGCTACTGTCTATTTAACGGTTGCGGGTGCGGGGCGGGGGCGGGTAGTGAAAATAGAGACAGTGGTGCGGTGCCGGGCTGGGGCGGGCCAAATAATTTCATAAAAGCGGGACCCGCGGGTCTGGAAAAAAAGCCGACCCCGCGCATCACTAGTGCCCCGCGCTCCCCTACACTTTTGAATGGTTAGTGCATTATTAAATGAAACTTTGCTCAAAATGTTCCTTTGCTTTAAATGGGATTACAAATTTGGTCCGATTTTTAAAGGGGTCTTGATAACACTTGTTTAATTAGCTTAGCTGTGAGGGGCTTGACTTTGGGAATCTCTCCTGGTGTACAAAGGCAAACATAAATATAATGGCTTATGATGCTCAGTACATAACAAATACACAAACTCCTTTGTGTTGTGGCCTATTCACCCATGTCTCTCTCAGCTAGTGTAGGATAATCAGGCGGTCATGCTAATCATGTCCTTCCACAGTCAGCCAGTGACAATGACCACTCAAAACTAAATCAATTAATAGTCTGACTTTGCACAGTATGTAGAAGTCTCACTCATTTACTGGGTTTGTCTCTCAAATTCACCAACATGTACAGTACCTCACAAAATTCCACAAATACCTCCCTGTGTTCACTCTATTGAAGAAAGACCGGCTCAAGATAAGAGAAAATGTTCAGCACTTTAACAAACACTGCTGTAAATCTTCTGGCTGTGAACTACATGTTTTACGTCAAACATTGACTTCCAAAATATTCTCCTCAAACTTTTAGCTTCTCTCAGTGAGCTTGTTCTGATCTCTATTCAGTCCAACATTCATGGACATGAGATACAATCTAATATACTTTAAAGTCATCATGAAACGGAAGTCCTTTTTTCCTTATTATGACGTGTATCCGAGTGAAACAGTTTCTGAAATTAGAAAAAAGTAGGTGGGGCTTGATTTCATCCTTCGGGAATTGATTGGATCATTGGAGGTTGGGAGTTCCTAACAAAATGGAGGCAGATTTGAATGCCAGTTTACAGTCAGTTATGGGGGATTTCTCTCCACCTGACTCACCACCGTTACCCTCCCATGAAGAAATTTTAATTGAGGAACCTGACGATGAGAACGAGGATGAGCAGCCAAATTTTCTGTATTATATTTTTATATATTAATATGAGCCTCCCACGAACCAATTTTATATCGTACCAAATCGCACGGGCTCTAGCAATAGTTTTTGACCGGAAGAAAAGAGAACTCGTTTTGAGTGGGGAGGGAAGAGGGAAGGGTAAAAAAAAATAATGAAGTACACAGATAAATAATTTATAATTAACACTACAATATTACATAATAAATACGAATGGTAAAATTTGATTTCATGACGACTTTAAGTCATATATATATATATGACTGGGCAGGATGTGAAATAGCTTATTTTTATTATATATTATATATTATATATATATAAATAAGTTATTTCACATCCTGCCCAATGTTGTTAAAATTACATTAAATTCTAATATCGTCACATTACAATCTAAAAAATAAAATCATAAATCATAAAAATACACTTACTTGTAGGTTTAAAATTAATTTGCCACATTTAATGTCCAAAAACAAATATTTTGAAAAAATTACATTTTAGTCAGAATTATCACACTCCTATTCTATTACGATCTGTCTATTGAGACTTTCTAACACTTATAACTGTGAAATGTAAGTACCACAAAAACCACATCTGAAACAGAGATGTATCTGTCAGTACACAAACACCTTTTATGATTGTCATTCTGCCCTTATCATTTCCTGTGAGAAGAAAGATGATGTTCAGTGACTTTCATGTGCACATGCATGCGTACCTCCTCTAAGCGACGCCTCTGTTCTTTCTGCTCCTCTATCCGCTTCTGCCGGTCATGCAGCAGCTGGCGTTTGTGCTCCTCGGGGTCTCTGCGCTGAGCGGCGAGCTGCGCCTGCTGTCTTTTTAAGGCCTCTGAACGCTCCTTATTCTCTTGCTGCAGCCGCAGGAAATCCCTTCGCAATGTCGACTCACCAGGAACATTCAAAATAGAGCTTCAGACATAAATAAACAGAGAAACAAAGAGAAGAAGGTTTGAAAGGAGAACTGTATGTTAATTTCTCTCTTGGTTCCATCAAGGGCATGCACTCATGTGCAATATGATGTAATATGATTAAACCATTAATGGAGGGTTACAAGGCACTTCTATGCACACATAAAACATTTCCCAAAACAAATCTATTAAGGGTGTAATTTCTGTCCCAAAGCCCCAAGCGTACTTGTGAAAATAATGATTGTTTCCAAATAGCAGTTGTCATGATTTGATGACCCCACCTTAAACAAATGGCTTACTTATTATTGACTCATTCAGACATGTATAGACAAGTCTCAAATCTTTTCTCAGAAGTTTTGTGAATCAAAAGATTTCATTCAAGCCATGTCTCAAATCAGTTATCTACTAGTTCAAGTCAAGTCAGTTATGTACTAGTACTCAAGTCAGTTATCAACTACTCTCAATCTTAAGTCAGTTATCTACTAGACCAAGTCAAGTCAGTTATGTACTAGTACTCAAGTCAGTTATCAACTACTCTCAATCTTAAGTCAGTTATCTACTAGTTCAAGTCAAGTCAGTTATGTACTAGTACTCAAGTCAGTTATCAACTACTCTCAATCTTAAGTCAGTTATCTACTAGTTCAAGTCAAGTCAGTTATGTACTAGTACTCAAGTCAGTTATCAACTACTCTCAATCTTAAGTCAGTTATATACTAGTTCAAGTCAAGTCAGTTATGTACTAGTACTCAAGTCAGTTATCAACTACTCTCAATCTTAAGTCAGTTATCTACTAGTTCAAGTCAAGTCAGTTATGTACTAGTACTCAAGTCAGTTATCAACTACTCTCAATCTTAAGTCAGTTATATACTAGTTCAAGTCAAGTCAGTTATGTACTAGTACTCAAGTCAGTTATCAACTACTCTCAATCTTAAGTCAGTTATCTACTAGTTCAAGTCAAGTCAGTTATGTACTAGTACTCAAGTCAGTTATCAACTACTCTCAATCTTAAGTCAGTTATCTACTAGACCAAGTCAAGTCAGTTATGTACTAGTACTCAAGTCAGTTATCAACTACTCTCAATCTTAAGTCAGTTATCTACTAGTTCAAGTCAAGTCAGTTATGTACTAGTACTCAAGTCAGTTATCAACTACTCTCAATCTTAAGTCAGTTATATACTAGTTCAAGTCAAGTCAGTTATGTACTAGTACTCAAGTCAGTTATCAACTACTCTCAATCTTAAGTCAGTTATCTACTAGTTCAAGTCAAGTCAGTTATGTACTAGTACTCAAGTCAGTTATCAACTACTCTCAATCTTAAGTCAGTTATATACTAGTTCAAGTCAAGTCAGTTATGTACTAGTACTCAAGTCAGTTATCAACTACTCTCAATCTTAAGTCAGTTATCTACTAGTTCAAGTCAAGTCAGTTATGTACTAGTACTCAAGTCAGTTATCAACTACTCTCAATCTTAAGTCAGTTATCTACTAGACCAAGTCAAGTCAGTTATGTACTAGTACTCAAGTCAGTTATCAACTACTCTCAATCTTAAGTCAGTTATCTACTAGTTCAAGTCAAGTCAGTTATGTACTAGTACTCAAGTCAGTTATCAACTACTCTCAATCTTAAGTCAGTTATCTACTAGTTCAAGTCAAGTCAGTTATGTACTAGTACTCAAGTCAGTTATCAACTACTCTCAATCTTAAGTCAGTTATCTACTAGTTCAAGTCAAGTCAGTTATGTACTAGTACTCAAGTCAGTTATCAACTACTCTCAATCTTAAGTCAGTTATCTACTAGACCAAGTCAAGTCAGTTATGTACTAGTACTCAAGTCAGTTATCAACTACTCTCAATCTTAAGTCAGTTATCTACTAGTTCAAGTCAAGTCAGTTATGTACTAGTACTCAAGTCAGTTATCAACTACTCTCAATCTTAAGTCAGTTATATACTAGTTCAAGTCAAGTCAGTTATGTACTAGTACTCAAGTCAGTTATCAACTACTCTCAATCTTAAGTCAGTTATCTACTAGTTCAAGTCAAGTCAGTTATGTACTAGTACTCAAGTCAGTTATCAACTACTCTCAATCTTAAGTCAGTTATCTATGAGACCAAGTCAAGTCAGTTATGTACTAGTACTCAAGTCAGTTATCAACTACTCTTCAATCTTAAGTCAGTTATCTACTAGTTCAAGTCAAGTCAGTTATGTACTAGTACTCAAGTCAGTTATCAACTACTCTCAATCTTAAGTCAGTTATCTACTGAGACCAAGTCAAGTCAGTTATGTACTAGTACTCAAGTCAGTTATCAACTACTCTCAATCTTAAGTCAGTTATCTTCTAGTTTAAGTCAAGTCAGTTATGTACTAGTACTCAAGTCAGTTATTAACTACTCTCAATCTTAAGTCAGTTATCTACTAGTTCAAGTCAAGTCAGTTATGTACTAGTACTCAAGTCAGTTATTAACTACTCTCAATCTTAAGTCAGTTATCTACTAGTTTAAGTCAAGTCAGTTATGTACTAGTACTCAAGTCAGTTATCAACTACTCTCAATCTTAAGTCAGTTATCTACTAGATCAAGTCAAGTCAGTTATGTACTAGTACTCAAGTCAGTTATTAACTACTCTCAATATTAAGTCAGTTATCTTCTAGTTTAAGTTCGGTCCTCAAGAAAAATAGATTACCAAATCAAATCTTAAGTAAAATTATCTTCTAGTTTATGTGTAGTTTCAGGTCAATTATCTAATAGTTTAAGTCAAGTTGCAAAACAATTTTCTTCTCACTATAATGCAGCACGACGATAGAGTTTAGCTATCTCTGGTGTTTCTATACATTAAACTTTGATATAAAATTCACACACAATATACTGGTAAATTAACACAAAATGTCAGGAACACTGGGGAGAGCTTCTGCAATGTTGTGTAGTGTTATGTAGGGTTGTGTAAACACAGAAGCTGCTGTTTACCTGGATTCTCTCTCATCACCTCTGTTCTCATCCTCTTCATCACTACCGCTATACTCGTACTCGGTCTCCTCTGAGAGGAAATCAAAACAAAATGAAAAAGAGAGAAATGAAGAGAGCGAGAGGCAGGAAAATAACATAAGGCATTAATATAATATGGCTCAACACAGTTCTATGCATACCGCAGCACTTTAAAGTCTAAATCATCTGCACTCTTCCTTAACTGATACTGTGTGAGCACTAATAATAATGCTGAAGCCTGCTGGCTGGATGTTTCCATTTTTAGCTGTTCTTCATTCTTCATGTCCAGAAAGAAACATAATTCAAGTCCAGCTGTGCTATTTGATTACACTACAAGCCACAGATCTCATGAGTTACTCTAAGCTATGCAGTTATGCACAAGTACCCTATTTGTAGTCAAAGGCAAAGATGAGCTCTGATTGGATGGGATTTTTGGTGACATCACTGCACAAAGGTTAGTAAACAAACTTTATTAAATATTCTGTTCCACCACAGAGCTCCGGTGTACAAATGGGTGGATAAATTATGATCTATAGTCAAAGAGGAGCCCCTGTATCTGTTCTGACTCTGATGATAAAACTGATTAAACTAATTAATTAATTATTAAGTGCGTGGGTCATCATGAAATGTTTAGGCCGTCTGTATTATTAAAGCACTATTGCTCTTATATTTTGTCTAAAATCATTTGCAAAGGCAACATTAAAGAAAACGCATGGTACATACCTTTCTCGCCACGTTTCTTGCGTGTACGGTCAATGTGATCTTTGAGCTGGATGCGGACCTGTCTCTCAGTGGGCTGGTCTCTGATGAACGAGTGCTTCAGTAGCTGTTCTGTGGACGGACGACTTGGATAGGACTTCACAAGACAACCCTCGATGAAATCAATAAACTTCTTAGACCTGAAAGAGAAAGAAAAACATGTAGGAAATTCATGTATTAGCAAGAAAGTCAATTAAAAAATAAAACTGATTATAGAATCAGAATGCTATTTTACAAGGCCCACAGGCCTCGGGTCAGTGCAAAAGAGTTTCACGCCAGCTTCAATCGGTACAATTATTTTAATATGTTTTTAAAAATATTTTAAAGTGCCCCTATTATGCTTTTTTTATATTACCTTTCATGCAGTGTGTGATCTAGCTCTCTGTGAATGTAAACGGTCTGCAAAGTTATAAAGTGCACGATAAATTAAGTTAGTCTCCCAAAAGAAAGAAATCGACTCTGAACAGCCTACAGTCGTCTCCAGAAACTCTTTCGTGACCTACATACGTAATGCAGTGATACATTTGCCTAATGCCCACCTACGGTCTGCTACGGATGCCCGCAAACCCTATTTACTTTGACCTGACCTCAAACACTGAGGCTGGTGTTGTGTACTTGTCAAGAAGCCTCTGTTTTATACTCTGCAAAAGCAAATTCTCTTTGTAGACACCACCAAAGAACGTGAATTTATCACAGCAATACAACAGGAGTATAACCTTTTGATGATTGATTCTCAAATCTCTGTGAGGTCTAAAGGGGATTTACAAAAAAACTTCTCCATTAAAGATGTATAAATTTTCTACCAGGTTTAAAAAACAGTAGGTTTGTGTTTTATATTGTGTAGGTATTGTGTACTTCTGCATATCAGCTCTGGGTTCACTACTGCATAAATTGTGTCCATTAATGCAGATGGTCTGTTGTAGTTCCTATTTTGAGTGATGATAAAGGATGGAACAAGAACTGTTTTAAAAAATTAAATGTTATATCAGTCATTCATGTTAGTGCTCGGCTGAACGTATGCATTGATATTGATACAGTCATTGATATAATTTCCACATGTGCACCGCAATAAATTAGAAATCTACTTGTTGATGGACATATAGTACACTTGTTAATGCTGATTGTGAAGAACTACAGTTGTAACATCTCATAATGTACTTCAAACTGAGTAGCACATCACTGAGAATCGTCCTGCTCCAATTCGTCCTTCCGATGGAGGTTCGGGTTGAATAACTAGTACTTCCAAAGGTATAATCATCAGACTCGCGCTCGGATTGATAGGCTGAAATCGACGCCATCGATTACTTTACAGTGTGTGCAATCGGTGAGCTTGAGGAAGCATCCGGAGCTGAAATTCAGTTTCAATTCTGAATTGAAATTCAGACACGCACTGTAAAGCCCAGAACACACCAAGCCGACGCCGACGGATTAGCGCTGGATAAAAGCCGACTGTGTTGTCGCCTCTGCTGGGAAAGAATGCACTTGAACACACTGAGAGAACTACAGTGCGACTGTCAGCTAGAATGTGCGTTCTGCGCTTGAGTGTAAGAAATATTAGTCTATATTTGTCGATCAGAAAAGGAAAACCGAATGCTGGCGGCTGCAGATAAACATACTGTAAACAAGCACGCGCGCTTACCGTTTTGAATATCAATCCTGCTAAACCCTTTCTTTATTCCAATCTGCTCATGTTAATATTGAAATATTGGCTAAGGAACACTCAGGTAAGATGACGTAACATAAGAACAGCCTTCTATTTTTTTTTCTAAAAGCCGTTTTAGCTTCTTTGCTTGCTGTTTTGCTTTTATTCTGTGGACTGACTCTTTCACGAAGCTGAACAGCCAATCAGAGTTCTCTCTTTCCCAACGGCCCGACGCCGATTCAACATGTCGAATCAGGTGAAACAAAGCCGACGAGGACTATTTTCAGCCGACGGCATGGAACCGTGTGGAACACACCGAGGAAACTTCAGTCGGCCGACACACAAAAACTGCCCGACGGCCGACCGTCGAGCTTGGTGTGTTCCAGGCTTAAGCCGTAGAACAATCACAACAGACTGGGTCGTCTGGCATATTAGAGCAGAGTAGCTCACAGAAAGGAGGGGTTTTAGAACGATTAAATCTTCAGACGAGTCGTTTGAGAATCAATAAAAAATATGGTGATGTGCAGTGTATATTGTGAGAAAATGAAAGTGTTTTTTGAACTTCGATGCATGTAAACCCTGTTGTAGGAGACCACCAAAACAAAATTAATATAGCATTATTAGTTAAAAATAACAACTTTTGAATAGTCAGTGTATATTTCTTTCAGACACATAAAAATGTATTGCTAAAAAGAAACGTAAAGCAAGAAAAACTCTGTACCTGCAAGAAAAACCCTGTAATAAGTTTAATATAACATTATAAAGGAAACAGAACAGGCAGAGATTTAAAGCAGAATTTAAGCAGAATATCTTTGCAAGTAACAGAGAACGCAGTCAAATGAAACAAGGCCGCCTTTTTTATTCAAACCCAACATATGCTCCATCACTACTTCTATAACCAGCTGTTCAAGGGCAGGGCTCAGACCAGAAGTACCAAAATAACTCCAATCTAAAAACTATAGCAGCGGCATGCCAATATATGACAACTGCAACCAACAGGAGAGAAAGATAAAAACATGGATGAAATAAAGGTAGGACGAGAGAACTAATTTTCCATCATGCAACAGCACTCTATACATGTAGTGTGTGAAGATATAGGTGCGACAGCGCAAACTGCAACTCCTGCCTGCAAAACGAGGAAACCACATACAAAAGAGAACCTATATGGATGGCAGCGACCTGTAACTTAGTATGCAGTGCATGTATATATAGATGAGGGAAAGAGGGAGGGGAAGGAAGAAGGAAAATATAGCTTGATCTTAAAGTAACAGCTGAAACAGCATGTCCTCACCATTTCTTGGACTTCAGTTTAGGAGGAGGGTTCTGTGGATAAGGAACAAAGCTCGCATGGGATGCATGTCACACAACGCTGAGGGAAAGAGCACAGAGATGCAAACATGCTGATAAAAGACTGATTTTAGCTATGTGCCCATTAAAAAGAATGAACTTAATCCAAGAGGTGACAACAATTCATGAAGGAAAGTAGAGCAGTGACGTGGCTGCTGCTACACACTGTCCGATGTGAGCGTGTAAGAGACAGAATATGACTAAGTGTTGTGCTGCATAAGACAATGGAGTACAAAAAAAAAATTAAGGCTCATAGACACTCAGGATGTTAACCTTTTATATTAAGTTTTAATAATAATTTTAATTCTATGAGAATAGGAAAAGTCCACACAATATAACGACAACAACAGAGGAACTATATAATTTGGATCTTTTCCAGAACGTTTTTTTTTCCAGCCTGATGAACAATAAAAATTTGACAGCCGATCAGAATCCACCCGAACTCTAAATAGCTTGAGCATTTAATGCAGAAGACGATAACTGTAATTGTAAGAAACAGAACATTATTGCATACGTCAACCCCATTTGCATTTCAGACCAGAGTATGTGAGGGGTAAAGCTGAAAGTGATAACTGTGCAAACTCACATATATTCAACCCTTTTTTGAATATTCACTTAAAAACACAAGCCGCAATTGATGATTGCGAGTGTCAGTACTGGCTGCTACCTGAGGGACAGATAGTTATTTTTCTCATATTAAGGTTTGGATCGCACACTGTGTCTGTTTAGCAGATGCAACCTCACATAAGTGTACTTACGAGGTGCTCCTTCAGCCATCTCTATAGCGGTGATTCCCAGAGACCAGATATCACTCTGTTGTAAAATAAAATTAAAAAAAGGTTATTTTGTTCAGGCAAAGTCACTCACACACAAACAACAATGTGTGCAATAATAGGGATGTGTGGATTGAAATGGACAAATTCATACTACCAGATACTAATGTTGTATTAAACGGACAACTCCGGCGCAAAATGAACCTTTGGTCTAATTACACATTGTTACCTAGTCAACCGTTATCTGAGATTTGTTTCATGATTGTCAAATGTAAATAGTTTTATCTATAAATACAGTTTTAGCTTTATAATGCTAGTATAACGCTAGTATATAGGGCATAGAGTTAATGACAAATCAAAACTGCTTGTTGATTACCACTAACAAGGCTCAAAATAGCCCCACAGTAACACTGGTAGCATAATAAGGTCCCTACATTCAAACCGAAGCATTGAGAACTTTGTCAAGTGTCCATACAGTTTAATAAAGAAGATATTTTATACACACAGTCAACTTCCGCGAATACAAGAAGAAGCCATCTTTGAAATATAGTCTCTACCAGTCGATCTACGAACGCCGATCCAAGTGCGCTTGTAAGATGTGAATAAGGTGATAAGGTGAGCGTGTACCAGTAGGCTACATGCTACATATTAAAGACAAGAAAATGGTTCGTGTTTGTGTTTCTTTCGGAAACAACGGACTATATGAGATTCTGCACAGTTCAGCGCACTTGGATCGGCGTTCGTAGATCGACTGGTAGAGACTATTTTTCTAAGATGGCTTCTTCTTGTATTCGCGAAGTTGACTGTGTATAAAATATCTTTCTTATTAAACTGTATGGACACTGACAAAGTTCTCAATGCTTCGGTTTCAATGTAGGGACCCTTATTATGCTACCGTGTTACTGTGGGGCTATTTTGAGACTTGTTAGTGGTAATAACAAGCGATTTTTATTTGTCATTACTCTATGCCCAATATACTAGCGTTATACTAGCATTATAGGCTAAACTGTTTTTAGAGATAAAACTATTTACATTCGGCAATCATGAAAACAATCTCAGATAACGGTTGACTAGGCAACAATGTGTAATTAGACCAAAGGTTCTTTTTGCGCCGGAGTTGTCCTTTAACAGGATCCTCACACAAAAATAAAAGTTTAAAGAAAAAAAATAAATAACTGTAGCACTGTTTATTGGTTATGTACTATACATTAAACATGTATCATAAGCTAAAAAGTTACAAACAAAGAACTTTGCCAACAAACAGTAGTTTAGACAATTTATCCTCACAGACAATAGCCATTCAAACCAAACAGAAAGAAAAGTGTCAGTATTCAGTATCACTTCACTGGTTGTCTACAAACTGAAAGTTTGGTGGTTCAATCTCCCGGTTCCACCTGACCAAGTGTTGAGGTGTCCATGAGCAAGACACCTAACCCCAGCTGCTCCCGACAAGCTGGATGGCGCCTCGCATGGCTGCCGTCGCTGTCGGTGTATGAATGTGTGTGTGAATGGGTGAATGTGAGGCAAATTGTAAAGCCGTTTTGGTGGCCATTGGGTCTATGAAAGCGCTATATAAATGCAGTCCATTTACCATTTACCAATAACATGAACAAACAATGAACAGCTAGATTTGTATTAACTAACGTTAACAAAGAAATAACAAAAACAGTAACAAATGGTTAGTTCATGTTAGTTAATGCATGAACTAATGTTTAATAAATGAACCTTATTGTAAAGTGTTACCGAATTAAAAATCCCCATTTTATCATTAGAATTCACAAAACCCTCTCCTTGTGATAGAGGCATCAGTTTTGGTTTCATCAACATACTGATAAGAAGGCTTTATGCGATCTCAACATGGCAGCCACCATGACAGAAGACCCTCTTGTGCAGCTAATTCTAGACCTGTCACTTAAACTTATTGGAAAATAATCCACTGATCCGCATCAGATGATAGCAACGGTCTTGCAACCCCCTTTTGGTTGAGAAACACTGGTGTACATCAACAGGAAGAAGCTCATTTTACCCTGTAATCATAGGTGGAGTCAGGATTCTCATCACAGGCGATGACTTCTGGGGCCATCCAGGTACGGAGTGCCAATGAAAAGTGTTTCTTCTGCCGACTGTACGATTCCAACTGTGCACTCACCCCAAAATCCACTACAAAAAGAGTGAGGAAAGAGGAGGCAATTAGGGTCGGTAATATAACACAACACGTTTTGCAAGTCTTATTAAACCTGTTGCGCAGCCAAAATGTTTATATTCATCTACCCTAATTCCTTCCTTCTCATACACAGACACATTCTTCCACTTAAGCCACACTCTCCCTCAGGTTGTGGTGTGTGAAGTATTTTTGTCGTGGTGTCAGGCCTATATTAATGAGCTTCAGTGCTTTGCTCTAGTTGTTAAAAAAATCTCTAATCAGACAGGATATAGGCAAGACAACAGACACACTCAAATATTCATATTTTTGGACACAACAGGGCTGCACAAATCAAATATTACTGTTACTGAGCTAGTCTGTTTTTTGTTTTTGGTCTGTTTGTTTTTTATCAAGCAAATATCCCACTCACCAAGTTTAACCTCTGCGTTCTCTGTAAGCAGTACATTCTGTCCCTTGATGTCTCTGTGGATGACTTTATGAGCATGGAGGTGAGACAGACCCTGAGGAACAGAGAGACAGTGTTTACTGGCTGTGCAACATTACGTATATAATTGCATCAAACTGAAAGATACATGTATCAGGCATGTAATGTGTATTGTTAAAGTCAGCATGAAATGAAAATTGAGATAGTCTTTTTTCTATGTCTGGAAGGGATGCATTATTGTCCCACACATGCCATCAGTAAAGAGAGGTCATTGCGAGGGGAGGAGTTTTAGTTTAAAGACCACGAAGGCACATGAATTAAGAAAAATAAATTCTGCACACAGATAAATCATTCATAACAAACACTGCAATATGAATTCATGGTGACGTTAAGAGTCTTACTCTCAGTATCTCTCTGCAGATGATAAGCGATCCAGTCTTCTTTCAGAGAGTTGCCCTTTGTGTTCTTCACCAAGTCTGTAACTGAGCCGGCACCACAAAACTCCATCACCAGCTAAACAAAAACACACATATGTACATATATGAAACTGCAAGCTGATACAAGCCATTGTTTTCCAAATCAACCACGGTGTCATGATGCAAGACTTTTAACAGTTATGAGATCAGTTATAAGGTCATGAGTCGATAAGGTTCAGAAGTCTGAGGAAGCACAGACCCAGAGCTGGTCATCGTAGTCCAGGCGGACTCTTCTTCACGAAAAGCTCCATAGTAGGTGGCAATGTTTCTATGGTGACTGTACTTCTTCAGCATGTTGATCTCAGCTTTAATCTCCTCCTCCTCTTCCTCAGTCACATCCATGACCTTTATGGCCGCCAGCTGGCCCGTCTTTACATGACGACCCTGAGACAGAAAGAAATTCAATAGTAAATAGCAAAGAAATGGTTAATTTACTAAACTTTATTTTGTTAATTCACCACAATAAGAGTAGATACCACCATATTTAATTTAACATTAGTCTACAAACTACATACTCAACACAACACAAAAACTAAGCTAGATAAACCACCTCACCGTCAACCCAAAAGCTAAACACATTTAAACTACAGTAGTACACACTCATTATTGACATGTATAATGAGTGTGTACTACAGTAGTACACACTCATTATACATGTCAATAAACTATATCCTCACTAGAGTATAAACTACACATTTTCCAAACAATACAGCCTGAAGTACAAATTACACCCTACACACTCTTTAAAGGCTGCTTATGCCATACATTGCAATAATTACAGAGGCCTTTAGGGTTAAAATCACTATGAGTCTGCAAGTATAATGACTTACTACACACTCCCTTGTCATGCGGTTCCTTAAAACTGAAGAATGTATTTTTTGTATGTTAAAATACTCTCCCAGCTTAATAAATACTCCTATCCCAGCTTAATATACAGACTATAAGAAAGCCATTTATAGACCGATTTATGCAAAAAGTGTCAACATACCCAACTAACCTGAAACAGCATCACTGGACTAAATGTTTGACTGACTAATTGTAGATGAGGAGAGTTAAGAAATCTGTTTGAAAACCAGTTATTTTTTTAATTCCGTTTGGTGGCACTAATAGTACATAAATTACGTAATTTAGCTTCAACCACTGAATTTATCTGCATTCATTCTGTTCTCCATTCATTCGGCTGTCAGCTTCCTCCCCTCATCCAGACGTCTTGATCTCAACGGCGAGTATTGACAGGTCTGAGCACAGCTGCAGTGATCTGAGGTACTCTGTGTTATTGCACCACACTGAGAGTGCAATGACATTCTCACACATGCCTTGATGTACACATGAACACAACAGCTTTAAACAACTTGGGTCCTCTGTTGCTCATGTAACAGCAACCACTGAATCCATCTTCACTCTCACACTCAAACACACATGGTGGTACATAACTCGATTCTTCTAAGAACACAAGTTGAGAGTGTTGAGTAACAAAAGGATTGCATTTACTCCCAACAAATATTGCCATCCCTCTTTCTCCTGCCCTCCATCTGTATCTCACCTTGTACACTTGTCCGTAGGTGCCGTTGCCCACGACTTCCACCAGCTCAAAGATTCCTGCTGGGTCCTGAAGGAGAGAAACCATTTTTAAGATTGCGAAATAATACAATCATGCAAACCCCCTAAAATAAAGACTAAAGGGAGGGAAATTAATTTGGATTTCCATACTTCAGTCCAATGACTTAAGACCCCAAAATAAGACCCTTAGAGGCTTAGGCCAGAAACACCCTTTACTCAGGAATGTGAACGCAGATGCCAGAATTTGACTAATATGGTTGAACATTCTTTGATATGTACCTTGATATAAGGTACCTAGTGTAATTGAATTCTATGCCATAAAAAAGAAACTTTTAGGTATTTTAGAGTTGTTTTTATTTACAGTTAAGAGCAGTTATTAGATTTTATTTGTCACTCCACAAATATGTGAAAAGTCAATAACTAGTAACATACTGACTTTTCACATCTTTTTAGAGGTAATAAATCTAATCTAATAATTGGTCTATACTGATTTTAACCTTTTCTCAATAACTGTCGTTAATTTTTTAAACATTTCATTAAATGAACAGTTAATGAAACTGTTAAGTAACCAGGATATTTAAGACAAATCAGAATCAATAAATTATTGATGAAATGGCAGATTTTTCCTCATATTTTATGCTAATATAGTTATGGCTCCATTTGTGGCAATGCTGAGATTTGATCAACTGTGGTCAGGCATTTCAGTGTGCATGAAATAGGGCTAGCATAGCTGGAAGTGTCTGCATTTGTAACTTGCACTGGGTGTGTTTTGAGTCTTATCAGTCAGAAGTTCAATATCTGTACTTTCTTAGTCACTCGCAGCATAAAATATCACTACACGATTTGAACGAAGTCTACGATGACCAGGAAAGAAATATTTCATGGCCTACATCAAGCTCATATTTGGAGATCATTTTTCTTTCTTGGACGAGCAGCTCCCTTCTGGCTCAGGATGGCAATGACAGAACCATTACCGGGTTCAGCCATTGAGAACAAGAAAAAGCGTCACGCTTTTTAAAAACCCCAAGGTTTAAAAAAAGAGTTGATGCTGCATTGTCGTGTATCAAGACCGATTATGCAACTCTCAAGCAGCTTTATGTACCTCTACCTCATATGTGTGGCTTCAGCTGGGGAGCGCAGCCAAAAACTAGAATGAGTAGAGGGTTAAAAACAGCCAGCGCAGAGCGCGCACACACACACAGTGTGTGATTCAATATGGCCTCGGTACAGCTCTGTGGGTGGACAAAGCTAACGTTCTTCCTAGCTCTCACACATATATACACACCATGATCATCTCACTCTCATCTGCCTCCAATAACAGCAATATTTCTGCTCTCTCACTCTTCATCTCCTTTTTATCTTTTCATCTCTCTCTCCCTTAAAGAGATCTGGAGTGGTGAGCTGTAAGTGAGCAACATGCTCTTATGTGAAACATCAGTAAGAGGGCGAATGGAAATGAGAACAGACACAAACAGGATTAAAAAATTAGCATTTATAACATAAAATAGCACATCATATCAAACCTATATTTTAGTGCCCTTATAATATTCAAACTGAGTTTACAAAGAAGATCAAAGGAAATTAGTCTATACTCCAGAGAGAGCATCTGTCACAGAGAGAGAGAGAGAGAGAGATGACACACACGCAAGGAAATTAATAAATGAGCCGTTGAATAAGATGATAAACAGATAATAAGGCTTTCCCTGGAGAATACAGGCGTGGGGGTGTCAAACGACAGAATTCAAAATAAAATAAATCCAAATGAGCCAGTGTATGTCATGTGTGATCAGTGACGGGACACCACATAAACTGTAATGTGCCAATGGAAAAACACTCACCTAAAGGATTATTAGGAACAACATACTAATACTGTGTTTGACCTTCAGAACTGCCTTAATTCTACATGGCATTGATTCAACAAGGTGCTGAAAGCATTCTTTAGAAATGTTGGCCCATTTTGATAGGATAGTATCTTGCAGTTGATGGAGATTTGTGGGATCCACATCCAGGGCACGAAGCTCCCGTTCCAACACATCCCAAAGATGCTCTATTGGGTTGAGATCTGGTGACTGTGGAGGCCATTTTTGTGCAGTCATGTTCAAGAAACCAATTTGAAATGATTCAAGCATTATGGTGCATTATCCTGGTGAAAGTAGCCACTAAAGGATAGGTACATTGTGGCCATAAAGGGACGGTCATGGTCAGAAACAATGCTCAGGTGGGCAGTGGCATTTAACAATGCCCAATTGGCACTAAGGGGCCTAAAGTGTGTCTAGAAAACATCCCCACACCATTACACCACCACCACCAGCCTGCACAGTGGTAACAAGGCATGATGGATCCATTTTCTCATTCTGTTTACGCATGTTCTCATTCTGAATGTCTGAACAGAAATCGAGACTCAGACCAGGAAACATTTTTCCAATTTTCAACTGTCCAATTTTGTGAGCTCTTGCAAATTGTAGCCTCTTTTTCCTATTTGTAGTGGAGATGAGTGTTACCCAGTGGGGTCTTCTGCTGTTGTAGCCCATCCGCCTCAAGGTTGTGCGTGTTGTGGCTTCACAATTGCTTTGCTGCATACCTCGGTTGTAACGAGTGGTTATTTCAGTCAAAGTTGCTCTTCTAACAGCTTGAATCGGTCACCCCATTCTCCTCTGACCTCTAGAATCAACAAGGCATTTCGCCCACAGGACTGCCGCATACTGGATGTTTTTCCCTTTTCACACCATTCTTTGTAAACCCAAGAAATCCTTGTGCGTGAAAGTCCCAGTAACTGAGCAGATTATGAAATACTCAGACCGGCTCGCCTAGCATCAAGAACCATGCCACGCTCAGAATTGCTTAATCTCCTGAACTCCAAACTGAATGTCAGAATGGGAAAGAAAGGTGATTTGTCTTGACCAGGACCACACCCCTCAATGCACTAAAGCAACTGCCATGAGATTGGTTGATTAGATAATTGCATTAATGAGAAATTAAAGAGATGTTCCTAATAATCCTTTAGGTGAGTGTATATGCCAAATTATGTAAGTTCACTAACCCAAACATACAGAAAAAACATCAAAATCGAATTTAAAAATGATAAAAAGAATCCTGATATTTAAATTACCATGCTAACAGAGAATTGGTGCTCTCATAAAAGACGAGCAAATTAGACTACTGTCTAAACCCCTTTAAAAAAATCGCAAATTACAGTTTGTTCAATGATTCAGTCTCTCTAAACCACTTCTTTCTGTAAGCATACTCAGCCAAGTCTGTTATGATTGGTCTACCACTTGCAGCGCGTGACAAATTAAACACCTTTACCATATCTCTATTTCAGCTCTTCTAGTCAAAACAACTCTTCCAGGCCTCAGCTACAAATATTGAGGGAAGGTCAAAGAAGACATGTTCACGGGCAGTCAAGCCCCTGCCCCTTTTGCCTCAAAATGTAATGTGGCCTTTTCTGATAATTGTATACACTAATAATAATTATTATAAATAATATAATAATAAGTATATACGCAATACGCTTACACACCCTTGCCACCAACAATAATAATACAAACAAATATTATATAAAGAAAAATTTGGCAAATTTGGCCAGAATTTGAAAAATCAGGAGAGGGAAACAGCAGAGTTTCCTTTGCAGCACCTCATTCGCATTTAACAGTTCTGGTACGCACTACGCAGCAGTTCGCGCAAGTCTTCAAAAAAGCAACAGGTAACGTGAAAGCTAATATGGAAAATTACATTTATCCTACCATGCTACTCTAAAAGTTGCCACAGCATGCAAGTTATACTTATAAAAGTATAACTCGATTTCAGATGCATTCTGAGTGACATATTCGTTTTTATCCAAGCCACAGTGTTAGCTTAGGGAAATACATCTAGTTAAATGAAATCTTAAGTCCATGTCCAACTCTAAATTGTCAGGAATTTATATCTTTGATTTCTAGTAACGCTTTACAATAACGTTAATTTCTTCATTATCTGTATTTGTTCATCTTAGTTAATAATACAACTGTTAGGCTAATTGTTTATTCATGTCACAGTCAGTGTATTAACTAATGATACTGCAGCCCGGGTGGTTGTGGAGGCAAAAACTTAGGCCTGGGAGGAGTTCGGTGAGGCCATGGAGAAGGACTATCGGCTGGCCTCGAAGAGATTCTGGCAAACTGTCCGGCGCCTCAGGAGAGGGAAACAGTGCCCTACCAACGGTGTTAGCAGTGGAGGTGGGCAGCTGTTGACCTCTACTGGGGATGTCATCGGACGTTTTCAGCCTTAGCTCACTTCATTTTCCAAGTAGCTTGGCCAACACTGCTACTTAGTGTCTGCTACATAAAATACTTAATAGGGATAGTTCACCCAAAAAGGTAAAATTCTTTCATTAATTTGGCTACTCATTCACCTTCATGTCATTCCAAACCCACAAAACGGGTCATCTTCAGAACACAAATGAAGATCTTTTTTGATGAAATCCGAGCTATTTCTGTCCACTTTGATGCTTTAAAAGTTCATAAAGAGATTGTAAAACTAATCCACATGAACTGAGTGGTTTAGTCCAAATTCTAATTCAATTTCTAAATAGACATGATCGCTTTATATGATGAAGAGATTGAATTTAGGATTTTATTCACATATAAAATATAAATATTTTATTGTGTCGATTTTAGCATCATCTAGTGAGTTATGAGTTGCACTAATGGCTCAGCCCACTGCTCACCCCTCCCTTTCGAAGGAGTTACAGTGGCTAAAACGAGACAAACATATCGTCGTCTGAGACAGCAGAGAATGGCCAGAGTAAGCCAAGTTTCTGTACCACAGTTCAAACCACATCATGGATAAATAAATTAAAAAAAAAATTATTTGGATTAGTGTTAGTGTATTATTACATTAGTACATATCTAAATTATTTCTGTCAAGTTAAACCGAACATTTATTTTGACGGGTTGCTGCAAAGATCTTTTGAGTTTCTATGTGTTTATGTCATGATGATAGTTTCTCAAATGAAGCGGTTAAATGATCACAAAGTGACTTTCAGAGTGGATCTCAGTGACTTAAAGCCTGGAGAGGAAGTTCATGCATTTCTGTCTTCATATAGGCAAAAAACAGCGCAAGCGTCACACGTGCTTCTTCAGTGTGTGTGTGTGTGTGTGTGTGTGTGTGTGTGTGTGATAAATGAAACTGCGTCGGCTGCACCATTCATTCACATGGAATAAGGCAAGCTGGATTCGTATTTAAATAGTCTTTGTGGTTTATATTCACACACACTAGTCTACATTGCGATTTGATTTCAAGTGTACTGAACCGCTTTCTATTTATTCCATGAAAATATACAGTAAAATCCTTTTTTATAACTGGATTTAGTCAGTATTTTAGGGGGGGGGCGAGGGCATTTTGGGGGGGCAGGTCACCCCCCTAAAACAATGGTAGGGGAAACACTGTAATATAATAGTAGTAAGCAGCTGATTAGCTCACAAATGTAACCAGCACATTTCTCCCAACATAGCAAACACATAATACAGCGATGGAGAAGAACTAAGTTACATGAAACAATCCAACTGCATATTTTACACCACTGACAAGCAAAAAGTCACTAGTCAGCGCATAGAAGCGGGTGCTTGTGGTTATGTAGATATATCTCATTCTAAGGTAAGGTAATAAAAACATTACTGTTTATTAAGTAAGTTCTTTATACACCACTGAACACATAGTTATCGATGTCATATTGCATTTCTGTTAATAGATACTCAATTTTTACACATTGCACCTTTCAGCTTTGAAAACAAGATCAACTAAGAAATATTGCAGCTATATTGCAAATATAACAGCATGCAGCTACCTGACATGAAGATGAAGCCATTAGACACTAAGTAATACCCATCAGAGTCAGCCTACGATTATCAATATTTAAGCATCACTAGATCAAGTTACATCATTAACCTGCAACCTCATGAATACAGATACCAACAAACATTAATAAATATTTCTCTTTGCCCAATGTATGCCAAACATCTGGCTTTAGGCACGTGTACTTCAGCAGGTTTATTTTGATCAGTCAATAACAAGCTTCTGTTACATTTTGTAAGGTACAGAATAGCTGATTTTTCTGGTCATTATGACATGCATTATTTATGAGTCTGTGTTTAACCAATATCTTACATCACTACTATTTGATATTTTTGGTTTCTGTTAAGATGTTATTAGCATTTGTTGTCTATAATTCATTCCCTGGCTAATAGTTTTGGCAGAAGGCTAAGTGAAGTTTCATATATTTGAGCGCTGAATTTGTTTATTTGACTGAATTGTTTGCTTTATGTTATTAAAGCTTTACTGTATAGCTTTTGTACCTCTTACTTATACTTTTATAATTGCTATAATTGATAAAACTGAAATTTAACAAAAAGAGATAGTTTTGTCAAGATCATCTGTAATGCTGTTTATTGCTACATTTGTACCACATGACATATTTGTAAACATTACATATTGCCTGGAATATGTTTAATATTTTTAAATTTAAACGAAAAGAGGCAGGGTTGTGTTTTATATTTAATTTGTTATAAATACACTCACCGGCCACTTTATTAGGTACACCTGTCCAACTGCTCGTTAACACTTAATTTCTAAGCAGCCAATCACATGGCGGCAACTCAGTGCATTTAGGCATGTAGACATGGTCAAGACAATCTCCTGCAGTTCAAACCGAGCATCAGTATGGGAAGAAAGGTGATTTGAGTGACTTTGAACGTGGCATGATTGTTGGTGCCAGAAGGGCTGGTCTGAGTATTTCAGAAACTGCTAATCTACTGGGATTTTCACGCACAACCATCTCTAGGGTTTACAGAGAATGGTCCGAAAAGAAAAACATCCAGTGAGCGGCAGTTCTGTGGGCGGAAATGCCTTGTTGATGCCAGAGGTCAGAGGAGAATGGCCAGACTGGTTCTGAGCTGATAGAAGGGCAACAGTGACTCAAATAACCACCCGTTACAACCAAGGTGAGCAGAAGAGCATCTCTGAATGCACAGTACGTCGAACTTTGAGGCAGATGGGCTACAGCAGCAGAAGACCACACCGGGTGCCACTCCTTTCAGCTAAGAACAGGAAACTGAGGCTACAATTTGCACAAGCTCATCGATATTGGACAATAGGAAGATTGGAAAAACGTTGCCTGGTCTGATGAGTCTCGATTTCTGCTGCGACATTCGGATGGTAGGGTCAGAATTTGGCGTCTACAACATGAAAGCATGGATCCATCCTGCCTTGTATCAACGGTTCAGGCTGGTGGTGGTGGTGTCATGGTGTGGGGAATATTTTCTTGGCACTCTTTGGGCCCCTTGGTACCAATTTGAGCATCGTTGCAACGCCACAGCCTACCTGAGTATTGTTGCTGACCATGTCCATCCCTTTATGACCACAATGTACCCAACTTCTGATGGCTACTTTCAGCAGGATAATGCGCCATGTCATAAAGCTGGAATCATCTCAGACTGGTTACTTGAACATGACAATGAGTTCGCTGTACTCAAATGGCCTCCACAGTCACCAGATCTCAATCCAATAGAGCATCTTTGGGATGTGGTGGAACGGGAGATTCGCATCATGGATGTGCAGCCGACAAATCTGCGGCAACTGTGTGATGCCATCATGTCAATATGGACCAAACTCCCTGAGGAATGCTTCCAGCACCTTGTCTGAATCTATGCCACGAAGAATTGAGGCAGTTCTGAAGGCAAAAGGGGGTCCAACCCGTTACTAGCATGGGATACCTAATAAAGTGGCCGGTGAGTGTATATACCGTATAACGTTACATGCAGCGAATAGAATCAGTAGGCTGTGTGTTGCCTGAACCACATTTAAGTGCTTATAATGTTTAAAATGTGTTTAAATGAAATTGAAAAGAAGCAGAGTGGTGTTTTATAACATATTTCATTTTATAGTTGCCTAAAATGTACATACAGAGATAACTGGAGTAGCAGAGCGAGCTGAGTGGTGCATTCAAGAAAGTGCAGAATTACTGGACTCGCATCCTCGGAGTCATTCTCCTCAGTCGGACTTTGCATAGGCTACTTAGTATTGAAAAACGCCTAATGCCAGCGCTTGTTTTTTGTGGCAAACATGCCAAGCAAGATCAAAATCTGCTGTATGTCATCCATTGTTGTTTACTATGTCGCTTTCTTCGCGCGAAAATGACATTGATCGCTTCTTTCCGGCAAACACCGGACCTATCAAGAAAGGGTATTGTTGGCGGTGGAAACGCTAGCCGGATCATGGTTTACCGACCTGAACCGTTCTGTACTATACCGTACCGTTCCGCTCAGTGGACACAAGCCATTAATGTAGTCTAATGACCTGTGGGACAAACTAAATGAATTTACAGTTAAAACAAAATTTTAAAAGATGGTTCCTGTCATTTTAGGTACTTTGGTTTTAGTTAGTTATTTGATGCTATAAAAATGGGAGTGACACTTTCTACATTTCCATAACCGTTTATTTCACACTGACATGAGTTGTTCTGCTGGTAAACTGCACTAACCCATTCTGCGGGAGTGTGGGTGGGGCCTTGATACCTCAGCTCCACTACATACTTCTCCGCTCTCACTACTGCATAGACTCGGAGTTCGCGATTCAGCGCAAGATTGGGACATTGGCGGCTTCTCTTTTCTACAATGAAAAAGAAGGAAGGTGCGTCGTCCATCTTTTTTCTTACAGTCTATGTTATGTAATAATAGCCCAATTTAAATACATGACTCTACAAAATTCAGGCGCCAGCAAATAACTTCACCTGCTTCTGCCAAGTTTGAAGCTCTGGCAACTTGCAAGTCAATGTTATTTAAAAGTGATCCTTACAAGAACTGAAACTGAGATGACCACCGGTGAACTGGAGAGCAGGTTGCTCTCAAGTTCAATAACAATGCAACGATACTACAAACCACCTCGGCCGTGTGGGATTCTAGCTAGAGAGCCACATGTAAGGCAGAACTCTTGAGATAGTCTAAATGAGTTTTGCTTGCCTAAATGTGCATCTACGCTCTATGTGGGTGTTATATAGGACAGCTATAAAACAATGAGCTTAAGTGAATCATCGTGCTCTTTCTCTCTCTCTCACTCACTCTCTCTCTAGGGGCAATATCACACACATCACACCCTGGGAGAGCCGTGCCCAGGAACTCACTGTACCAACACACAAGAGATATAGAGTTACGGCCAGAGCTCTAACGTTTATGGCATATTCACAACCACACTAACACGCGTAACTGCTGAAGTGTCAAAAGGATGGAGTCCTGTCGTGTTTATGTCCAGTCCGCAAGTTACAAAGCAGTTGTTTAGGAAGGACGCACACCTCGACAAACTATTAAAAACATTTTTGTTAATTGAAATACAGCTGAAAAAATATACATAAATATTAGATGGAAAAAAATGGAAATTGGAAATTTTGCTTTGGTAACTAACTAAATGATTGGAGAAGTCTGAGTTACTGTATGACACTGATGAAAACTAAGTGAAATACTTTTAAGTTGAATACTAATCAATTGGAAATAAAAACTAAAACTGAAAAATAAATAATTAAAACCTAAGCAGTAATACAATAAAAATGACAAAAGCACATTAAAAAAAATCAGACTGAAGTTACCTTATCTAGCCTATATGCAGGAATTCACCTAATTAGTGAGCATAATTAGCCCTAAGGCACTGGATTAGCCACCTGCTAACATACCACTAAGCTAGATGACTAGATTAGCCTTCTGCTTGCACATGAAATACAGAGACTATTCCTAGTATACAACATAATATGCCAGCAAATCTAAGGCTAATGTGCAAAGTGTAAAGGTTTGGGTTTTTTGTGCATTTTTTTTAAATAAATGAATACTTTTCATACAGCAAAGATGCATTAAACTTTGCCAATGTGACAGTAAATTCATTGATGTTACAAAGATTTCTTTCTATTCATCACAGAGTACAGCAAAAAAGCACTTCATTTTCTACTAAAAACAAGAGATGTTTTAAATAGTAAAAATATCTTACAATATTCGACTTGTAATGTATTTCTGATTAAATAAATGCTTGATGAACATGAGAGAATTGTTTGAAAAATATTCCAAAATCTTACTGACCGTTACTGACAGAGTGCATTAGGTAGGGTAATTTGTTGCTAAAATGGTCTTTGGTGAAGAATTGTCATCTTTTTGCCATAGATTCTGGATTAATGTCATTATAATAATCTGCCCACTTCTCCATACTACGTGGGCAACTAATTTTCTCCCCTCACAAAATGGACTCAATTGTTGCTGTAAACATATCAAATGTATCCATTAACTAAGACTTCCAGCATCTGGCCAGTGGGGAACGTTGAGTTTTTGTTAAAAAAAAACAAAGAAGTCAAGCCATTAAAAAACAGACAGTACTGAATCATTCCTTTACAGTACATAAACATGGTGAGTGATGGCCTAAATGTAAAGTTACACTAATGTTTTGCAGGGCATTCCCCATTCAACAAAGGAGATATTCTAAGATTACACAGGAAGCTTATTCAATGTCAACACTTATTTGCAAGGTAGGCCCTCCCAAAACACAAATGTGTGTGTGTGTATGTGTGAGAGAGAGAAAGGAGAGAGAGAGAGAGACTATACACACAGAAATACATAAACACTCCAGGCCTTGATTATATATACACAAACAGGCCCAAGACCCACACAAATAATCAATCACGAGCTAGTAAACATTTAAGATCGTTATTAAAAGCTCGTTGATGTATATATTTTCCTCATAACCCATAATATCGGCATAGATCATACTGTTATGGATTTGTTTGGGTGTGAAGGCCTCTGACAGGTGAACAACACACACTCACCCGCAGGGCGGCCAGGTCGATGTCATCCAGACTCCGCGTAGGTGCGTTTTCTGACATTTTTACAGCGATTCAGGAGGAAATTCAAAATATGTACTCCAAAACTGCAGCTACGACAGCGGTGTTTTTATTTTATCAGTATATTTATTTCAATGGACAGTTCAGAAAAACTTGTGAGGTCCCCGGAGAAACATTTGGCTCGACCCGCTGCGAACAGTTTACCCGACAACAGCTGCAGGATTTCGGACCATAAATGTTTGTTTCTTCTTTATCAGAGAACAAATGGTTCTTTAGGGCTAATGGATCCGGTTCTTCAGGCAAGTGTTCGAGAAATGCCTAGCGAGCATTTATCGATGATAAAGGCAGAGGTTGAGCCTATAATCCCGAAGACTGCATGGCAACATTTACATGAGCTTGAATCAGATGTGCCACACTACACTCCGTCTCTACGCTCATTTTGGCAGCACTGCGTAAGTTAAGCCAATCCTACCTCAGTCAAAGCAGTAGAATAACGTACGCACGGGCAGTATAAATCTCAAAATATGTAAATAAAGCGGCAGAACTTCAAGATAAGTCAAAAGCCGAGCTCCAAAACAGCGGCGCTCGCTCGTGATATCCGCGTCAATCTGCCACAGCCGTCATGTTACGGCGCAACCCACGCACACGCCTTAAACGGGATTTCTGTGTGGATTTCGATGTCACTGTTCGGCTCAGTTAATGTCCACAGTTTTTAAAAGTCTCTACAATGAGTCTCGGGTTGAAATACACGGTCCTGATGTCAAAAACAAGAAGTGTTTACGTCGAATAAAATTCCGCCCGCCTGGCAAACTTTCATTCCCTCCTGATGTCAGTCAGCGGCACCTCCCGGTTGTGAGCAAAACCTCTGCCGATTTGTTGGAGAGAAAGCAAGGGGAAGAACGGGAAATCAGAAACAGCACCTTGTTTTCAGGCCGGACCCTTTAATTAAGGCAGTGATTCGTCACGATGCACAACGTTACATTATTGTAATTACAATTATTAAGATATTAGTAAAACGAGTCGCCTCGGGAATAAACTTTGTCCTTTTGCTGTAATCTCGTTTGTTTTCATGGGTCAGATTGAACTTCTCTCTCCTGTGTTGGTATGATCCTATTCCTACTTCTGCTGTGACGTCCGTCCTCTGCAAGAATACACAACACTGTTTTCCAGCCACTTTATTTTCCCCCTCCCATGCACTTTCTCACTCCCGTCTTCCTGTACTGGTTGACTGGGTTGCTACGGTGCTACAACAGGGACAAACTTCCCGAATAAGTTACAAAGGAGACAGGTGGTACAGGAATAATACCTATAGCAGACTATTAATAAAGAAATAATAGCTAGCAGAACATAATCACACAAGCTGTTTTTTGTAAATGTTTTTAGGCTTATATTGCTTTTATACGCTAATTATATGTTGTTCTCATAAACTTACATAAGCCTAACTCTCACACTTTAACAATTTTCTAATTTAAGACATAATTCATGTTTATTGAAGGGATAGTTCATCTGGAAAAACAAAATAATAATATTAACATTCATCATTTCCCCACATGTCGTTCTTCGTGGAACACAAAAGACAGTATCACCAACAGTAGGCTATCAATGTTCTTGAATGTTTTCTATTTTGTTCTGCATAAGAAAAGTCATAGGCTACAGGGTTTGAATGACATGAGAGTGAATTATAGAACTTTTCTAAACTATTTGGTTGAGCTAGCTATATATATAATTTACTATTTGCTTCTTAAAAAGTCTTAATTTACTTAATTCACTATTTACTTAATTTCTTCTGTTTCTGTTGGTTATTTTGTTGGCACTTTAAAGCTACACTGTGTAACTCGTTTAGTTTATTCTTAGCTAAAACACTTAGTTTTTTCAAAAATATTTGTGCTCATTATTGTGTATTTACTTCGTTCAAGTAATAAAGTATTCTTGTGAGTGTATAATATGCCATTGAAAATACATACGGGTAAAGCGGTTCTAATGTCGGTCGCCATGCTGCCCCTCCATCTCGAAAGTACATTAGCCAAAGAGGGACATAACTGGAAGCCATGTTAATCTTGGACTACATTGGCCATCGTAGGAGTTAAAACGAAAACGGAATTGAGAGGAACAGAAACTAATATTCACTGGATGGTCATATACCTTTTTACCGCTAGATGGGGTAAAAATGGCACAGTGTAGCTTTAATAAAGGTGCTGTATAAATAAAGGAACTTTGTTGGCTGGTCCTGACAATGTTATGACACACTTTTTACCTGTGCGCGCACAGCCACACACACCTGAGGCGCACACACAGAGAGAGAGAGAGAGAGTTTTATGTAGCACACAAACTCTGAACTGATTCCTCCACTTGGATGGACACATACACACAAACTATGTCAGTCAATACCGGTCTCAGCAAGTAGCACACTTACGTGAACAAGATGAGAAAAAATAGGGTGTGCATCATTACACTGGACCAGTGCGTACATGATCTTAAAGTGACAGTGTAACCTATAAATACCTGCGGTTTGTCATGTTAATGTCAAACAACAAAACACAGCTTTAAGATTTATCTATATTACGTTTATACTGTGAACACAGTGTTATTTTACATTTAATTATTACATTTCTGTACCCGAAATGAATGCTACATTTAGACTTTACTTTATTTGTGACATTATGTTGTATTTATATGCTTGTAATTAGTTTACTGTCTGTTCACTTGCCTTTTACTGTGGTATCAACTTTAAGTATAAATGGAGAGCAAAGTTACCCCGCACAATTTTTGTTCTTGCCGATCCGATTCATAACCTAAAAAACCTAATATGATCCGAACCACCAGTTTTGTGATCTGGTGAACAACAAACAACACAAAGCATCTCTGAAGTGAATGGTATATTTATTCAGATGGAGAACAGAAAGGAAAATAACTGATTGCTCAATTGCTTTCAGACAAGTATGATATTGCATTTATAGTCAATCCAAAAATACATGTCATACATGTAGCCAAATACACCATAAAACATTTTTGAAAGTGAGTTTAGAAAATGACATGTGATCCAGGACCTTTATGGAAAGCATGCATTTGTAAAGCAAGTCTGTCCTTCATAACCTTGAAAATTCAATATGCTGTCTATCCTAGCTGTCTATAGTAGACATCCAGAAGTTGTAGAAAACACATAGTGTTAGCCAATACTAATTTAGGTATTAGTCTGTGAGCTCAGAATGCTTTCTAAATAAAAGCAATTGTATATACATAAAAAAGTATAAAAATGTGCAAAAGCAGATACAGCAGGTATAAAGTGATTTTTTTTTTAAACAAAATTGTCAGTTCATAAAGTTGCCTGCTTGATATAATTAGAATGTTACAGTATATTAATGATTGTGTCTTCAGTGGTCAAACCCTAAAACATTCTCTTCCAGTGCAGGTAAAGTCACCTACAACATTCTACAGCATTACATGGGCAGATTACTAATCATTTACAAAGTGGGGCATTGACAAAATTAGCTTTGCTTTTCTGGTCTCCAGTGTGCTCTCCACTTGTGTCGACACCCCCTTCAAAAACCCAAAGTGGAACCTTCTGTGCCGCTGACATAATTACATAACAATAATTTCTTCTGGTTGTCATGGAGATGAGGTGGTTGGTGATAAATGTTGAGCTGAGAGACTCCCCTGAATCTCTCACCATGTTTGATGCCCCACCTGATCCCTGCTCCGTAACACTCCCCCTACCTGTTTCAAAAAACATTACATAATTTTCCCTTACCAAGTACGCCAGCACCCACAGTTATCCCTGTTTTTACGGTTTGTCTATTTATTCCTTATTCCTCTCGATCTTCCTCTCTTTCTTTCGTTTTCTCTATCGCTCTCTCAGAAGCCAAGACCAAGTCAGCTCTTTATAACCGTCACCATAACAACCACAAATGTTCTGACAGATTTGCTGCCACTGCATTGAGAGGTGTAGTGCACGAAAGAGAAATAAAGAGAGAGGAAAAGAAGGTAAAGCAATGCTTGCCACCCACACACATTCACAACAATAAATGTACGTTCTGTTCCTTAATCATCAAAAATACTCTCTCTCTCTCTCGCCTTGTTTTCTCTTCTTTCCTTTTCTTGTTCCTCATTTTATCCTCGATAATATGCAGCACTTTACATCCTCGGCCATCTTAAACACTCAGATCATGACATCTGTGGCCGTAAGGGGCATTTGGGGAGAAGATTGATGTCATTTCATTGTATCTTCATTAAACTAGCAACTGCACCATGTGATTCTCCTAACAAACACATTTATCTTCTTATATAAGATCAGCATGTGTTTCTACACTGTATTTGGGTTAGTGTTCAGAGCTAACATTTCCTACCATTACGTTAGTCCAAACTTAAATCGACAAAAAAGTGTGACAGCAGCTTATAGCTTAGTTAGCCGATGTGTGATATTTTAAACTCTTGTTTCACTGGCACACTTCAAACTATTTGATGCTTTTCCCTGCTACGTCCACACTTCCATAGGAACCATTCCTTCTTTGCTTTTAAGTGACGGGAGCAAGTACTCCTCACAAAGGAAATGTAGCGGAAAATGGACAAGAATGCCCTGGATGGCCTGTAATTCTTCTCTGGCTTTCTCCGGGTTGGTAAGACTGAGATTCTCCGTGTTCGCGTTCCCCAGCAACTCGCGCAAGTTACGGACGGAGTCCAGTGGAAGACATCGGAAGACCTGCACAGTGAAGAAAAGGTACTGCAGTACATCCATTGGCAAAACTTTTATTTCAAAGTGAAAAGAATCCAGAAATCTAATCCATAACTAGAACATGCAACCATCAAGATCTCTGGGATTAGCATTGTGAGTGTAAATATCGAGGTAATGATAGTATAGAAGTGCATGGGAGTGCTGATATTGTCTGCAGGACTGCTGCACAACCTGCAAATTACAGTAATTGCAGGTTTTGTCATAGTTTAGACTTGCATTCAATGCTTTTGTATCAGTTCAAACCCAGCACAGTGACTTTAAATGAAAACCTTTAGTTAAAGACATCAGATTCATAAATGCCATAGAGGGTGTGTGGGGGAATTCAGAACACAAGGTCTGTCCCTCACCTTCTCATAGATGACGGCATTGCTTTGGGCGATTTTGTTCCAAACATTGTTGAAGAAATGATCACTGATTGGATCATCGATGTCCAGAGTTGGGTCAGATTTTGCTCCGAGAAGTACACTGAGGAGAGGAGGTAAAAAGGTGAATTTAGACAGTTAGTTAAGCTTAACAGTATTTAGAGCAGTCATTCTCAACTTTTGTTTAACTCTAAGGTCCTCTTTGTCCAAAACAATATTAAAAGACCCTTCTATGTGCAGTAAATCCAAGTTCACACTACAGGATTTTAAGCCTGATTTGCAAATCGTTAGACTCGCCGACAGGTCAGGATGTTATCGCATGCAAATCGCGGGGATTAGTGGGCGATGAACGCTGGCCAATCTGTTAGTATGAAAGAGCCAACAACGCATCGAAGACGCTCGCAGACGAATCGCAGAGCCCAGAAAAATATAGAGCATGCTAGATATCCAGAGCCGTTGCGCAACTCAACCTCAGTGATGTCATGAGCTACAGCCAGTCATAGCAAGGCATGGGTTGAGGTCACCGGGTAAATAAAATGTTTTATTTTTTTGCATTTTTTTTCTCAGAGCAAATCATCACACAATCACAGTGTGCAGCACTAGTTTCTGTCTGACGTCCATATTCGTGTATTGTGTTCTTGTCTTCTTCGTTGGGTATTGGCGCACGTGCAGTTTCGCGTCATTTCTGGTTCGTTTTATTTCGTGGTTTTTCGTGACAAACATGGTTTGTAGACAAGATAGAATTGTTCGGTGACAGAGTTGTTGTCAACTCATTATTTATTTGATTATTTTCAGGATTTTGACCGTACCATAGTACTGAAACCATAGATATGTATATAAAGGCTAGATGTGTTACGGCGGAGTTTCCATCGTCATCACCGGTGGCCATCTTGTCACAGGTAAGCTGATGTAAGATGAGTGGTCAACACGAACACAAATACTCTTATCTCGTTGAAATCTTGACGGATTTACAAACGGTTTGGTTTCTTACAAACGTTATTAACGAGGCTATAATTATCTGGATGATTATTTATTTATACACTTATTATTCATAAGTATGATGTGTCATAACTACATCTCTGACATTTATAACAAACCAAACCATTTGAAAATCGGTAGAAAATTGAGCAAGTTATGGTGATTTAAAAAATACATGCACTATTAAAACAATGTTACCAGTGAGCGAGCTGCCTGTGAGAAGATGGCCGCCAGGTGCAGACATTCTCAAGGTCAGACATCCGGGACTTTTACTCCTGCGCGCCCATAGCAACGCGGCGAAGGGTATTAAGCGCCCGCCATTAAGCAACACGCAAGCGGAAGATAAACAAGCGCCTAAAATAAATCTAAATAGAAATGCAATCTCAAATGAATGGACAAATTAAAGAATAACAAAATAATACCACTGCAGAGATGGCCACTCAATTTTCTGTTGCTATGTTATGACATTGCTATGCATAATGGTCGGCAGCTCTACACTGATATGCAACAATGAAATGCACTAACGTTAGTTGTGTGGGGAATAAGATAAAAAAAAACTGTCCCTCACTGACATTGTACAAGCTGTGCTACTGACAGACTGAGCTCATTACAGCCACTTTGTAACAGTGCTTTTGAATTAACAGTTTTTTTGTTGTTGTTTGTGAATGAATAAAAAAATCGATTACATAGTTAATGTAATCGATGCTTGATGGGTATTTAAACACACATGGTGTTCATACCAGGGGATTTGATGAGCTGGGCAATGCTTTTGGGTTGTTCTCCCAAGACTCCCATGGATGCCGATAGGGACAATATTGTAATGTTAAACCTACAAGCGACACCTTTCTGTGGTACCTGGTCAATGCAGGTGCTGGAGACTGTCTATATTTGATAAGTCATTCTGTAATAGAAGATGAATATATGTATTCATATACTGTATAGCTGCTAAGTTAGTGCCTTTCACAGACATGTAACGTTAGCTAACGTTCAGTCACAAAGCACTTAACATTAGTGTTTTATTATTCACGTCTCACCACCGACATACATTCACATACACAGATATCATTTATTAATACAAAGTAGTCCGTTAGTATCCATAACTGACATAATCCACCGCAAAACTTCTGTGAATAGATACCTTTTTGATTTGCCTCGGGCATTGACTTCGGTTTGTTTTACCCTTCGTGGACGGTTGCTATGCAGGTCACATGATTAGTGACGTAACGCCGACCAAGAGAATCGACCTCCATTGGCCAGCAGCACGAACGACACATCTAGCCTTTATATACATATCTATGACTGAAACAGCTCTCATTGAGTCACAAATGATTTGCTCTTATCATCCGATCGAGGTTGTATCACTGTGTAGTGCGTTGTCAACTCGTGTAGTGTGTTACCTCCTGTTGTGGATCAATCACGTAGTGTTGTGTGAACAGCTAAACAACTTGAACACTCCTGATTTCACAGAGAGCAAGTCATGTAATGTGAACCGCACAGTTCAGTCTCAACGTTTCAAAATCATGTAGTGTGAACAAGGCTCAAGCTGATACCAAGTACCTCTTAAACTTCTGTTGTAATAAAAATAAACTAAAAAATAAGATGCTAGTTTAATGTTGTACATCTTATTCTCAGGGGTTTACAACGAAAAAACACCATTTTCAAATAAAAACAGAATACTTTTACTTTTTATGCATTTTTGCCATTAATTTACACAACAATGGCGGGTTTTTTTTTCACACAAACGCAAACTTTTGAAAACAGAATTAAAGTGCAACTTTTAAAAAACAATATTATTGTCTCTGTGTAAACTACAAAAAAGCGAACGTGTTAAAACGGTGATGTCAAGCGCATCATATGACATGTTCAGTCTATAAGCGGATTGTTTTTTATTTTAGCATTTGCAGCATAATGCAGCATTTTCAGTCGTTTTTGCAGATCTGTGTGAATGGGGATCGTTTTGACAGCTTTGTCGGCAGGCGAAAAGCTTTTCTGTTTTTAGAACATTGTTGTTATGTAAATGTGTCATTGTTTTAATTATGTTTCGCAAGGCAACACTTCAAAACAAACCATAGTATGTTGATAGATATCACATGAGAATACCCCATCCCCCTTTCCAGTTCACTTAAAATGGTCTAAGTGTGATTGATATGCTTACATGGACCAAACAAACATAAAAAAACTCCTTTGAATCAAATGCTCTTAACAAACTGTGACTAAAAATCTCAGTCTACATCTTATTTCAATTTTTAATCATATTATCAAGAGGTAACTTTTAGAGCATTTTTCTTTATACATTAAAGACAAGTCAACATCAAAAAAGAAAATATCAAAAAACTCATTTAGACTGACACAGTGCACCCTTGGGGTGTAGAAAGCCTGCAGAAAGTCTCATAGAGCAAATAGAAAAGTGAAAACTATTATGCGAGGAGATTAAAGTGGAATAACTCAATCAAATCATAAGACCCAGAGACGGACATTAACACAATCACTTGAGGTCACATCCCAAGGCTAACAGTGAAAGGTGCTGCAGACACGCATCATTAGAAGCATCTCACTGTTTCCCTTGGCAACCAAGAGATGTTCTGGTAGCTGGCAGTATGGAACGCAGCGTGCCAACACAAATTGCTCTGCTCACACACACCTCTCTCTTTCACTCACACACTCCTACACAGACAGGGGAGAAGTTGGACAGAATGGATGCCGAGGTGCTTCACTGCACAAACAGAGATCTATCATCTTAGCTACAGAACCATTCTCATGTAAAAGAGATGGATTATGACTATGTTTAAGGTATTTCATGGGAAGAAATGTAAAAAGATACAAAAAGTGATTGGCTAATGACTACTCATGATATCATACTCGTATCTCTGTTACTCATTTCCCATCAATTGTGCTTGACATTTGGTGACAAACTGCATAAATTAAATGCTTCAATTTGTCACAGTCATTAAAGTCAGCTAGTCTTGAAGATATCTGTGCTTTACAGGCTGAATAGCCTTACCTCATAATCAATCGCATCAGTAAATCATGGTTTGTGTTTCGTCTTGAACGATTCATTATCTAGCTCATAAAACTCATTTGTTGGGAATCTAACTACACTACCATTCAAAAGTTTGGGCTTAATAAGTTTTTTTTTATTTTAGAAATGAATACTTCTATTGTATTCGGTAGTTTCTGTAGTCTGAATGAGACATAAGAAAACTACAAATTTGACTTGCTTTACGGCAATCGTTATAATTGCCGATAGGTGCAGCGTACTCGACAGTAGACTACAACTACATGTAAGATACCTAGCAGCCAGGTAGCTTTTGAGCTGTCATCATGACTCCAAAGCCGAAGCTGGATTAACAGTGCGACAGTAGGATGCGGTAGGCTAAATTATTTATGACAGCAGTTATGGACTATTCCACTTCCAACCAGTAGGGCGGCCACAGAGGAAAAGTTCCTTGGTGTAGCTTTAAGCAAGGACACATTACATTACAAACGTGAGATTAAAGATATTTAACATTTTACAAAAGATTTCTATTTCAAAAATATGCTGTTTTTTGATCTTCATATTTATCAAAGAATGCAGGGGAAAAATAAATCATGGTTTCAACTTATGTATCATGTAAAAGAAGTGCGGAAGTGCATTTAAACGGTATGTTCTTGCTTGCAGTTTGCGATGACAGCTCAATAGAAAGGACGTGTTTCCTTGCCTTTAATTTTTGGTACACAACCTCTGAATCACATTGGATTCAGACTGATAACTCAAAATGCCATAGTGCTGTAGATTCAGTGCTGGAAACACTGGAGAATCCAGTCTGAGCCTCCAAGCAAAGCACATCCAAAGACATTTTGATTCACTATAGAAATTGTCATGACTTTTCCAAGCTGTGTTTAAAATTCCCAAAATTTCAGGTTCTTCCATGACCGTAGAAGACTGATGTAAGTCTGATGTAAGTATTATATAGTGTATGTGTTTGACAGATTTGATTCTTCTCAGAAAGCTTGTCAACTTTAAAAACATGCTCTGGTGCATCTCTGTCGCTGCTTTGGACACAAGTGTACACACCTGAAGCACTCCTTTCGTAAGGCGAGTGCTAGTGGTCCAGCCTGGTACTCCTCTCCGTTCATGACTGAGGGAACTCTTTCCTCATCCTCAACCAGCACTGCCAGCTCACTGTCACGACTGCCCAGCATGCTCCTGTCATTGATGTTGGCTGACCCTGATAACAACAGGAGAGGAAGGACATTTTGAAGAACTTTAAATTTGAACAGATGGATTTTGGAGCTTTTTCATGGAAATAGTATCATGGGTCAGCGATTCCCAAATCCCATTCTAAGGTGCAAATACCCCAGGCATACTTTATACACGTTGCTTTGTTAAACCTATATAAAACAAATTATTTAAAGACGGTCAGCAGATCGAAGTTGAGCTTTGATGATTTTTCACCATTATCCACCATGGCTCTGTGGGTAGCGTGACCACTCGTACCGCACAGCATTTTCACCCCTTGTCCCGCACGTCACATATAGAGATAATGTCCCGCATTTTCATCAGTCTGTTGGCTTTAATTATCATATTCATAAAACGTGCATGCATCCTTTTGCCTTTATAATAAACCATTTTATCTATTATTTTTGCGTCATAGTTTTTCTCCTATATTTAACAGCGCTTCATCAGAAGTACAAATTCAACAGCCTTTTTTAAATCCTATCCAATGGTTGAAAAGAAAAGAGTAAACACTGTTACTAGTACGGCTGTAACGGCTGTCAATCAAAATGTGGATCGGTGATTCGTTCCAAATGTCCCCTGTCAGAAAACAAATTGATAATTTGGTAAATTAAAACTTTAATTTCAACGTTATCGACGTGTTGCCTGCTGTGGTGTTTTAATTCACACCCTTTCAAAAAAACATTAAAGTTTTTGGTTTCATATATTCTTATTATACAAGTCTGTCAATGAGCTAATTTCATGTTGTTTTATAATTCATCTGTTCATTATGTATTTTGTTGGATTTTAGTTGGAGTTGGTCAGAACTGTTTCATAAATAGTTAACTGCATGATGCCTGAGTGATGTTGAAATAACATAAAATAAAGACATGTTAGGTTACATTGTGATGTAGGCTAATGGTGTTTTCTGGAAAGAACAAAGTATTTTTATCAGTTGAAACTTTAAGGCAGAATACAAAGGCAGTTTTCATTAAGTTAGATACATTATATTATATAAATATATAGAAATGATATAACAGGTTCAGGATATGTTTGAGTGTTGGTAACATGTCCGACATTGTCCCACACACACTTGCTATTCATCCCACATTTGGTTTGTTTGATGGTGGTCATCCTATAAGTGGGGGGTTTCAAAAGTTTAATGTTTCTTGTGTTCACCAAGGCAGCATTTATTTGATAAAAAAATAGAGTAAAGCAGTAATTTTGTGAAATATTATTATGATTTAACATGACTGTTTTGTTTAATATGTCAAATCAGAACTGTCAGCACACTCAGAAATCTTCAGAAATCAAATACGCTGATTTGGTGCAGCATTATAACCAGATAATAATAAGACAATAAACTTGTCTTATCATTATTATCTGGTTATCATCCTCTAATTGCAGTTGTGCTGCTTAATATTTTTAACAGTGATTTTTTTTAAAGATTCTTTGATGCCTAGATTTATAAAAAAAACAACCTTTTGTAACAACACAGATGTCTTTACTGTCACTTTGTATCAATTTAATGTGTCCTTGTTAAATAAAAGTTTTAATTTATTAAAAAATCTGTCTTATATCCATCTTAATTAATCTGAAAAGCCAAATGTCTCACCTATGATGTAGCAACGGTCGTCAGCGATAAGGGCTTTGCTGTGGACATAGATGAGCTCAGTAACAGGGGATTGGCCGAGCTGAGTGTGTGTGCGCAGACCACACAGAGAGATATACTGTGTCCATTCGTCCTGCACTGATGAGAAGATGAGACGGTCATTAAAACAATAAATGGTAAACCATTACTGTGATTGGTTAATGCGTAAAATGTTATAGACCATTTTGCAAGATGTAAACAACACTGGTCCAGAAACACTGTTTTCTTTATTTCACATGTAAAGAAAACATCTTAAAGATGTTTGTTTAACTTTTTGATTCAGTTTTAAATGTTCTGTTGGTTGTATTTTATCTCAGCTTTTATGTAGTGTTAAAAAACTGAAACAGGAAGTGCATCTGGACCAGTGTTGTTTACATCTTGCAAAATGGTCGATAGTACATGGCTAAAAACTACAACATCTGATAAATCATTTAGTCATTTAGTCACTAATAAACAGACAAATGTGAAAGTAACAGATGGAGAAAAAGACAGTTTCCAAAAATGTACTCCACCAGAGTGGCAGAATAACAGACAGCTAAACATGTTTCTGCCACATACTTACTTTGTTCCTTTAATCTTGAAAGAATGGAGTGTTCTCCTCGATTAATCGTTCTACACACAGAACAAGTTCTCTTAGCAAAACACGATCGCATGAGTGTGTATTAATGTAGACGTTTAGCTGGGCTGGAGTGTGTGTGTGTGTGTACCTGTAGGTGAAGTGAAGTATCGCCTGAATGGCGTTTCCTCCTCCCTGACTGATGTCTCCCTCAAAGCCGGGCAGGAGGGGAATTACAACAAACACCCTGTACTTTTTCCCCTCACTATAACAATTCAAACAAAGCGTACACTTCATGCTAATAAGAAACACTGCAGAATACATTTTATTTATTACATTTTAGAGGTAACACACCTGTGAGCCCGTAGGATCCGTTTGACAATAGCATCCCCAATGGTGTTGTGTACATTCTTCTCATCTGAGCAGCTGATGAAGAACTGATTCTAAAAAAGAGGAGGGACAGAGAGGGGTTTGTTTCATTTGTCTCACTTGTTTGCTAAACTCTGGGCATCTGGTACTGAAATAATGTTATTGTCTAAGAGCATCAAAAGGACATGGTGGGCTGCAGCATGTGATCTTTGCAAAAAATCTATTTCCAGTAAAACTGCCTTACTAAATGTTCTACATCCAACGACCAGGAGCCAGATTCACGAAACATTCTTACTGTAACATTCTCCCTGTAATGGCTTATTCACACCACACCAACAGATGTCGACTAACAGCAACAGATATGTTCGTCGGGTTTTGTCGGATCAGTGCATTACGCTCCGGTTATTGAAAGTTGAAAGTCATTGCAGTGTGAATTAGCCTTAAAGGGATACTTCACTTTTTTGGAAAATACTAGCAGAAAATACTAGCAGAGTCTGCTGGAAGGGCATTGGGTTCTGTTTTGAGCAAAATGAAACTATGTAAAGATCTTGGTTTTTCGACATTTACACAACTATATAAATCTTTGGTTGACTCAGTTTTGATTTATGCTGCATGAGTTTGGGGATTTGAAGAGGTTTTTGATTGTAATTCTGTTCAAAATTCGTGCTTTAAGATGTTTTCTTGGGGTACATAAATATGCAGCGAAGGTAGCTGTGAATGGGGATGCAGGATGGGATCCATGTATGGTAAAACAATGGTGTGAAATGGTGCGATTGTGGAACCGTCTTGTTAGTCTGCCAGAGGAAAGGCTAACTAAGAAAATGTTTAACTGGGACAGAGCAAATCATGAAGTTTTGACAATATTGTCTGTGTCTGACTTGCATATAAGGTACTATAATAAGCTTCAATGTAATATAAAGGTTGTCAGACAAAGACTGTTAAGTAGATATGAAAATCAGTGGAAACGAGATATATGGAAGAAGCCAAAACTTAGAAATTATGTTCAGTTTAAGAATGATTTTGTTACAGAACCTTATATTTTCCTTAACTTAAAGAGAAGGCAGAGGACCCTTACGTGTGTGTGAATTCTGTGATCTCAAGGTTGTGGAAGATGAATTTCACTTTGTTTTTTATTGCCCTTTATATTATGATTTAAGGAAATCTCTTTTTGAATTAGTTCAGTTAAAAAACCCTGATATATTTTGGAAATATGAAGGGGAGATTTTGGGCTGGCTGTTTGGTAATCATGTTTTTGCTTTGGCAAAATTTATAGAAAAAGCCTGGTGTTTACGGCAAAAGTATTCTGTATCCCGTATGATATCCCGTATGTCATCTCTGTTTGTATGTACATTTATTTTGTGGTTTAGTTATATTATGTTGGAGATTCTGTCTTATCACGTGGCTATTTTTGGTGATATGTGTGAAGTTGTTGTGTCTAATAAGCCCATGAGGGCTGGGCACCATAAAAGGTGTTTGACACTTAAATAAACAATTAATTAATTCATTCATTTATTCATTCATTCATTTTTGGAAATAGACTCATTTTACAACTCCCTCAGAGTTAAACAGTTGAGTTTTACCGTTTTCGAATCCATTCAGCCGATTTTCTGATATTTAGAAGAATATCAGTAACCAGACAGTTTCTGGTCTCATTAACTTCCATAGTAGGAAAAAAAGATATACTATGGAAATCAATGAGACCAGAAACTGTCTGGTTACTGATATTCTTTTAAACATCAGAAAATCGGCTGAGGCCATGTCCACACTAATACGTTTTCGTTTGAAAATGTATATTTTTCTCTCCGTTTTGGCCTTCCGTCCACACTGAGACGGCGTTTTAAGTCAACGAAAATGTATCTTTTGGAAAACGCTCTCCAAAGTGGATAAATTTAAAACGCCGCTTTGCGTTTCAGTGTGGACAGTGAAAACGGAGGTATTTCATTAACGATGATGTCAGTTTAGTCACATTGTGCCTGTTATGTTATTCATTTGACACTGTTGCTAAAATATGTTACTTTCTACATCACTTAATATGTGCTATTCTTCATAGCACAGTACTGCAAAGATGACAGATAATGTAGGCTACTCACATTTGCTGTCCTGCGGCAAGACAAGAGAGCAGTTGCGTTTTAGACCAAACAAATGGTGACTGAATGCGACCTGGATGCATCCGTGATGGCTGAGATATTTTGCTAAATAAAATTATCCTGTTATTGTGCGAATAATATTATTATTTATTTTCCCATCTGTATCATCTTAGTGAGCTTTTGTGAAGTTTCACGCATGCGCAGTACAGTGAATTTAGAAGTTTCTCATCCACACTGAAACGTCGGAAAACGCCTGAAAGTGCTATTGTGGACGGAGAGCGTTTTTAAATGAAAACCCCGTTTTCAAATCTATCCGGATTAATGTGGACGTAGCCTGAATGGATTCGAAAATGGTAAAACTCAGCTGTTTAACTCTGGGGGAGTTGTAAAATGAGCCTATTTCCAAAAAAAAGTGGAGTATCCCTTTAAGATCATTATTGCCTTATCTAAGAAACAAATGTTTATGAATATTTTATAGACCATTTTGCAAGATGTAAACAACACTGGTCCAGAAACACTTCCTGTTTCAGTTTGTAACTGTTTTCTTTATTTCACATGTAAAGAAAACATCTTAAAGATGTTTAACTTTTTGATTCAGTTTTATATATTCTGTTGGTTGTATTTTATCCCAGCTTTTATGTAATGTTAAAAAAACTGAAACAGGAAGTGCATCTGGACCAGTGTTCTTGCAAAATGGTCTATATAAATAAAAAATATTCCCAAAAATGTTTTTTAAAGACTACTTTTATATCATCAGTTACACACCCTGATGTCGTTCTAAACCTGTTTGGGTTTCTGTCTTCTGCAGAAATCTAAAAAGATATTTGAAGAATGTAGGTAACAAAACCGTTTTGGTGACCACTGACTTCCATTGTATGGACAACAAAGCACTGAGACATTTCTCAAGATATCTTCTTTCAGTGTTCCGCCAAAGAAAGAAAGACATACAGGTTAAAAAGTTACATATGTGTGAGTAAATGATGACAGAATTTTCTGCTGAAATATCCCTATAAAAATCACCATAAATAAACTCCTATTAGGATAGCCTCAATTTAATTCTATAATCTAGCATACTAGAAGACTAATTATATATGTGTGGTACAGAATTATAAATAACTAAGCCTGACATTGTTTTCTTTAGAAAATAGATAATAATTGGAAACATTCTTAAATAATTCATATTCATTAATATCCACCAGTGTTTGTTGATGAAAGTTTTTATATATAAATGTTTTAGCCTTCAGTACTTGTTAATATTGTTTTTATTATTATTTCTGTATTGACATAAATATTTCCCCTGGATGTAGTTTAAGCATATCTGTTCCATTCTTCCTAGTTTAGCTGACTGTTTCTGAGCATGAGGCAAGAGCAGAGGGTATTGTGTGTTGCCAGCTGAATGCAGTAGAATCACATGATCCTAGTGGGAGAGAACACTGTAAACAACTCCACAACACTGAGACTTTGTGTGTGAACAGAACACAGAGTCTGTTCAGCTGTGTGTGCGTGAAGTCTTATGAGTCAGAGGTAAATGCTTTTGGTAAGGTCAAAGAATGAGCGTTACCTCTAGATAAATGTAATGCTCGACTGTTCTCAATAACATGTATATAGGCACTGAGGATTGAATGTTCACATGTGCCAGCAGACCAGCGATCCGACAGAACGAAGAACCTGGGAAGAAAAATAGAGGCGAGTATTAAAAGAGAAACAGACATAATTAAATGATGATGGCAAAAAGCAAAATTATTTAAATGAAGGGAAAGAGGAAGAGAAGGGAAAACTGCATGAAAACACATGTACCTGTACAGAGGCATTTGTGACACCAGGGATTGTGAATGGCAGCTTATTTGCTGTGCAGTGAGATTTCGGCAGTAGGTATGGGTAGAAGTCGTCCTTGTACTTGTTCTTAAAGATCTTAAAAGACAAATAGAATATAAGAAGAAAAATGCAATGATAGAAGTTTCCAGAGTGCATTTAGATTCAAAAACAATCAATAAAATTAGTCATTTGATTTCTGACCTTGGTGAAGTTCCAGCGCTGGATGAAGTGTCGTGCAAGATCTCTGGCTGCTTTCCCATGATGCACTGCACCCAGGTCTCGCCCAGGGATGCGTGGCACCTGAGTCCTGTCAACATTGTCTGAGGGGGGAAAGCAGAAGCTACTCTACTGGCTATACCCACATTCAATATTCCCTTATCTTTGTTCTAGCAAAGCATAAACATCAAATGATATTTAAAGCTACACTGTGTGATTTTTACCCCCATCTAGTGGTGAAAAGGTATATGACCATCCAGTGAATATTAGTTTCTGTTCCTTTCAATTCCAATTTCGTTTTAACTCCTACGGTGGCCAATGTCAGTCCAAGACTAACATGGCTTCCAGTTGAACCTCGTCCATGACTGTTAACTCAAACGTAAACGCGAACGTAACGGGTATGTCCCTCTTTGGCTAATGTACTTTCAAGATAAAGGGGCAACATGGCGACCGACATTAGAACCCCTTACCCGTATGTATTTTCAATGGCATATTTTACACTCACAAGAATACTTTATTACTTGAACGAAGTAAATATACATTAATAAGCACATATTTTTGAAAGAACTAAGTGTTTTTAGCTAAGAATAAACTAAAAGAGTTACACAGTGTAGCTTTAAATGATAGTCCTAAGAAGAATCCTGAAAAACACTATCATGATTTCCACAAAAAAAAATTAAGCAGCACAACAGTTTTCAACATTGAAAACTTGATTACCAAATCATTTCATTCACCGGTCTGGCAGTTCTATCAGGTGTCTGAAAAGGACAATACATCTGCGACGGAGAGTGGAGAAATTGCGACGACAGCTACGTACCCTAAAGCATGACAGAAAGAAACTTGAGATTGTGTGATTTTACTACATTCTTTCCTTCACAGTTTAGTTCTTCCCTAAAAGCAAAACTTAATGTTCAAATCAGCGAGATCAGCGATTGTCATAGACTGAAGTCTACTGATGCTAAACTGCAGCATGTGCCCGATGATGAAAAAGAGTTATTAAAACTGCATTAAGCCACGAAATAGAAATTGTTCCCCAAGCGACTTTCTGTGCGTGCGCTATGAGACGAAGTGGAACACAGACAAGCAAAGTGAACTTTGAGTTTCTGGTTTGCATCTAAACAGATAAATACACAGAGAAATGTCAAAAGGCCTGGCTTAGTGAGTATACAATTAAATAATTTTGGTTATGTCTTAAGTGAACATAAAGGTTTGAGAAATGATGTGTAACAGTATACTGGATCCTTGAATTAGGTTGTAAAGTGATATCACCCTAATATTCCTGCTGCTGTCTGTGTCATTAATGTTAATCAGACAAGAAAGAGAAAGAGAAAATCACTCAAACGCTTCATAGTAGATTTAGTAGGATTAATCTGTACTTAATTTATACAGTGAAGACTATGCAGTTGTTTTGCATTTGATAACTTTCTGTTGATAAAAACTGTTCTGTTTTTTTTTTTTTTTTCTCAGAGAGGAAATGGAATATGTTGCACATGTTATCTTGCCAGTAAAGTCAAGTCGTCAATTCATCACCTCTTCATTTTTTTATACTTAAAATTATGGCGGTCAAACGATTAATGGCAATTAATCGCATCCAAAATAAAAGTGTGTTTACATAATATATATACACACACACACATGCTTGTATATATTTAAGAAATATTTTCATGTATATACTGTAAATAGATTTATATATCATTTATATTAAATATAAATATTAATATTTTATATACAAATAATATTTTTTTTCTCAAATATACATGCATGATGTGTATTTATATATATATACAAAATAATTATACACAGTGCACACCACATATAATATGTAAACACAAACTTTTATTTTGGATGCGATTAAGTCGATGATAAATCATTTGACAGCCCAACTTAAAATACATAGTTGTTAAGAATAGATAAATAACCTCAGCGAGTCTATTTGAAGTCTTCTATTTATCATGAAGTATTATTTATTTCAGTGATCGGTATCTGTGATTGTATCAACCAATACTGCTTCAGTGATCTGTAATTGACCCCAAAAACCCTGATCAGGAGCACCCTTAAGGTTTTAGTGAAAAAAATGCTGTTTTTATAAAAAGATATGCAAGTGTTAGATGGGTTATTTAAAATAAAAATGAATGTAAGTCTACATTGGACTGTGTACCTTGATAGGGCTGATCCAGCTGTGTCCAATCTCTCTTGATAAAGTTGCTGCTAATCTTTTTCCCAGCCACAAGAGGGCATTACAGCTCAGATCAACTTCATCCTCACACTCTGACGCAGATACTGTCAGAGGAACTGCAGAGCCATCCACAGTATCAGACTGAGTCAGGGGAGAGGAAGTTAAAAGACAGAAATTAAACAGGGAGAGATGAAGAGTACGGGATTCATTTAAGGATATCATCATATCTACTAGTCACAACTGTACCTCTGGGCCCGCCTCTGCATGAGTGGCTGGTTTTGGGGGTTCCAGATCACTGAGCCTATAGTCGCTGTCATCCCACCTCCCAAACGCAAGATCCAACCCACCCACGAAGGCCACTGATTGGTCGATGGCTACCATTTTCTCATGATGGGCCCCAGAGGAACACAACTGAGGAAACATGATCAGGGTGACGCATCACCTAGGGCAAAAAAAATAAAAAATAGAATGAATCATCTATAAAAAAAGAACACACATAAAGACAGCTGTCATGATGTGAAAGAATGAAGCAAAATTGGGAGGAGAGAGAGGACAGCAGAAGGAGCAGAAGTGTGTAGTCAGATCAAACCTTAATATTGGGGTGGAGGTTCATTAGTGTTCTCTTGCTGTAGCCGCTGTTGATACCCAGAGCCAGTTCCACCTCCTTATACAACAACACACACACCTTCACTCCCTGTTCCTAAACACCACACACACACACACACACACACACACACACACACACACACACACACACACACACAATGTTAAAGTTTATGGCAATCAACATAGGGGACAGAACTTGTGAAATGTATAAAGGAATAAATGTAGTGTAAAAGAGTTTTCCCATACTGCTTTGCGTTTCGAGAATCTTGTCCAGGCGCCAGTACTGTTCCTGTTGCTGGACGATTTGAGGAAAACCTCTGGACTGAGCCTGCAGAGAGAAAACTCAAATGTCTTCACAGCCCTTTCAATAATGACAACATACAACGCAACTTTCAACAATGACAACACAATATTGTACAACTGAATGAATCTCAGATATTCCAGCATCCAAAATGCCTACATCCCAAGTTAACTACGATTTAAAAAGATTGTAGTTTGTAAAATGTGTTAATGTTTTAAAAAGAGGTCTCTTATGCTCACCAAGTCTGCATTAATTTGATAAAAAAATACAGATTTTTTAAAAATATGTATATATAATTTTTCACTGTGATGGTAAATCAGAATGTCAGTGTCATGCTTTAGAAATCATTCTGTTATGCTGATTTGTTGCTCAAGAAACATTTCTTGTGCTGCTTTTTTTTGTGAAAACACTGAAAATGTCTTTTTTTTTCAGGTTTCTTTGATGAATAAAAAATTTGAAAAGCAGTGTCACTTTTTAACAATTTAATGTGTAGTTGCTGAATAAAAGTATAACCTTACTGATCCCAAACCATTCAATGGAAGTTTTTTAGCATATACGAAAATCAGTAAGTTAAATGAGTATTGTATGTCCATAGGTTTAAATACTTAGATGACCTGTGTTTCAAAGAACATGTTACTATCCCATGAGGCCAAAGGAGAGGAATAATCCTCATTTTCATTAATGGCGGAGAACAGTGATGCAACCAATTTCAGTGGGACACATAGCAATGGCAACAAGGTGGAAGCAGTATGTCTGGATTGTATACCACACATGGTCAAAAAAATAGGCTATTTTTTCATCAAATGCATGAGTGCTGTACATACACTGACAGTATCTACTGTACATGTGTGTGTAGAAGCACACTTACCACCAATCAGTGATGAAGATCTCCTCCTTGGCCTGTTCCAGTGCATCAGCCAGGTCTGAGAAATAGCCATTCCCATTAACATACCTATCAATCAACCAGTAAGTCATTTACTCAATACCCACTTCATTAACTAACTAGTCAATCAATACAATCAATGTTCTATGAACAGAAGTACGTCCAAGGACATCTTATGTATATGCACACACCACTTTGTGAGGGTCTCCGGCCTGGGTGGGGCAAAGCCTTCGGAACCGATGGGTCTGGAGGAAATCACATCGCTCAGAGAACGGCGAATCTCATGACTCCACCACTGGGCCTGCCTGTAGCTACTGCACTTAATCACCAGCTTCCTACAAACACACACACACCAGCTGTGGCTACACACATAGACATAATAAATACATCAGACGCCCTATTGGCCGCTGGAGAGTGCATCAACGGCGCTGCCCATATTGCGGAGGGCAACTTTCTCATACTAACGAGAATTGAGAAAAATACCGTTTGCTGTTGGGGCTACAAATCACCACACAATTGAAAACAGGTTTCGAGAATTATCTTTCACAAGCAACACTGAACATTTGTTTCTGATTGTATTTGGTTATGATATAATTAGTAATAGTAATGTTCAGAGGAGAAAAGGCGGCGAAATTTAAAAATACTACTGTTATTGTGTCAAAATGTAGTTGTAATCATTTTTCAGTCGACAATGTAGTTGTTTAAAGCTGAAATCTGTGGTTAATGTATAAAGATATTTTTATTGTTTATATACTGTAATTAATATTTCTTATTCCATTGCAATTATAATAGTATTATACATAAACTAAATACTATTATCAATATTTGTTTTATTATATTATGTACTTATTATATCATTATACTATTCATTACTATTTTATTTGCCGTATACTGTTTATTTGTAATGACTAAACTATTTTACTATTACTTCTCACTTTATCTTATATTTACTAGTTGCATTGTACTGTAGTTGTACCATATCATATGTTTTACCATAAAGGATCCAACAGTTATCTGTTATTGCTAAAATATTGGGTCAATCACAAAAAATGCTTTTTCCCAATAAGAAAACTTTATTTAATTTAATGTAAAAATTTAATTATATCTTCACAAATCTTATTCAAGAATAAAAAGCCAGATACATGACAAGCCTGAGCTTTGACAATTCCTTGTTAAAAAAAGTCTATCGAGATTTTAAATAACTAGAGATGGAACTTTTTGTACACCACGTACAAACCACTGAAATCAGTTGATAAATGTATTTTTTTTTTTTACCAGAAAAACCTGCAGCTCACTGTTTACTTGCATTTATTTACAGTGCAGTCTTGCCCTCCGCAAAATGGCGGACGTGACTGACGTATGGCGGCAACGGCTGCCAAAGTGCCCAATTGGGCGTCTATGTATTTATTATGTTATGGCTACTACACATGCCTCTGTAAAACTGTCTATATCAGTAGTGGGAAAACTTCCTGATGTTGGTCTCTACTGTTTTACCTGCTGAAGTTCTCGATGCGGACGCCATACTTAGTATCAGTGTAAACACGTCCAACCAACACCTTCAGCTCAGGGTCATAAAGCAGTACAGACGACACATTGCCGGTATCTCTGTTCATACACAGCCATGATAGAAAACAAAAGCATTAGTCATTATTTAGAATGAAACATTAAATATTAATCAACATTACATATGACTATTGTAACAAACAATAACAAATGCTGAGTCCATTCAGAGCAGACTCCAGCAGCATTTTATACACAGAATAAATATATGATTTCAAAAACAATACAAAGAACAAAATCATTCTCAGGTTCACATTGATTATACATTAACACCACCGCTCAAAAGTCTGGGGTCAGTACGAAATTAAGACTCTCCAGGAAGGATGCATTAAAATGATCAAAAGTGATAGAAAAGATAATTATGTTACAAAAGATTTCTATTCCAAATAAATGCACTTCTTTTGATTTTAATCATAATAAATGCTTTAAGAGCAGCAAATCAGATCATATTAGAATGATTTTTGAAGGAGTAATGATGCTGAAAATTCTGCTTTACCATCACACAAATAAATTATATAAAATATATTCAAATGAATTATAATAATATTCAACGATATTTCAGCTTTTACTGTATTTCTGAAGAAATAAAAGGAGCCTTGGTGAGTATAACAGACCTATTTCAAAAACATTAAAAAAAGAATAAACCATAGTAATTATGAGAGGTGGAGAAGGTGTGAAATAGTGGAAAAAAAATTATTTACAGTGCTAATAATATATACTATATATGTCAAACATATATAAACAACTGATGAGAATCCCTATGAAAATCCGTTTTATTTTTCCCAGAATTCCGTTTTTTCCATTTTAATTTTTAGGAATTCATTTTATCATCTTGACTGTTATTTTTAGTCGTAAAAAGAGTATGCTTTTAAAGTTAAAGTTTTCCGCGTTAACACTGATATTTTGCGTTAATTTGCCAATTCTGAATTCCATGATCGCAGAAATCATAGGGCCCTAGAGGAGGTCCACACCCAGATGAGGCCAGTCAGCCACAGAGACAACACCTCTGATTCACCTCTGATTTCCATTAATGGAAATGAACTTTTTTGTCCATCTGCCACTGTGCCACTCAAAGTTTTTACCAGCCACTTTCTTGTTTTAAAACACCAATGTGTAACTGCATGTGAAAATTATTACTAAAGGATCTACAATACTTAAAGGAGTAGTTCACTTTTAAAAAAACCTTTGCTAATCATTTACTCACCCCCATGTCATCCAAAATGTCCATGTCTTTCTTCTTCCAGTTCAAGAAAGGTTTTTCCGATGAAAACATTCCAGTATTTTCTCCATATAAATGGACTTCAATGGGAACCAAATGGTTCAATGTCCAAAAGACAGTTTCAGTGCAGCTTCAAAGGGCTTTAAAATCGACACCAGATGATGAATAAGGGTCTTATCTAGCGAAACGATCGCTCATTTAAAAAAAAAAAGTTTAAGTTTTATAAGCACAAATGCTCGTCTTGCTCTGTTCTGTGATGAGCGTTCGTGACTCTCCTGTTCAAACTCGTTCATCAAAATGAACAAATCTTTTTTTGAGTCATGACTCTGAAGGGTCCTAGATAAGACCCTCATTCATCGTCTGGAGTCGTTTAAAGCCCTTTGAAGCTGCACTGAAACGCTCATTTGGACCTTGAACCGTTTGGTTCCCAATGAAGTACATTATATGGAGAAAATCCTGGGATGTTTTCATCAAAAACCTTTATTTCTTTTCAACTGAAGAAAGAAAGATGTGGACATCTTGGATGACATGGGGGTGAGTAAATTATCAGCAACATTTTTTTCTAAAAGTGAACTACTCCTTTAAAACATTTATTCCATAGGGGTAAAGTCTCAAGGTGTGCCTTCTCTAAAAGAGTCCGGATGAAACAGCATGCTACTTTTATTTACCTGCCACAAACACAAAATCACCAGCATTTGGCTGGTGCTAATCTCCCTGCTCTGATTGTCCTTTATGAACAAGCACAACATTGAAAGGCCAACAACCTGGGAGAAGTGCAGGTACGCAAGAAAAAGTGAAAGTACACTATAGATTAAGAATGGAAAAGTACTGCATTACCGGCCCACCTCGAGCACCGCCCTCAGGGCTTTATACTAGCACACAATAAAGGGCTGGGTAAAGTTTCACCTCTGTTTTCAAGGAACACCGTATGTTTCTCAAGGAAACCGTTTTGTTTTCTAATTGTTTGGCATTCAGGCATAATGCACGGTTCCCGCAACTAACTTAAACAGGCTCAAGCTACAAAGTAAAAGGAAACATTATGAGTCATGTCATTTCCTGAAAATGTCTTTCCTGCAGTGTTTTAAAATGCTGTTAAAATACTGAGAGAGGCATTCAGTGCAGTGTAACCGAGTGGTCACATGAGACTCCTGATCTGTGCATATTAGCGATAATACACACTTGTGATTGTCCTTTAATGACCTAGTGTCTGTTCTGGTAAATGACGCAACACCGATGACCTCTATATCTGATATAGTGAATGGAAGAACCTGTTTGGCAGGCTTCTAATCCAAGTACTAACTCCTATATCATCTTAAACAATAGCTTTGAACTTTCTATAACCTTCAGTGATTTAACCTGCAGGCTGAGAGGAATCAATATTTATTTTGAAAGACAATCCTTTCCACCCATAGATGAAACATGCAGGCATGAAGCAATGTGAGGTAACCGATATCAGTTCGCATGTGGGCTTATTTGTTTTTTTAGTGAACTCACCTGGACATGTACAGGAGGAATGAATCCTTCACCACAAGCCAGCGACGGACAGCGGAAGCAGAACTGATGGTGTCCGATACAGTTGAGCCCCTGGATGCGGTGACCCCGGACCGTTTCAGAATATAGCCTTCTCTGAGACAAACAAATAAACAAACAAAAACTAAATGAGTTGCAGAAATACATGTACATGTAAGCAACAGTGGAATAGTACTAAAATCACAAAAGAAGGAACACACACAGTCTGTACTCACAGGCCTTTGGGTCCAAGGTCTCTGGACGAAGGACAGCGGACTGATTGCCAAGAAGACTAACTGAGAGCATGACATACACACACATTTTAGTATGATCTGTATGCAACCAATATCTGTAGCTTTGTATTTGTGTGTGTGAAGGCATCAAGCTTCGGATGCACTAAGAATGCAAAATTGGCTCCAGGACATCTTTAAGAAGCATTACAGATCAACCAAAATTGTCATATTACTATTATGTTAATTACAATATCCAGAAAAGTGTTTAATACAGCTTTTCGGCATGATAACAAAATAATTATTCGATTTCAACAATAAAAACATATGCATTATTTTTTAATATTCAGTAGACCCATACTGAAGGACGGTAACTGCCAGTATATAATATGGAGTGAAAACAGTCCACCTGATGCACACGAGAGATCACACATGCAATATCAATCCACAAATACACACCATGAGATCCACACACCCAAGACAACCGAAGTCTTAAACATTTTTCACAAAATATTATATACATAAATGCAAATATAGAGTAAAACCAAACCTCTTTTTTTATTCTTCAACGTATAATCAGAATATATAGCCAATTAAGAAAACGGACCGCTTCAAAAAGTCTTTAAATTATTTCTGTAACTGTTAGCCAACTGCTAGGCTGTACTACGTTTTCTTTTGTTTGTATTATTGTAATTCTGAACTTTGTGGGAATGTAATAACCCCTCCACACACACACATATTAATTGGAGAATAATATATTTTCAGCAATTACCTATATGTTTCTTATTTTTAAAGAAATGATGAATGCTTCCACATAATTTAACAGATAAAGTAAAAGATTTCTTTCCAAAGAATTCACAAGTATTACCCTCAAGTAAACAATTCCCAAGCAAATTATTGCATCCAAAAGTTTGAAAATTCCCTCAGTCACTCCTTTTGCGGTGAATCAGGTTAATTTGTTAGTGTATCAAGAGTTAAATAGTAAAAGTGTGTGAGGGGATATTACTGTATTTCAAATAAATAATGAAACAGAATGATTTCCTCAATTCTAGGCAATGTTTATTACAGAGCAACCACAACAGGAAAACCACTTTAAATTGTGGTAAACAGATTTGGGTGAAAAGGCTAATTGTTCAGTTACAGAAGTGAGACTAACAGTTACAGAAATTATTTAAAGACTTTTTGAAGCTGTCCTGTTATCCGAATGGTTTTCTTAATAGGCTATATATTCTGATTATACGTTGAAGAATAATAAAGAGGTTATGGTTTTACTCTATATTTGCATTTATGTATATGATATTTAGTGACAAATGTTTAGACTTCGGTTGTCTCGCAAATCAGAAAACGAAATTAATCCAGCCCTTTGAAAGACTCAGCTCAAAGGCCGGTTAGCGCCCTCTGGAGGAAGACACCATATCGCATCCTTGTAGGTAATGTGAACAGATCGGCTTGTGTGCATTTGTGAATCAAGGCCGCGGAACAACAGTCTCAAAAGTCACGTGATTCGCTGTGAATGAAATTACAGGTACAGATAAAGCATTTGTGGATTGTGAGCAAAGCAATGAGAGATAAGGACAATAATAAATGATTGCTGTGTGTGTGGATCTCTCGCAGGCATCTGTGGATGTGTGTGGGTGGATCTGTTGCATGCATTTGTGGATGGATTTGCGTGTGTGGATCTCATGGTGTGCATTTGTGGATGGATTTGCATGTGTGGATCTCTCGCATGCATTTGTGGATGGGTGCGCGCACATGCAGATCTCTCGCATGCATTTGTGGATGGGTGCGCGCACATGCGGATCTCTCGCATGCATTTGTGGATGGGTGCGCGCACATGTGGATCTCTCGCGTGCATTTGTGGATGGGTGCGCGCACATGCGGATCTCTCGCATGCATTTGTGGATGGGTGCGCGCACATGCAGATCTCTCACGTGCATTTGTGGATGGGTGCACGCACATGTCGATCTCGCATGCATTTGTAGATGGGTGCGCGCACATGCGGATCTCTCGCATGCATTTGTGGATGGGTGCGCACATGTGGATCTCTCGCATGCATTTGTGGATGGGTGCGCGCGCATGTGGATCTCTCTGCATGCATTTGTGGATGGGTGCACGCACATGCGGATCTCTCGCATGCATTTGTGGATGGGTGCACGCACATGCGGATCTCTCGCATGCATTTGTGGATGGGTGCGCGCACATGCGGATCTCTCTCGCATGCATTTGTGGATGGGTGCGCGCACATGTGGATCTCTCGCGTGCATTTGTGGATGGGTGCGCGCACATGCGGATCTCTCGCATGCATTTGTGGATGGGTGCGCGCGCATGTGGATCTCTCGCATGCATTTGTGGATGGGTGCAGCGCGCATGTGGATCTCTCGCATGCATTTGTGGATGGGTGCGCGCACATGCGGATTCTCGCATGCATTTGTGGATGGGTGCGCGCACATGTGGATCTCTCGCATGCATTTGTGGATGGGTGCGCGCGCATGTGGATCTCTCGCATGCATTTGTGGATGAGTGCGCGCGCATGTGGATCTCTCGCATGCATTTGTGGATGGGTGCGCGCACATGCGGATCTCTCACGTGCATTTGTGGAAGGTTTTGAGACTCCATAATGTAAAGTAGAAAATTTTACAAAAGTATATATGAATATCAGTTAAAACCAAAACCACATACCAGTCAAATTATTTTTGTTTATTTTAATTCTAAAACTGTTAAGTCTTTCTTTCAGGGGTAGGGTGATTATACATATTTACAGTATGTGCATGTATGCTTCTCACCAGCCCATGGAAGTTTCCTGTAGAAGGTGTTCTCTAGCAAGTTGTTTAAATATTTCCTCCAGATATTTCTGGAAAAAAAATGTTTGTTGTTAAAACATACATAAACACCTTGTACAACAAGTTGGGTGAGCAACTTTTGAAGGGAAGTGATGCTTTGCTTTAGTACATATGTACCGGTTTGCTGGACGTTCTCCTGATTCAATCAGGTTCCGTGTAAAGTCGGCATGTCCTCTGTCAAACCTGCCAGCTGTTGTCTCTGAATGGCAAATCTAATTCAAATCACAAGCAAAATGAAAGGAAAACACAAGGTCAAAACTCTAGGCCAAACAAATGAAGCGTTGTGAATTCACATGTGTGTGAATGTGTGCGTGCGCATGTGCTCACCTCCCCAGGGGCAAGAGCTGTAGCAACATTTTGTGTTTGTACAGGTCTCTGTGGAGCTCCTGGAAGTGCTTGTACTTTTTTTTCACTGTCCATGTGAACTCACCATGTGTCAGACGGACTGTGTACAAAGTGCACACATTTACCTACAAACAAGATATTTAGACAAGAAATTCAGGTATAACGCAACAATACACTGTCAAGTAAAATGTCACAAACGTACCTTGGAGCGGGTAGTGTCTCGCTCCATGTTTTCCACTTTGCAGGTGATAGGAGTGCCATGAATGAGAGGAGGAATGGCTCCCTCCTTCAGGTCTGCTAGATGATGTACAATGAAAAAGTCACGCTCGTCTGATAGAGACACAGAAAGACGAAGAATAAAGCAAATTGCAAAAATGCTTTGATCTTAAAAATGCAAAACCATATAAGTGAAAATTTTAATTAAAAAATCATCATGAACTTCTGTTTTAATGAAAGTTCAATTAACTCCACAAGTTTGTGTAAAACCCAGAGAAATAGTCGAGACCAGTTCACCCGAGTTCGACCAGAAGAGAGTCAAGACTGAGTCCACATGCTCCCAATTTCATAACAAGACAAAAGTCATAAAACATGCTCTCGGATTCAGATTTAAAGACCATATTTTCATGGTCTAGGGCTCTTGGCCTTGTCGTTGACTCATTCTGGATTTGGAATAAAATAAGCTGGTCTAGACTACAACATTTGTAAGATTAAAATGATCCAAAGAGCATATTGTACTCCAATGCGAATATCTTACCATCAGTACAAAGAGTCATATGATCAATGTCACAGATTTCCTTATTTGATAGTGATCTAGAAATAGTGCAGAATCTGATAAACTATGTATTGTACACCATAATAATTCTTTGTTTTTTTTTAGGTTTGAACTGTGACAGGCCTCAGTATCAACAATGTTATATCACCAGAGGTCAAAGATCGGACAACTCACTGAGTTTCAGTGTTGTGCTTAAAAACACAATCCTTCTAGAAGAATGTGAAAGAAAGAAAACACCTATGAAGCCAGTCTCTCCTCTTTCCGCATTCTACATGTTTCACAATTTTTTCACAAGGAAGTACAACAAACCCATTGTAAAACTTCTAATACCTGTTCATTAAGCATGACTGACAAGTGGACTTGGCATAAATAATCTTTTGTCCTTAGAGACAAACCAGTGATTGAAAAGAAGTATGTATGTTAACTGTGAGTTGTTAAGGAAATAACTAATAACTTTTGTTGTTCTGTAATAATAAAATGTCACAAGCATAATGCCTGCCCCCTGAAATTCCTTAGTTGCAATGACAAACCAAGCACTGGAATAATCTGAGACATGGTTTCTATAAAATGTTCTTACAGCTCACATTGCAGGAGTCTCTGATTGTCTATACCAGAAAACCTTCTGTGCTCTTGGTTTGAGACACTGTAACTGCAAATATAAATGGTAAACATTCTTGTGACAAACATATGTATATAAAAAAGCTGTTGTGCTCTTTGTAGATCAGAATCATGCTGTCCTGTGAAGTATAGTCCACACTCCATAAATAGTACTATGCTAATATTAAGATTTTAGCCAACACCAATAAACCAATAATTATTTTCATGTTGTTCCATTTAAAACTCATAAATTATTAAAGTGATACTTCAGGATTTAACATTAATCTTTGTATTAGTAGAAAAGCTGTAGTGTTTTTCAAATTACGATGCTTTCCACCCTCATATCCGCCTGAGACGAGAGATTTATGTATTTTTTGTCTGGAAAAAATCCTCTGATGACGCAAAATGACGAATTTTGCGTCATTGGAGGATTTATTGGCCAGAGGCTAAAGACTAGAGTCAGTAGATGGGGCTCTCCAACATGTTCTCAACCCCTTCATAGAGGGTGGATCTCACTCACAAAATGAACACAGTGTCAGCCATCTTTTTTTGTAAGCTAAGCTCTGTGGAGAAAGCTGAATAGTAGGGGTTACCATCCTCTTTTTCCCGGACATGTCGGCCAGTCGATGTCCGGGATTCAGCTTTTGATTTCTGCAGTCACCATTCATTGTTTACATGCACACCTTTTGTTTCAATCTAACTGAATTCATTCCAGTGGTGAATCTGAATGTAGTGTTTACATGAATGCTAAACAAGTGATAGGTTCATGTGCGTTTTAACATTGCTAAGAAAATTCCCGCTCCTCCGGTGAGAGATACAAGGCCGGTGCGTCTTCACTGGTGTCGGTCTCATCGGTTATCAGCGCCACCAATCTCGCGCTGTTCTCCACATGGCCCTAGCCTCGCCCTACCCGCCATAGTAAACATAATCAATGGCGACTGTTAGAACGCAAAAGCCGAATCCCGAACACTTTGGCCGATCTTGAAACACATTTCCGGGCAGACCCATCACAGAGACTCACTAGTAGCCTAGTCTTGTTGTTAAATGACTATGCGGTTACTGGTAGGCGTGGCCTCCTAGGGCAGCGAAAGCAAGTGCATTCTGGGAGTTGTTGTCTTTCATCCACATAGGCCAAAAATACATTTTCTGCCTTTTCTCTAGTCTAGAAAGCTCCAAATTTAAAATTAATTTCACATTTCTTCAACATAAATGACAGATTTTAAATACACATTCATCTTTCCAGTGGTGAAGTATCCCTTTAATGTTAAAGGGATACTCCAATTTTTTGGAAATAGGCTCATTTTACCACAGTTAAACAGTTGAGCTTCACCGTTTTCAGATTAATTCAGCTGATTTTCTGATATTTAGAAGAATATTAGTAACCAGACAGTTTCTGGTCTCATAGAGCTTCCATAGTAGGAAAAAAATATACTATGGAAGTCAATGAGACCAGAAACTGTCTGGTTACTGATATTCTTCTAAATATCCAAAAAATTGGCTGAATACATTATTAAACGGTAAAGCTCAACTGTTTTAACTCTTGAGGAGATTGTAAAATGAGCCTATTTCCGAAAAAAAATGGAGAATCCCTTTAAATGTCTAAACTATTAAAGGGGTGATGAACTGAGAAATCAAATTTTCCTTGAGCTTTTGACATCTAGAGGTCATCATATTATAAGAATATCCTGTAAGTTTCAGAACTGAAAACGTCCTTGTTAGTCCAATAAAAGCTTTTATTGACACCAGGCTCAACAAACGACTCGTTTTTAAAAGTGGGGAAATATGACGTCAAAGTTGTTAAAACACCACCCCCGCAGAAGAAGATCAACGCCTGCTTCAACATGGCCGGTTTAGCCCCGCCCACTGATTTCGCATTACACGCATAGCTAAGTAGCCTAACATACATGCCTACCTCGTGATGACAAACCGGATCCAGCTACCGAGCAATACAGAATATTGTGCAGTGCCTGGTTGTGGAAGACAGTCGCTGCATAAGCTTCCTGTGGATTCCAATAGGACTGCATGGATAAACGTTTATTTTTAATGACGTTCCAGCTGATGAGGTAAACATCGTCGTCTGTTCGCTTCATTTCACTGAGGATTGTTTTGTAAACAAGACTGGATTTGCAGACCGATTAAGAGTAAAGAACGGTGCTGTGCCGTCTATATTGGATCTGACAGGAATTGTGCAACACACAGACTCTTGGTCGAACATGTATGGGACGAATGCGGTTGCCATTTGACAACATTGGAAGTTTTCCCCACGTGCACGACGGGTGAGTTAAACTCATTATAATATGCAAAACTGTTATCCACTCACAGCAGTGGGCGTTTATTCCAAGTCTTCAGTGCGACACGCCCATAAAAGCGACCGTTTTTCAGGTAGTCTCACAACTTGGGAACAAAATAGCCTATTTCTTATTCATTTTGATGTTTTTGAATGCAAAAACCAAGCGAACGTCATAAATTGACTCCAGACAACAACATAATAAAATTTAAAAAGCCAGTTCATGACCCCTTTAAAACAATAAAACAGACTGAAACTATTAAAACAATAAAACAGACAATAAAATAAAAAAAAAATTCCAATAAGTTTTGAATTTGTCCATCAGGGTGTGGACAGCCAGCAGAAAGGTATGCAAACTATTTACATGGTAATCATAGCTATAAGGCAAGCAATGAACAAGCTAAAAAGCCAATGAAAACTATGTGCACAATGTGGTGCATATTCAAGTAAAAAGACATGACCTAAACAATCATGGTCTTTTGGGTTTACTTGAGTTACAGGCAGGTTTCAAACTTTGGGATCTGTTAATAAACACTATTGTAAGTGATTGGTCTCACCACTGTTGTTTTTGATAGATTTCAGCTGATCCTCAGTAAGGTCGCACAGCACAGTGTCCACACATTTTCGCCACCTTTGAGCTGCATTCTTCTCAGGACTGGCCATAAGGCTTCTGGACCACGACACACCTGTGCAAACACACCAACAAACCCCCACGCACACATAGAGGGGGAAAAGAAGAGAAATTCAATATGTTTGTTCAACATAGTTTTTCAAAATGCAAAAAGTTAACATATAAAACTAGACAACAGTGTGTGCAGAATTATGAGGCACCTTGATTTTCTGATAATTTTGTTTTCAGGCACATTTTACCAATTCCAAATCACATTAATGTTATTAACTACAATTAATTATTTTTTAATAATAAGTGATATAGCCTATAGCTAATTGTTCATGAAGGCTGGAAATGAAAAATACCTTATATTCATGTGTGCATAATTATTTGGCACGCTTTCTTTTACAGATAAAGTAAGCCAAAAAAAAAACTCATCCTGAAAAGTCAAGAATGATGAAATGCCCTTTCAGAAAGGTGCAATACCAGAAATTGTAGTTAAGGACAGTGAAATGCTCATTGGGTCAGCCAAAAACAGATGGGGAAGAAAAGACATGTTAACTGCAAAAGAATTAAGAATTAAGGTGAAGAATTGAGTGTGATGAACTATCAGTGAAACCATTTAGTCTCCAGCACCACCAGTTTTCCAGAACTGCAACATACCTGGAGTCTCCAGAAGTGCAAGGTGTCAGGATCTCTGAGACTTAGGTAAGGTAAAGAATCTTAAAAAGTGACCCTCGCACTTAATAATAATCACAAGCTGAAGTGTAATAAAATACATGAAGACTGTTTTATAGGCTGTATAGACAGATGATTGAGAGTGACTCTTGAAGGACCAGCACCACATCCGCTTCTACCACTGTTTGAAGAATTCATCTTCCAGAATCTGGCAGTAAGTTTTGGGGGTGCATTTTCAGTCCATCTCCTACCCTGAAGTCCATATTGCAGAAGTGGACTAAAAATGAACTCCCAAAACTAAGCTATCAAGATTTAGGACAGTGTAAGTAGGTTTAGGTTTAAGGTTAGGGTTTTCAATTTTCACATATATGCTTAAAAAACGATATATTTACTGTATATACATAAAGTTTCATATTTTGACAGTTTAAATTTAATTGTAAAGCAATTTTATTGTAAATCAACTTAAGTCACATCGCATAAATATGTATGATTAAAACATTAATTTTTGTTATTACTATGCGTGTATTATTCACAGGCGCAGGATTTGTCTGCACAAATGTTATTATCACATAATCTGTATTCATTTAAGAACAAGTAAAAATAAATAGGACAAAAAAGCTCAAGCGCTTGTGGCTGTTGGACTCGATATCGCAGATGGTCTTTGGGCTGAACTGCATTGAATTTCTAACGCAACATTGCCACTAAACAAAAGATTACAACATTCTAGCAATACAAAAACTACACTCCAGCTGTGGCACAGATGACTCACTCACCTATCATAAGATATAAATCATTCTTGGGTTGAGAGCAGACAAATAAAACAAAACAATGGATAACTGATTGATTTCAGCAGATTTGACAGTGGATTTTACAGACACAGCGTCCAAAACTGCCTACTGTACAGTGGGGGCTACATTTGCTTTGTGACCATTTAAAAACGGTGCTCTATTTAGTATGAATGTGTGCACTATAGTTGAAATTCGTACGTACAGACACTTTCACTGTCATGTGACTTATAGCATCAGTTGTGTTGCTTCACTGCCATTAACAACTCCTCTAAGTGGCCTAGAAGTGTCCATCAGATGTGCACTTCAGAATCTTGCGGAAGTCAGCAAGTCATTCCGACCATTCACCGGCTATTTTATGAATTTGGACAACCTGGAAGTTCTCTTGGAAGTTCCCAACTCTGTTCCTGAAGCCACCTCAAAAGCACACATTTTGAATATCTCTGTCCCAAATCAAACATGATAAGACAACTCAGCAGCGCATTCATAGAGATTTCAACACTTGAAATAGGCACGTCTGACGAGCGAGAAATGAGTGACATTGTGGGAAACCTCATGGAACAGGTTGTGAAATAGTGCTGTTGTAGTAATTAACAAAGCAGAGTAAGACACCTTAGGTAATATGATATTAACCATGTCTCTGAGGTTCAGTAACGACACTTGATATTACTCTGACACGGTCACTGACACAACTGACAGAACTTTTTATTTTTAAATAAATGAAAACTATTGGTTAATTTCTAGGGCTGTCAAATGATTAATCACATCCAAAATCAAAGTTTTTGTTTCTATAATCAAATGTGGGTGTACTGTGTATAATTATTTTGTATATATATAAATACACACACATGTATGTATATTTAAGAAAAAAATATTATTTATATATAAAATATTTGTATTTATATATAATATAAATTATATATAAATCTATATACAGTATATACATGAACATATTTCTTAAATATATACAAGCATGTGTGTGTATTTATATATATTAAATTATTATTCACAGCTACACCCACATTATTATATAAACAAAACTTTGAGTTTGACTGCGATTAATAGCGATTAATCATTTGACAGCCCTATTCATTTCATCAAAATTAAACTTTAAATTGTTGTAAAATATTTATATTTCATTAAACTTTATAGTTATCAAATAATCCTGAAATCTCACAAATGTAGGGGTCGGGGGGAATTGATTCTTCAGAAATGCACTGCGATGCGATTGATTCAAAAATATCGAAAAATTGATTTAAAAACATCAATCAGATTATATATATATATATATATATATATATATATATATATATATATATATATATATATATATATATATATATATATATACTTTTGCATTCGTCGATATACGTGTGTGTTAAAATGTAATGTCGCGGAATGCGAGAGGCAAAAACACTCGGCTCTACGGTCGATTGTTATATTAATTTACTACAGGTGTGCAGCTAGTTCAGGCACACATTTATTTTCTGTTGGTTCTTTTTAATTTTAATTAAATATATTCGTACGTTAATTCTTTATGGGTCATTACTTGGTACATTTAAAGCTAAGAATTTATAGTCACACACACACAAAAAGATTCAGATAATCTATAATAGCTTTAGCGTTTAGAAATCGTGAGAGAGGTGTCTAGATATTTCCACCCATACACAAATGTCACAGTTTCCACAAAAATATAAAGCAGCACCACTGTTTTCAACACTAATAGTAGTAGGGAAAATGTTTCTTGTGCACTAATCAGCATATTAAAATGATTTCTGAAGAATAATGTGACACTGAAGGACTGGAGTAATGGCTGCTGAATATATTTTCAGACTTGCCATCAAAAGGAATAAATTGAATTTTAATATATATATATATATATATATATATATATATATATATATATATATATATATATATATATATATATATATATATATATATATATGTATATTTTTTTTTTTTTTTAATAGTACAACTTATTTCACTGCATTTTTGATTAAGTAAACTAAGCCATAGTAAGCATGAAATAATTATTTCAAAAAACAAATTTCCTTTTGGAATGGTAGTGCATTATAAATTGAAATATTTTGAGTCAAAAAAGGAGAGAACAGTAGGCTACACCAAGAGAGAGTATGAGACCTTATTCACAGCCGTGCCATCTTCTTGAAAATGAAAGGCTGTGAGGGACCAAGTGGGTTGTCCTGTTGTTTCATGTGTTTTTGGATTGTTTGCTGCCAAAAAGAAATTTAAGCAGATGAAAAAAAAACTCCAGACACCATGAACTGTGGAAAATGTAGGTGATTTAGGAGCTTGTGCAGCTTTTTACAGCAGATGCCATTGAAAGCACACTAAGTCTATCCCTCATAGCTTCACTTTCATACCTGTCATGGCGATGGCGCTGCTCTGAATAAGGTCTATTAATTCAGAGGGTGTTGCACTAGCTGACTGGGCCCAGTGTTGCCAGGCAACCAGGCTCCAGGTGAAACACTAGACACAGCGGGAGAGAGAAGTTCAAGTAAACTTGAGACTGGAAGAAACGGAGGGGAGGTGTTAAACAGAATCATAAACGTATAAAAAAGATAGCAGAGAAAAAACGGATCATAAAAACCAACGTATCAGTAAAATGATTTGCAGTTCACTCTGAGATATACTGCAGCTGTTTGCATTTGATATACGAATTTGTAACTCTTTTGCCTAGATATGAAAACCACAGCTACAAATCACTTATTAGTAGGAACCGTGCCCATCCAATCAATTATATGTGATTTCCTGAAGAGCAATGTACCTGATTAAGCATTTCAGAGATCAAGCTGCTTCCCAGCCACCAATAAATTAACAGATACTTGGAATGGAAAGGGTCATTCACCAAAAGAAAAAAATCACTCACACTCTGTTGTTCCAAACCCATACTTTGGTTTGTGTTAAGAATACAAAGTAAGATATTTTAATGAAATCTGAGAATGTATGTAACTTGATTGACAGCAATGCTACAATACTACCACTTTGATGCTACAAAAAGATCAAAAAGAGATTGTAAATCAAAATTAATTAAATTGAAATGTAGTTAAGTCCAGAGATATGTCTGAAGAGACAATGGAAGTCCCCGGATGGCAGTGTCCCCCGGATGGCAGATTATGAGCTGATATCTAACTAATTCTCGTATCCACTTCTGTTCAATGAGCAGTCCACACACACACACACACCACACACACACACACACACACACACACACACACACACACACACACACACACACACACACCTCTCAAAAATCTCCAACCTGCTTCTTCATGGCAACCCGGATGCTGTCCACTAATAATCCTTCAATCGTCAAGAAGAGATGTTGGGAATGAAAAGTGTAACGTTAGCCCGTGCCTGTGAGCATCACACGTTTACGGTGGAACAAATGCTGTCTAGATAGACAGTTCACTAGTTTTTCGGACAAATCCATGTTTATGCATCACTGACCTTCATCATATCGTGACCATTAACATTCCTGTCTCGTGTTTAATGGGACACCTTCACTCGCCAAATAAAACAAAACTCTAAAACCTATTTAAATAGTTGCTTTATAACATCGTATGAGATATATAACAATAAAGGATTTCAAAGATTGTAAGGACAAGCGTAAAAATTATATTTTACAATAACACACTGTTGAAAATGTGCTTAACCACATTTTCCGATGCACGGTAACTTTATCGTATCTCTTTCTAAACAATACTTTCTTTAAATATTTACTCACCAACAAGGAAACTGTCGTGATTAAGTGTTTGTTTTGCTCTTTGTAGTTTCGTATGTTGTTATTTCCAAGTTTTACTCAAACTTCTGGATAACTTCTCCCCCATCACAACTCCCAAGGCGTAGTAGGTTTGCTGCTGTAACATTCAGACGTCAGACAGACTTGAGAGGCAGAATTTACCGTAAAGCCCGAGAATGATCTCCAGCGAGAATCCATAAGTGCGTATGCAGCTACCTTTTACATGCCCGTTCTGGCGCATATAGAAATGTGGTCCGTTTACGAGAAACATTCCATAAATTATATATGTTAATTATAATTAATTATAATATGTTATCTCTATAAGTGTTGTCTGATTTATTAAAACAAATATTCCCCAAGTGCATTTGTCATTGGCGTAAACGTTCCACAACCACCGTCATTTGCGTAGATGCGATGCGTCCAGCCGCAGCACAGATACGCAGCGTCTTGTAGAATATCCTCAGAGGCGCTGATGGAGCATCTCTCCTGGAACAGTGGATTTATGAGTACTCTAACAACAGCACACTGATAATATCCATTCCACATCAGAGGAGACACAGAGAGCTTGGACCACCACAGGAAGCACATAAGCTATGACAGAAACCTCTGGGTATGGCAGGAAATTAACACCCTCAGTGTGCACTAGGGCTATAGCAACAGCAGAGGAAATCGTCATTGTGGAATTAAAAATACCGTTTAAACAGGCTCATCTTGCACCTCATCTTCCTTTTCACATTTTCATTGTGCTCTGTAAAAATATTTTGTATAAATATATAAAAAAAATATTTCAAACTTGTAAACTGAAATGTAACTTCTGCTGAAGTCAGAGAGTTTACAAAGTTCCTGGCAATATATCCCTCCACTTTATACGGATATTGAATCTGCAAGCAGCGATGAAAAAGGCCCTCGCACCCGTCCCACCGCCACCCAGCGGCTTTAGTAAAACAGAGCACAACACAGAGCACAGAGGGCAGTATGTAAATATAGCAGGACTATGTTAGTCATTCGTATTTGACACATTCCCTGCTACCATCAGGGAGCAGCTATTACTATGTGTTGCATGATTTAACAGGTTTTTAGCATGTTTGGTAGCCTACTTCATGGTATATTTTAATATTTTTCTGGGAGTTAATTACAGTGTAAAGCATGCCACTTCCTGTTGTCAGAAGGTGGCACTATTACTAACTGAATATTGTCATGTAGATGCATTCAGGTTCAGGACTCTAATCGAACGTGAACTTTGGGGCAGATCGGACATTGTATGCCTGCTTTACAACAGCTTCCTCTTTCTTGGCGAAACATCAAAATTTACCAGGCCGCACGGACACACCCTTCAGTAAAAACTCAAGATCTTCACAATTTACCACTGCTAAGGTCTTAAGATTAGACTGACCATATATGATATTGATCTAGTTAAATCTCTCTAACCGTGCATGCATTGCCGGTGAGAGCGGCAAAGGTCGCTCTTGCCGCCTGCCACCGACGCTGTGGAAAGATTTGTAGATGCTCTGACGTAGATTGAATGCTTGGTCAACTGTGGCAGCGTCCCAATTTGCCTACTTAGACTACGCCCGTACCCTCTTTGTGAAGAAAAAGTCACCTAAAGGATTATTATGGAACACCATACTAATACTGTGACCTTCTAACTGCCTTAATTCTATATAGGATTGATTCAACAAGGTACTGAAAGCATTCTTTTGAAATGTTGGCCCATATTGATAGGATATCTTGCAGTTGATGGAGATTTGTGGGATGCACATCCAGGGCACAAAGCTCATGTTCCACCACATCCCAAAGATGCTCTACTACTGGATTGAGATCTGGTGACTGTGGGGGCCATTTTAGTACAGTGAACTTATTCTCATGTTAAAGAAACCAATTTGAAAAGATTTGAGCTTTGTGACATGGTGCATTATCCTGATAGAAGTAGCCATCAGAGAATGGGAGCATGGTTGCCATAAAGGGATGGACATGGTCAGAAACAATGCTCAGGTAGGCTGTGGCATTTAAATGATGCCCAATTGGCACTAAGGGGCCTAAAGTGTGCCAAGAAACATCCCCCACACCATTACACCACCACCAACAGCCTGCACAGTGGTAACAAGACATGATGGATCCATGTTCTCATTCAGTTTACGCCAAATTCTGACTCTACCATCTGAATGTCTCAACAGAAATCGAAACTATCCTACCAGGCAACATTTTTCCAGTCTCAACTGTCCAATTTTGTGAGCTCTTGCAAATTGTAGCCTCTTTTTCCTATTTTTCCTATAGAGATGAGTGGTACCCAGTGGGGTCTTCTGCTGTTGTAGCCCATTTGCCTCAAGGCTGTGTGTGTTGTGGCTTCACAATTGCTTTGCTGCACCTCGGTTGTAACGAGTGGTTATTTCAGTCAAAGTTGCTCTTCTATCAGCTTGAATCAGTCGGACCATTCACCTCTGACCTCTAGCATCAACAAGGCATTTTCGCCCACAGGACTGCCACATACTGGATGTTTTTCCCTTTTCACATCATTCTTTGTAAACCCTAGAAATGGTTGTGTGTGAAAATCCCAGTAATTGGGCAGATTGTGAAATACTCAGACCAGCCCGTCTGGCACCAACAACCATGCCATGCTCAAAATTGCTTAAATTACCTTTCTTTCCATTCTGACATTAATTTTGGAGATTAGGAGATTGCCTTGACCAGGACCACACCCCTAAATGCATTGAAGCAACTGCCATGTAATTGGTTGATTAGATAATTGCATTCATGAAAAATTGAACAGGTGTTCCTAAATAATCCTTTCAGTCAGTGTCTGTTATCAGTTATGCATTTCAGAAATACATAAAAATGTACAGTAAGCTTATAACGTATTAAATTAAGGCAGAACAAAGGGCTAATTTAACTAATGAATACATAGGTTACATGTTTGTTAATAGAGGATTAGATTAGGACTCAATATGGTATAGCCGAAAGGAAATGCAGATATTTATGCTTAGATTGTTAATACATAATGTTTTTCAACAGGTGACATTTTATATTTCGGCCCTTCAGTTGAGTTCAATATATAATGGACACAACAAAATGACAATTAGTCGTTTAGATTAGTCGACTAATCAAAAAATGTGTCAAAAGATTAGACATTACAAAATGTGTAATTAGTGGCAGTACTAATATATATGATATATAAATATTTCATATAAAATATTCCACAACAAATCCTTCAAATTGAATGATATTCAGAACAGAAAAGAATTAAAAAACTTAATATAGATGAAACGTGCACTATCCAGCAGAAACATCTGTGGCGTGATGCCACTCCTATTAGACGCACATACTTTTAAAACAAGACAATGATTATCTAGTCTCCAAGTCAGTTTAGTTACAGCTCTGCAAGAAAGCAAGGAAAGCAATGAATTGGCATTGACTATTGATTTATAGGCTATATTGCAAAATGTTGGCTGGACATACTGGTCAATATGGATGACCATCTCACAGTAAATAATAACCAAGTATCAATTATTGCTTTTATCATTTCAATCACACATGCTATGACGAGCAATTTTAGCATTTATTCATTCATTCACATGATGCATTTTTGATATCAATAATTAAATTTGTACTCTTTAAAATGTGAATTCTTGAAATTAGTCTAAGAATGTACTTTTTCTAGTAACACTGTATATTTCTGATATAAGGAATTACATTTTCATTAGTAGGCAACTAGTTAAAGGAGTGGGAGCACAGCACTGGGGTCAGGTGTGACTGTGTGGCAATGGCAAATGGTTTACATGGGTCAGGTAGGAGGGCCCCTTAAAACAATTTTGCTTTGGGCCTCAGGGACGTCAGGACTGGCTCTAGGGTCAGTCTCACCATTGGTGCTCAGACCCTAATAATAAAGAATCAATAGGGTTCTCTCACCATCGATACTCAGGCCCTAATTATACACACATACATATATTCACCATTAAGTTTTCTGTACCTTTACATTTTCAAGTAAAACTGCTCTCAGAAAAAAATAAAAATACGACATACAACTTTGTACTTTATTTAGCCCTCAAGGGTGCATATTACTACCTTAGTCTACATAGTATTACCTAAAAAAAGCATAGCTATACAAGTACATACCTAAGAGTTCTGCCCCATAGAAAGCTTTTGTAAAGAAAAAAAAAGAGAATTCTGCGAGTGTGGTAGCCAAGCTCAAAAATTAATCACATAGATCTTTACTTTAAATAAGTCAGTTATTTTATTCTTCGTCTTTGGTGCATGTAGAAAAATCAGAACAGCACAGTGTGCTTAAGGATTTGAAACTTTTTTCTTGTAAATTTGCAGTGCATATCTTAAGACCGTTTTGAATAATATGTGTATGTGTGTGTTTGTAAAACTTACAGTAAATACTATGTAAAACTGCATACGTGAAATGAAACATTTTAAATGACAATGAAATACATAAAGATAGAACAAACAAAAATGAACATGCATCTTAATCAACTAATGCTAAATACTACAGTACAATCAGTTATAAAAAAGGGTTTGATGCAACACACTGTGAACAGTAACACACTGTAAACAGAGACGAATAATCTGCGTTGCAGCAGTTGCAAATGCAGCCACAGTGAACTGGAGAACCATTACATGGTATGAAATGAGCTGAAATCTTCAGCGAATTTATTTCCTCGTTATTTCACTAAACCTTTTCTTTCTTTTTTTGCACAACTATAAGCATAATGTACATTCCTGTAAAATCCCCTAGTGTAAGTAATATTTAGTACAAAATGTAAATGCATGCATGGACAACCATAGTTCCAAATATCAAATATAAAACAAGATCTCATATCAAGTCTGAACGATACTGTTCAAATCATGTACAGCTTGTTGTACTTCAACTCCAGATATAAAACTTGGCTAACTATTTTTTTATGTAATAAAGAAATCGCCTTATTGTTCGTTCCATCTCTCTACCTGTTTGACAGAGTCTTCAGAGCTTCTTCTCTACTCAGGCAAGTACTTTTTGTTCTCCCAAGGAAACGGGTACTCAGGTGCCTGGTTGAAGTGACCCATGAGGAAGATGGCCACTGTTCCAACAGAGAATAGCAATATGGCTGCCCAGAAACAAACCTTGTCAATCATCTTTCCAATCAGAACCCAACTCTCCATCTCCTGAGAAAAAAGAGGAACATGATGAAAAACAACATACATAAAACAGTGCACTTTTATGTGCACTTATGATGTTTATAAAATCGTTCTCTTGCTAGGACACAAACACACGCTTACAGATCCGATGTCATTCTGGTGCTTAGTGGATTCAGCAATGAAGTTACAGGCATCCACACACTCTTTTATTTCTGGTGCTGTCTTTGCCAGACTCTTATATAGGTTTGCATTACTGCTCACATCAATTTCATCCACTAGAGGGAGACATTCACAAACACATTTGAAGCTACAACAGAATTAAACGTTTTACACACTACACTAACCGTAACCAGAGAGTGTCTAATTGAAGAGAATTGGCTTTATGCACAGCTGCACTACTTCCTGAACTTCAGCCAGCTCCTTGTTTCCTGTCTGCCATTATTGGGCAAACTTGATTAATTCAGGTGTGTCTGATTATTGTTGCCATGACTACTGAGGTCAGGCACACCTGAATTAATCAGATTTGTCCAATAATGGCTGACAGGAAACAAGGAGCTGGCTGAAGTTCAGGAAGTAGTGCAGCTGTGCATAAAGCCAATTGGCACTTGTTGGTTACTTCCGGTTTCTGGACTGGCTGCAGTAACACGTCTCTGTCCATGTGGGGGCGCTCGCGGTCGATAGCAGAATGAATAGGAGTCAATGGGGTTTCACCCCAGAAATCCACTTTTTTCAGGATGTAATTTTTTGTCAAGTAATGTTGAATTGAAAAGGGAGAGCTAAGATAATACACTCAGCTGAAAATTGCAATTTTAAGTTCACTTATCTGTTCTAAAAATCCGTTCAAAAATGTGATGAAGTCGCACAATAGCAGAATACTAGCATGTTCTGGCCAACAACGGCCTAACCTGTAGAAATCGAAAGGACGTAAGTACTCGTTCATTCGACATTTGGTCAATAATCTATATTAAACTTGCGGAATCAACAATAAAATATATGTTGATTCAACACATTTAGACATTTAGCCGTTTAGCTCCATAGACTCCCATTCATTCCGCTCTCGCCCGCGATCACCTCCAGTGGAATTCTAATGGAACTGCAACCAAGATGATACACAATGGGGCTAATAGGAAGTGCCAAGGCTCTCCGTTAGATGGGCTCTGGCCTAACCTAACCCCTAATTTAAAAATTTTGGCATGAAACAGAAGTTGAAATCGTTATTTTTTTTTTCATATTGTGATGTATAGCCGAGTAAAACGGCTTCTGGAATGAGAAAAATTACCGATCTGAATACCAGTTTACAATCAGTTGAGGGGGGTATTTAGTCTCACCCTCTGCTGAGACATACATCATGAAGAGAACAAATGTTATTTTCGAGGGAGAGGGAGGATAGCATGTTTGATTGAGAGTGCACATTAATAAAAAAAAAAAAACAATGATGTGCATGGTCATTTCTTTCATAATAAACACTTGATTAAATATGATTTATGCATGCACATCATTATTTTGGTAACACTTTACAATAAGGTTCATTTATTAAACATTAGTTCATGCATTAACTAACATGAACTAACCATTTGTTACTGTTTTTGTAATTCTTTGTTAACGTTAGTTAATACAAATCTAGCTGTTCATTGTTTGTTCATGTTAGTTCACAGTGCATTAACTAATGTTAACAAGTTTTAATAAAGTATTAGTAAATGTTGAAATTAACATTACCAAAGATTAACAAAAGCTGAAGAAGTATTGTTCATTCTTTGTTAATGTTAACTAATGTAGTAACTAATGAACCTTATTGTAAAGTGTTACCATTATTTCTTTATACATGTGCCCCTATAATCTTTAATCAACATAACTTCCCCTCTGTCTTGTAACGACATCTCATCTGGCACGAGGGCAGGACAACCTGTCACTCAGATGAGATCACAGCAATAGCAAACCACAACCTTTCAATTAATTCCTAATGGACAAGATCAAGTTCCGCCCTACAAGAAGCCATTTCACTTGGATACTTCTGATTTATGCCGACTGACCACATATATGCATCAGTAGTTGGCTATATTACTCTAAGGATGAATTCTTTAGGTAAGTGAATTAGTTTTACCAATTGAGCGCATGAGTCCATGTCTTTCTCTCTGTTTATCAAACATCATCTCACTGCGTGGCTGTTTCAAAACATATTCCTCTGCCCTCTGCATCAGCCCAAACGAACTGCGGCGCCTCTCCCTCATTTCATACGTCCCTCCAACTGGCTCCTCCTCATCCACAAAAGAGGCCATACCAAGGAAACGAGGGACCACCACGAGGAAAATCTAGTGGATACAAGAGAAGTACAGTAAAAGAAGGACTACCGGACTATAGGAAATGTGATATATTTAGGACAAAACACACATAAACGCACATGTTTGATGGTGTGCGACATGTTGTGTGTACTAGGACTGCGGAGGGAGAAGTTGAGGACGATAATGCAGTTGGTCACGATCAGTGTTGTCATACACATGACGAAAATTAAATACCTAAATCAAAGCAAGAGAGAATGGAATTAAAGCGAGTAAGACTGATGAAACTTGGTTTAAAATTCAGTTCTCTACACACTGACACTCACTTGCCAATAAGAGGCACGGAAAGTGACGTTTCTGGAATCTTCTGAGCAATCAGAAAGAGAAACACAGTCTGAGCCAACAGTACAGAAATGGACACAGTCAACTTCTGCCCTCCAGCTAAAAGAGACAGAAAGAAAAATAAACAGTGTACAGAGACAGACAGAGTGAAAAAGAGATATGACAGACAGAGGGAGTACCACTACCAACACTGCAAGACAAATAGAAAGGCATACTGTACATTAACCTCAGAATATCTACAGATGCAAACACCTTTTGCAGGTAGAAAAAAGGCCAGAACAACCAGAGAGGAGATGAGAGAGCAGGGCAGGATGATGTTGATGATGTAGAAGAGGGGTTTTCGCTGGATGATGAGGTTGAAATACACTTCCTGGTACTCTAGGTCATCGGGCGAGTAACGTGAGTCAATCATCTTACGGGCGGGACGGTGCTTGATTGCCCACTCCCCGTTTTCTGTGAGAACATATAATTAGAGCATTGATGGACTATATCTATATGTATGTATATGTATATATTTGAAGAGTTTCATCATTATTTTTAATCGGTTCATTGACATTTTGTTTAAAATTTTGAATAAATTACACTACCATCAAAAAATTTGAGGAATATAATTATTATGTTTTTCTGTGGAGTCTCTCATGCTAACCAAGGCTGCATTTTATGATCAAATATACAGTAAAAGAAAAAAACATTTATAAATATTACATTTTCAAATAACTATAGTCCTTCCCAACAAATGTCCTAAAACCCTGTTTTCTATTTGAATATATTTTAAAATGTTATTTATTTCTGTGATGGCAAAGCTGAATTTTCAGCAGTCAACTCCAGTATTCAGTATTCAGTGTCACATTATCATTCAGAAATCATTTTAATATGCTGATTTGGTGCTCAAGACACATTTGCTTCTTTATTATCAATGGTATAAACTGTTTTTCGGTTTCATAATTTGTGGAAACTGTGAATGCATTTTTTGTAGTATTCTTTAATGAATAGAAATTTCAATAGAACAGTATTTATTTGAAAAAAAAAATATTTAGCAACATTATAAATGTCTTTACTGTCACTTTTGATAAATTAAAGTCTGTCCTTACTGAATAAAGGTATTAATTTCTTAAAAAAAAAATCTAGAGATCTCAGATTTGTGTGTTAGTGTGTCTGTGAATAATAAATCGTAAATTGTGCACCTGTGAAGGCCTCAGGATCGATGTCCACCCACTCAATAGGCTTCCCTGTTTCTGCATCTTCTGCCAATACCATAACAATTTCATTTGCACTGTATGTCTGAGACCTGTAGATGTAAAATAAAATATATCTAGTTTTAAATAAAACGAAATAATAAAAATAAAGAAATCATGAATCTCATGAGACTTGCATTTAGACTCAATTCTCACTCTCACTCATAGAAAAAGGGTTCTATATATGTAGCATAGGGTTCTTTACTGGACTGCAAAGTAGCTTTTATGCAAAAAAATGATGATAATGACAGAAAGAACCCTTTTGGCACAAAGGTTCTTTATTATTCATTCATATATTAAATTATTCTGCAACATTTTGCAGTTGTAATTAAATTATTGTTGATTAAATTGTTGTAGTAACTTAATATCACATTTTGATCATGCTGATTTTTGGAGGATAAAAACTTAAATGGCATTCTTCATGTGATATTGATTAATTAAATATTTTAACCCCGATATTTAAATTTTGTGATCATTCACATGCATTGCATTTTAGGGGTTCCAAATACGTAGCGCTTTAGAACCTTTTAAGGTTCTATATAGAACCTTTTCTTTTAAGAGTGTGCCAACCTGAAGACTAGTGTGCAGTTCTGCCAGTCAAAAGGGAAGTAGGTGATCTCTATGGTACAGGTACTGCGATAGATTGCAGGTGGAAGCCAGTACATGGAGCCGTCACTCCATATCAACACATTAGCGTAGTATGCCACATCAAACTTGCCATCGATGCTGTGAAGAGAGTAGGAAAGAGGTCATTTTTCAAGTGACAGAACAAAAATATTGGAAAACGTACTCTTTTACTGCTAGTGCTGACTCACTTGTTTTCCAAAACTATGTCTGGTAGCCACACAGTGTTGTATGGCACACGGATCTGTATCAATGCCGTGATATTCAGACGTATTCCATGCAAGACGGTAATCCTGCCATTGCTAAAGATCAGAAACATGAAAGAAGAAAAGCAGGAATTAGCAGGACATAGAACAGAGAAAAGAAGTGCAGACAGACACGTGTACCGTGTTATAAGACATTTTAGATTAAAATAGTGAACTAATGAATGAGAAAAATAGGAGAGAGAACATTTTCGTAAATATGGAGAGATGATGCAATAAAAAAGTACTGTAGCTAAATATTTTTCATCTTGAAATATAAGAATTAAAATAACTGATTATAAAACATAAATTATTTCTTCTGAACGATCTTGAAGTCCATTCACACAAATCAGTTTCTGTATCCTACTTGCACTGCGTATTGTTTTTTTTTGTAAACACACGAGACAGATGTCTTTAAATGTGTAGAACGCCTGCCAAGTTTAACTTGTAAAACATTTTTAAAAAACATTTGAAAAATGTTTTGTTTCTTTTTTCACACTACCCAGATAGTACAAGCCTATTTGATGTAATATTTACATCTAAGACAGTATTTTAAAGAGTGTTTGCTCATCTGCAATACATCTATATAGGACGTCTCCTGTCAGATGTCAAATAGACGTTTAGAAGATGTCAGTTTAACATGCATTTAAATCATTACATCTTAAAGACATCTTCTAAACGGCAATTTGACATCTGACAGGAAACGTCCTATAGACATATTGCAGAAGAGCAAACACTCTTTAAAATACGTCTCCCAGATGTAAATATTACATCAAATAGACTTGTGCTATCTGGGTATGTATCACATTTTTAGTCTGTATGAAATGGAAATTCACCTGGTTCATAAGCACATAATTTTTAATCAAAATGTCATAGAAGTGTTCTGGGAAAATTCAGCTCTTCTCCTTTGTGATGTATGCTTGACTTCTATAATCATTGAAATCTGCTTAAAACCTCTCCCTTTTTTTACAATGGACTGCAAGCTCTCAAACTGCCTCTATCTAATCAACAAACTAGATCAATCTAATCTATCTCATCTATCCCTACTGTACATTGTTTCTTTTTCGATGATATGTTTCACTCAAACGCATGAAAAGTTCTGTCGTTACTTTTGTTACATTACGTCTTTAAACGTAAAAACACGTTTTGTGTGAGCGGCCGCTAGGAGGTTGCATAAGATACTTACAATCTCAATCCAAACATTTGTAGTGAGAGTCTCTCTTTTTCATTCTGTTCAGGGAAGAAAAGTTTCTAAATGTAAATGGTCTCTTAGCGGTTGCACTGTGCACAGTCCCTAGGGAATGTATAATTGAATTAACTAGAAAGTAATCTACAAACATTATCTAAATATTGCCAAAATATTTTATAATATACTAGCAATGATGTACATGCACATTTCTATATGTTATTTGAAATATTTCATCTTATATTTATTTTTTTACAGCTATTTAGAAGATAAATTGTATTGATTTTTGTATACTAAAAACTCACAATACTTGTTACTGTTGGCAGGGAGATTAGTTACCAAGGAGATGAGGTTGGTAAGGGTTAACTTGACCTGAACCTTCACTTTTTCCTCAATGTTTCTTGCTGGTCGAATATTTTTATTGTAGTTCTTAAACTTATCTGCAATCAACTGCCTCTCCTCATTTCCACTGACTGCAAAATAAAGAATAAAAGATAGAAATTAGCTTTAAGACTTACAAACAAATACATTGTTAGTAGGCTAGACATATTGAATAAATTAGTAAAAGTGTGAAAACAGAGTTTAGAGAACTTATTAATAAAAGTTAACATAGTAATATTTCCAATTTCCTGGGAAGCTTTATCAATTACACCGCAGTTTTCATTCCATTGTAATGTGTGTACAAGATTCCAAATCATTGCATAATATGCATTAGCCATTTAATACTTTACTGACTCAGCACTGTAAACCCAATAAAGCACCGTATAGCTTACACTGCAGTAACCCCTAAAACACAATGTTAATGTTTGTAACAGCTTTATATTACTAGCAACATTTTTATATTATTAAATATCCGCAAGTTAGAAAGGACCAGAATATAATGCACTTCAATATAAAGCTGCCCGCAGTCACAGTGCATTGGCAAGTGTGATAAAGACGGACTGTTTGAAGTACACAAGACGGAGGACGTACCTTGTAATACTAATACAGTGGCCACGAGCGCAAAAGCAAATACACACGTCCTGCCGAACCGGTCGGCCATGGCCATGGTCGCCAAAAGACGGTCTTGAAAGTTGGTAACAAAGAGACAGACACGTTACTTTCCAGCAGTCAGTAACCAAGATCTCTCTCTTCTCTTTGGTGCTACAGCTGTCACTGCACGAGGCTCGAGTTACAGAGGCTCTTAAAGTCACATTCACTTATCGCCAATATCATAACGCCACTAATAATAATAAGCAACTGCAGTGGCGGATCTAGAGATTTTTCAGACATTATTCATAATTTAAAATGAATGAATTCATTGAATGTGTTTTGTTCTCTACACTGACATAACACGGAGTGGGAGTCAAATCAGAGAGCTGGGTTTTGGATTGTTTGTGAATTGTGGACCCTTTCTCTGTGTAATCAACACTATCAATAGTCTGTCTACTTAAATTGTACTTTGTGAAAAAACAGTTCTTGGGGGTTTTGGGAAATTTAAAAAAATGCAGTTTTGTCAAATAGCATGTTAAAAAATTCCAATTCATATATTCATGTCATTTGAATCTTAATCCTTAGTAAAATGTAAATACTTTGACTAGTATACATACTATTGTGTATTCTCATGAGCAGTTTTTTTAACCACTTAACTGTCACCGTCCCACATGTGGGACGTTTGCCACTATATTTTTAAATCAATTATATCTTAGTAAATACCTTTAGTAATATTGACAAACTATATATCATTTGAAAGCTTACAATCTCTAGTTTCCATATTTAGTGACTGATTATCAAAATATATTACAGAGGAACCATAATTTATCAATATGCAACAAGAATATTTTCATACTCATAAAGCGAGCAGACCTTTATTTTAAAATAGCAGAGAACATGAAAAATCATGAAAAAATGGTAGATACCTCAGTTTGTTTTCATGCCAAAAGTTCTAAAGATAGCATCCATACAATTATTTTGGAAAAAATGGACTGAAAAGTTTGAAATAAAGAGAAAAATGCAAGAAAAATAATGGAGGCGCCCTTATATGGGCAGTAATGGAGTCTGATTGTGCCCTAGTGAAAAAGTTTGGTACTGCGCTCAAACAAAATCTTACTGAAAGCTCATTTTTTGAGATATCAACCTAAAATTTACTGAAACACCTAAACACAACTTGTTCAGATTTTTGGCTTTGATTTTTCTGCAGTTTTAGAGTAGCCCAGGTTTTGAAAATATATATTTTATGTAAAATATAAATAATTAATATTTTTACATTGTACATTTCCATAAACTCACACTTCTATAACTTTTTTCTGTTTAGCTTTCTTAATTTATTTCACTTCTACAAAAATCACTTCTGCCAAATGTCTTCTTTAAAACAAGACCAATCATATGTCTATATTCCAAAGCATTCTTGAATTACAATCATTTAAGTCCGAAATGTGCATTTTCATGTCTATTCAAAAAAGGGGGGGGGTTGACAGTTAAGGGGTTAAACTAACAATGCTCCAGAGCCATGAACAGCTGTTAACAATGTTACCATTTATGTTCTCTCTTGTTTATGATTTTTGGTCATAAGTTTGGTCATGGCACTGATACTTTGTATGAAATACCATTTCAATAAATCTCTAACAGTTTTGTACCAAGTCTGACAAATTTCTGCTGGTTTGAAAACTTTGGTGGTGTTTAGATGTGGAAAATAGCCTAGTGTAGAATTGTAATTTAGAATTTTTGTTAACAAAATGTGTTTTCTCTTAAATTCATGCTCACATAGTGTATGTCAATATCATATAGCTAAAATAACATAGCCTAATAATATATATGTCCAATAAAGCTGTTTTCATTTCATATATTATTTTTTTCAGACAATAAGAACAAGTGGTTATGATATACTGTGGTGAATGAGAAATTTTTGTATGTTAAAAATATCTGAATTGACTGAGAGTTTCGGGAACAGGATGAAAGCTCTGTGATTACAAGTAATACGCACCAAAAAAAGGAAATTAAAATGGTCAAACTAAATTCTTTAAATATAAAACAAAAGAGAAGCAGATAAGTGATAAGTCTGTGAAACTCCTCTCAGCCTTTCACTGAACAGGGGAGATGCAGAGAGAGCGACGGCAGGGAGAAAGCAAGAGCTCGCGCTCACAGGATAGTCCTGGCAACATTTGGAGGTTACTGGGCTTTGTCTAAAAGTAGTCGCTAGATTTGTCATTAATCTATTTTTTTTTATTCGCTGAATGGGGTCTGAAAAGTCGCTGAAATTTAGCGACAAAGGTGCTAAGTTGGCAAAACTGCTGGAGGGGATTCTAAATCGACGATTTCTGTTTGAGAGGAGTCTGGTGCGGGTCTCCTTGGCCTTCAACGTGTAGGCCTGTTTTATAAATGGGGCGGCAAGACTGTATTCCAGGTGTGGCAGCTGCCACCCTTTGCCACCCATATTATGTAGGTAGGCCACTTCTCAAGTATGACTGTAAGTGGTCTCAGATATTATGAAAAGAGCCAAAAACATGCAGAAAGGAGTGTAATTTCAAGTGCCAGGGTCACTCATTCTGCTCGCTTTGGGTGACTCAACTGCTGCACGAGCTCATGATGATGCTTACAGTCGTGCATTTCCGATTATCATAGCTTAATGATTCGTATAACGGTTATTGATAGTGTTGTTCAGCCTAAGGGAATACTGTTTCAGTCTGAAGATATGATAAGCAATGTCAACAGGTGTACGCGAGGGGAGGGGGCTTAAGGGCCATAGTGTTGATGTCTCCCATGTACATGGGTATAAATAACCAGGGCTCTGCTCTATGTATCACTGGAACAAAGTAAATGCAGGGGTTATAGAGCCAATGGTGTGTTGTGTTGTGTTGTGTTGTATTAGCCTATTTGCCTACACTCTAAGAAAAGTCTGTAAAAATAGGCCCCAATGTTATTCAGGATTTTTCAGTATTGATTTTTTCACTGGTGTTTAACTTGTATTTTCAATTACACATTGCATAAACTAACTAAACTAACCTTTGTCTACAGATTTTTTTTCTTGCATTGTACATGGGGACCAATTGTCCTTAAACAAATGTAAAATTTGAAAAAAAATTGAGGAAAACACCTATAAATGCAAATAGGGGTAGGGGACAGAAACATTATAGCTCAGTATCAAACCAAAAAAGGTCAATAGAAAAAGTTTGTGTGTGTAAGAGAGCAACGAGAACTGTTAAAGTTTCTTTTTGTTCCCAGTAAAAAGCTGAAACGGTGAGTTATAAGAGATGTCTGAGTGGTTAGCTCATGTACAAAATATCCTGCATGACATGGTTTTAAATGATTTATAGGTCCAGCAGCACACACTATGATAACTGACACTACACTGTAAAAACTAAAGCCTCAAATATCCCATTGGGTGCAAGGAACTTCAAAGTGGCAAACCCGAATAAGTAAATCCGAACCGATTGCCTCACATTTTTTAAGTTGATTAACTTAAGTCACAATTTTACATAACGTTTATAAATTAAAATAGAACACAAATAATTGTAAAATATTTTGGGTAGCAAAAAGAAGATTACCTGATTATTTGCAAAGTAATTGCATTAATAAATTTAAAAAAGTCAAAATTCTCAGATTCTAACCCTAGCCTTCCAAATGTGTTCCCAGTCACTTAAGGCCCTATAATAGATATTTATCATGAATGTCTGATATTGACCAGACAACTGAATCAGATAGTCAGGAAAATAAAGTAAGTAATTAAGTAAGCTGCAAAAAACCCTCACAACTCATAACACATGAGTTGTGGACTGCATTAACTAACTATCTGAGATTTCAGTACAGAGATAAAAGTTAGGATAATCATTTTCAGGAATTTTACAGCACAAATGAGTGTATATTATCACCGTTGGTTGTTTGTTTATGGCATCTGATAGAGCTTTTGAATTTGTAAACACTGACATCTGACTTAAGCTTAACACAACTTAAATTAAGTGAAGATGCCCTTTTTTTACATTCATTTATTAAATGGAACATAGGCTATGTGTTTCCATGCATTTTGTTGAGATGTCTTTTCTTGTGTACCCTATTGCATATACAATGTACATTGTTGATTATTCATGTTGCTTCATGTATTATACTATTTGTTTGTGTATTCTATTCATTGATATTAATCTATATTACTAGCTTCTTTTCCCAAGTGTATGTATTAAAATGGATCTAAAATATGTAATAAACGATTCTTATTTTGTATTTGGTTTCAGTTTGTTTATTATAATAGAAGTTAATGCTAACCATAGTAACACCATTAAATAATAATAAATAAATAAATAAAAATTGGTTACTGGAGGCAACCAAAACGGTTCCACACAGTGTTTTACATAATGTTTTATTTACATTCTGTATGAGCCAACTAGCATCTAACACATTGCTTGGCCAGTTGCTGACCACTGGGTTTAAGTGGTACAAGGTACATGAAGCTTAAGTGTTACTGGATTGCAAGCTTGTCTGGTGGGTTTACCGGAGCATGAATTCCTGTCTGCTTTGTGTACTATTAATATGACCTGAAATTGAACTGTGTTCTATGTGGGTAATCGGAAACTTCACATTGGGGAAACGTGACACACTGTCTTCGCCAAATGAGAATGTCAATGATGCATGTGATAAGTGTCATGAGCAGTGACTTTTTGACTTAATTTTTCTAAATGTGTCTTACCAAAATGTATTGATCATATTGGATTAATCTCACCATGAGCATGTAGCAAACATCCTGAATTGTTAGATGAAAAGCTTCCTGGACAAATGTTGGTAGATACAAGGGTTGCTTGCATATCTGCTCCTCCTCAATTACACATTTATTCTTAGTACTTCTTTAGTAATAAAAAATAAAAAAATAGACCAGCAGGGGGAGCTCTGCTACACTCAAAGAAAGGTTTTCCAATGATTCTTTACAGCACTTTAGATACAGCAAGAACAACTTGCATTATTAACCATCATTTTAGGATTCCAGAAATTTCAAGAACTGTGTGTTTATTTAAATAAAAACAGTAGTTATTTAAAAGAAATATATTGCAATTTACATCTTGAATTTGTCATTTTTATACATTTAGATTATAGTTATATTATTTATATAAATAATAACTGAGTAAAGTTAAATACTAGTAGAATCTGATATGTGCATCTTGCGCTTGCGAGAGTTTTTTGACATACGTCAGCATGACATCAGAGCCAGGCGGACACATTTCTAACCGGCATGCATCTCGCGCTGATCACCGGTGATCAGTTCTTGTGCAGATTTTGGTCATCTCAAACAAGCCTGAGACTTGTTTGAGATGCGCCTTGCCCCAAGTGGGTAATTCATCAGCCGGAAGTTGAAGCCTCGCGGGAGCCGCCATTGTAGCAGAACTTCACCTGCTGTTAGCATTCCACTGACTCTCATTCATTTTGAATAATTTTACATCTGAGGCATCCAAAGACTCCATTTGTGCATAATTTATTACTAAAGAAACACAACAACGTATGTGTTGTAACAAGGCTCCATTACTTTGTATCTTACGTTACGGCCCCATAGAAGCCGTTTTTGAAAAAAAATAGGCTAACGATTGCATCATAACCACACAACTTTCTGTCGCACAATAGAGACATTACCATATAGACAGGAGGAGAAGCTTGGAGCAAATCTTTTACTGTCTATGAGGCAATCAGTGGGACATGAAGGCATAAAGTCAAGGAAGAAGCCCATAGATAGAGAGTCCATAAAAGCAACGGGACAAAATATTTTAACAACGTTTTTGAGGAATTAGGAGATTCGGATTTGTCTTGGCACAGCTACTAGAAGATTTACAGCTGTCAGACTGTCGTTAAGCTCAGTTTGAGCCTGTGCAGTCGCTTAGACATCAGACAGGAAGTGCAATAATCGGGCTTCAGTCTTCTCCTTTGAAATCAATGGGGTCGCTGTGTCTATTTCTTTTACTTTCTATGCCTTGGACGGACCTCACTTGGACACATAACCGGCATGCATCTTGAGGTGATCATTGGTGATTGGTTCTGCACAGATTTTGCTCATCTCTAACAAGCCTTTTGTTTACTGTGTAATGACGTTAGCCAATCAAACAGTAGCCTTTTGCTGACAAGCCTTTAAGCAACCACCCCTTAAAAAATATGACTATAGGCTTGTTTGAGATGAGCAAAATCTGCTCAGAACCGATCATCGGTGATCACCGCGAGATGCATGCCGGTTAGAAATGTGTCCGAGAGCGGTCGGTTCAATAGATATCCATAATAAAGGCTAGATGTCTTGCGGTGGAGTCTCTATCATCATCACTCTCGCATACATTTTAGGCGAGGCAAGGCGCATCTCAAACAAGCCTAAAATCTTTTAGCCTGAAAAAATGTCAACTTGGCATCAGAATTGTTCTTGATTTGTCTTGACTTTTAATATATCACCTTAGAGAGAATAATCACGAGGAGGGAAATAACATTTATAATCTATAGCGTGTGAATTAATAACTTTGATAATGTCACTGATGTTACTATGTTTGCCTTTGTGTAAATTAACTGAGGTCTATACATAGATATACAACAGATGACTTGGGATAGACTGCTAATGCCTACAGTCATACTCACTCTGCCAAACTGGGGCATTAAAATTCAGTAGCTTTGTGGTGAGGATTTTAGGGCATGCATGACAGCTTTTTTTAAGGTGCCACTGACATTTCAGGTCAGAGTGACTGTCCAGTGTTGACTTGATTAACATTGGCATTGTCATGTGATTCAACCATTCTAAATTTACAATCATCATGGTCTCTTTGTAAATTGTGTCAGCTTCACTGAAAGGATACAAATATATGAATTGAAGGTGATTAAAAGAATAAAAACCAAAAACATTATTTAGCTGCCATTTGAATGTGACTCATTTAAATTCAACATTTGAATGAGACATTCGAATATTCCAAACAGTCCCTATTTTCTGTCAAAGAAAGAAATCTCTCTCTCTCTCTCTCTCTCTCTTTTCGTTTAGAGATGCACATATTGGACAAATAAAAACCAGGACCTTCCCTTGCGGATTTAAGGATTTCACAATTTATTTGTGACACTGCGTTGTACCAGTGTGTAGCCTGTACGTGTTGGTGTAAAGGTTACTACAGTTTGCTTAGAGCTTGCCTAATAAGGAGTGATTTGTTGTTCCGGACTAATCTATGGACTCTCAGATTGAGCAACATCATTGGAGACTGACAATACAGAGAGAGCAGGACAGGAGATGAGAGAAAGAAATACAACATAATGAAAAAAACAAAACAATTTAGCATAAGTTAGGCTGGTGGATTAAACTGGAGATGCATAAAGAGAGGAGTAACAGGAAGTTACATAGAACTAGAGCATAGAGCGTCTAGTGTAAAAACATGAGAGGGAGGATTCACCAGGCAATTTGAGTTTGAGCGAAGATTGACACAATCAAAAACACACTGTGTAAGAGAAGAAAGGTACTGAGTGCAGTGGTGGTAGTGGTGTAGAGATGCTGAGGAGAGAGTGTGAGTTAATAGACTGAGAAGGAAAAGAGAGGCCACCTGAGGAGACGCAGCGGAGTGGAGGACAGTGGATCATTATGGGAGTCAAATTCAGGGCATGTGTTGCTATTGTCTTCATCATCCTTTTGCTTTGGCTCCATGTGGATATGTAAGTTTTCCATATTTTTTTTTGTTATTTTTGTTCTTCAGCAGACTCAATGTAATATATTTTTGTGCATGTACAACTGATTTATAGGCCAGATGTTATTGCAAACCAAAGCTGTGGGGTCAGGTTAATAGATTTTCTTTTTTGAAGTGTTGTTTTCCTTTCATTTTAACAAAGCATGTAATTACATCATTATGTAATTACAATTGTCAATATAATTTTTTTTTGTTGATATTAAGTTATACTTGTCCCTCTATATGACTGTTACAGCAGAGCTGATTGACCGTCACACTGTTAAGTTAAACTTAAGTTCAGCTACCTTAAATTTTGGTATAATAGTTATAAGGTATAAGAGTATAATTTTCATTTTCAAGTAATTTCAACTTAAATTACATTAAGATGACTTAAATTGAGTTGAATCTTGTATAACAAGTTAAAATTGCTAAAATTATTTTAATGTTAATGTAAAAACATTGTCATGACTCATCATGATCATATTTGTTTTTACAATGCACTCATCAATAAACAGAAGCTTAGATACTTATTTTATATCTTAAATATGAGTTCATGAAAGAAGTAGCTGCAGTGTTTCCTATACTGATTTATCAGTGGTGACTTGCCACATATCAACATTGACCGCAACAAATAAATTTCGGTGCTTCCCATTCATTAACTAGACGGTGGCAGCCAGAAAGTGTATTTAAACCTCCTATAAAAACATAAAAGGTCTTTAATGTTGTGTTTTGCACCACTCCTGCAAGGAGGGGGGGGGGGTATATACCTATATGCTAGGTAGGTATTTAAACACAATGCAAAATGTGTTTAAATGCACATTTTGCATTTAAAGGGGATGCTTCACTTTGAAATACATTTTTGGTATGTTTTAGCTTACCTCGAGGGCATCCAAGATGTAGGTGTCTTTGTTTCCGCAGTAGTTTCAATTTTGATATTTTCGGGTCAAACCGTTCTTGTCTGTCAGTCATATAATGGAGGTTTATGGGGTCCACCTCAAAGAGCATGCACAGAGAAGTCCAAATTAAAAATGATTTAGTGACTCATAAATGTAAGTATACATTGATGGCCTAAAACATGAAACGAGTGGTTTGTGTGAGAAAACGAACAGTATTTATATAGTTTTACCTCTTGTAACCACACCCGCGTCCAAGACTCCTGAGAGCGCAGGAAAGGATTTCTCTCGCGGTTGCGAAAAAATGCAATGTTGTCTGTTAATATCTCAAAATCGTCTTGCATCGCGATTTCCTGTATATCTAAATAGGTTTAGATCTTCACAGTGAAAGGTAACACTTCTGAAATCTCTGTGTAAACAATGAGTGACGTAGCCTGACTTCGTCATACTCATATTCTTGTCAGAATATGAGTCTGAAACTCCTCCATAGGGCTTTGATTATGAGGCGTGTCTTAACCGAACCAGAAAAAAAACTCTGCACTCAATTGGATAGTCGGTAGACCTACAACCAATCAGAGCAATGTAGCAAGTCAAGTACTTTGCATATCACAGTTGTCAACTACAGAACTTACTTATTTTAGAAATAAAATAACGAGTGTTGCTTTTTTACTTGGTCCTCCATGAGTGCGACCAAAGGAGAAACCACAACGACCACAGGCTTTTCATTACGTCCCATCTTCTTAGCGACCATCAGAGCCAGCTGATAAGTTACACTTTTGACGAATCATGTGGGAAGGACGGCAGAAATATCTTTCCGAATCGACAAACACCTTGATTGCAGTTTTCTGTTCGTCTATTAAAATTAATGCACCGTCGATTAATTTTACAACAGACGTGACAGCAGAATCTATACATCTCAATTCTCCAGCTGCAGTCATCTCTGGGGGAAACCAGTTAACGCTCTTTGATAACGTGATGATTACGTCCCTGCAGATCATCTGTCCATCATCGTATAAAGCCCGCCCTGGCAATTTGACTGGCCCAATAATTTTTTGACTGATCAAAATTACTCCTCAATGGATCGAGTCCAGACCGAACTTCCCGACCAAAAAATGTTGTGGGCGGAGTTCGGGCTGGCATCCAGGCTATGCGTGACGTATACAAGCGAGAGATCACTTCCGGCGCTTTCCAGCGCTTGGTTACAAGAGGTAAAAATTATATAAATACTGTTCGTTTTCTCACACAAAGCGCTTATTTCGTGTTTTAGGCTACTCAAATAGGCTACTCTTGCCCATCCCTCCTGAATGTGTTTCTACATGTGATTTGACTGTATTACTTTTGTATTCTCTCATCCTCTGCCTCTCATTGTAGATGGGAACCTGGAGCAACACTGGGGTGCTTGTTCGATAGCTTATAAGCTAAAAAACAAGGTAAGAATGGTAAAATATAAAAGAGAACACGATATAACACAAAGCTGTCAGTTATATTCAGCTTGTGCTGGATAACAGGAACTTTGCCCATTTATTGTCACCCATTTTATTGCACCACTCTCCTTCTTACCTCACGTTTCCACCTCTTGTCTTTTCTCAGCCTCCATCTGTGGCTGTAGTTAATAGTTCAGATAAAGGTGAGGCTCCACTGAGGGTGTGTCCTGGTCAGAGGTTTCAAATTGCCTATTTGCTGGCTCACCTGCAGGCAGCACCAGTCTCTGCCAATGATGTGCTTCTAAAGCCGTACCTAGCAAGCTGGGATGAGCTTATCAGGTAAGTTAACAGACAAAATCTCATCATATAGCAGGCTATGCTACATATTCCAAAGCTATAACATATGAGCAACATGATCAAGAACACGAACTTCAATAAACAAGTACTTAATAACTTACATTTTAGACACATTATTTTGTGCATTTTTTTCCCAACAAGTAGCAAAGCAAGAATGAATTGATGTCTCTGAGCATCACACATTAGTGGTGTTTCGTCACAGAATTAAACAATGTTGTACAAATCGGTTAAATTAATGATTCAACAACTCACTCAAAAGTCACTTGTCGCCACCAACTGGATTACCAATGTTACTTGCAGAAAGAGTTACTAGCTGCGTCGTAAAAAGCAAAAGTACTACATTTGAAGAACTTACGTCCACCTAATGTTTTATAAATAGGCTAATATTGGCCTATTGTTATTGTATTGGCAACTCTGTTAGGGTTAGACTACTCTTTTCACAACACCAACTGGCCAATCAAAGCTGAGAACTGCAACTCTCTGATAACAATATCATAAATAAAATATAAACATGCATGTTCAAAATATCTCTGCTCTTTTCTGTGCATTTAAGGTTTTTGGAAGCCTTGGGGCCAATGGTGGGTTTAATTTCACAAGAAATTGAGTCAAAAACCACGATCATCCGTGACCTGGCACGAAAAGCGGAAAAAGAGGCAGAGAAGAAAATGAAGGACAGAAAAATGACTCAGCAAGGAGACACGGTCATAGTGTCATCTCATAACAGATCTTCTAGCTACTCTGAAATAAACCACAGCCTCTCATTTGGATACACATCTGTGCGGTCTATGATTAAATGGGAGTTGGAGAATGGTTTAGTGGATTTTCACCAGCAGACAAACTCAGGCTGCAGGACTCTTCTGCGCTTACACCGCGCTCTGCTCTGGCTGCAAAACTTCCTGCAGGAACTAGGGAAGGATGCAACTGAAGGAGAGCATCTACGTAGCCCTTCTGACCTCTGCAAAGAGACTTACCAGCGCACACTGGCCCAACATCACACCTGGTTTGTGAGAAAAGGAGCGGAGCTGGCCTTTCTTGCTATGCCTGAACGACCTTATTTCTACAAGTTGGTGTGTGTGGGAACGCAGGCAGAAGCCACTGTGATCCTGAACAGGGTTGTGAGAGCGATAGGAGAAGTGTACAAAAGAAATGAGGATGCTCTAAAGGAACACAGCATGCTGAATCTACCCTGAGTGTAAAAAGAGAGAGGGAGATAAGAATGGGACCAACCTAAAGAACAGAACACTAAAATACAAGACTAGAACTTTAAATCTTTATAAGATGAGAACGAAGACAGCTGGATAAATGGGAGAAGTACAAGGCTTACTGTTTCCATCTATCTTCAAAGAAAGGTCAGTTTTCTAAAAAAGGATTATTAATGACAAAATTCATGACAACTTGGATTGGGCAATTTTGTCTGAAATCTGGAAAAAAAAGAAATCAAACAAACAGTTGTTAAAACAACTCATATACATACACTCACCTGAAGGATTATTACTAACACCATACTAATACTGTGTTTGACCCCTTTTGCCTTCAGAACTGCCTTAATTCTATGGCATTGATTCAACAAGGTGCTGAAAGCATTCTTTAGAAATGTTGGCCCATATTGATAGCGATAGCATCTTGCAGTTGATGGAGATTTGTGGGATGCACATCCAGGCATGAATCTCCCGTTCCACCACATCCCAAAGATGCTCTATTGAGTTGAGATCTGGAGACTGTGGGGGCCATTTTAGTACAGTGAACTCATTGTCATGTTCAAGAAACCAATTTGAAATGATTTGAGCTTTGTGACATGGTGCATTGTTCTGATAGAAGTAACCATCAGAGGATGGGTACATGGTGGCCATAAAGGGATGGATATGGTCAGAAACTATGCTCAGGTAGGCCGTGGCATTTAAACAATGCCCAATTGGCACTAAGGGGCCTAAAGTGTGCCAAGAAAACATCCCCACACCATTAAACCACCACCACCACCACCAGCCTGCACTGTGGTAACAAGGCATGATGTTGCTGCTTACCCTCGGTTGTAACGAGAGGTTATTTCAGTCAAAGTTGCTCTTCTATCAGCTTGAATCTTTTGGCCCATTATCTTCTGTCCCCCAGCATAAAAAAGGCCTTTTCGTCCACAGGACTGCCGCATACTAGATCTTTTTTCCTTTTCCACACCATTCTTTGTAAACCCTAGGAATGGTTGTGTGTGAAAACTGTAGAGATATTGTAGAAAATTTGAGAAATTGTGAAATACTAGCCCGTTCTCATCCCAAGGCATCATTTACTGATGCTTTTGCCAATGTGTAGACATCCAACGCACATGGCACCCTTTAGCGTCAATATGAGATGCAGATATAGTATATGGAGCAAAAGGCACCTCCTGAGTGGTCTAACCATATCCCAGACCTGAAACCGACCCATAACCAAGTGATCTCAAACTCAATTTCTGAAGGGCCACAACTCTGCACAGTTTAGCTCCAACCCTGATCAAACACACCTGATCCAGATTCATTGAGCTAATCGAAGGTCTTCAGGATTACTAGAAACAGGTGCTGAGTTGGAGCTGGCTGGAGCTAAACTGTGCAGAGCTGTGGCCCTCCAGGAATTAAGTTTGAGATCACTGCCATAACCGAAGCATGTTATATTGACACTAAAGGGTGCCATGTGCATTGGATGTCTACGCATTGGCAAAAGCGTCAGTATATGACACCTTGGAATGAGAATGCACTGGAAATAATAGCCGTCTGGCACCAACAACCATGCCACGCTCAAAAATGCTTAAATAACCTTTCTTTCCCATTCTGACATTCAGTTTGGAGTTCAGGAGATTGTCTTGACCAGGACCACAACCCTAAATGCATTAAAGCAACTGCCATGCGATTGGTTGATTATAACTGCATTAATGAGAAATTGAACATGTGTTCCTAATAATCCTTTAGGTGAGTGTATACATACATACTGTGAGTCACTGCTATTGAATGACCAACACTTAAATCATTTTTGCACAAAGAACATAAGGTACAGTTTGTCTTACATCATATTTAATGACATCTAATTATTTATTTTATATCTATGCACTTCTAAGAAACGACATATTCTGTATTGTAATTGTCATATACATTTACATACAAGACCATTTACAGAATATAAATCAATAATTAATATTGTTAACATAACTTTTTATAGAACCTAGGCAACTGGTCAATATGCTGTGCTCGGTGTTTGTCATCTGTTTAACTGATATTGGAGGAAAAAAAACATCCATTGATTTTTGTGAAGACTCGATTAGCCGTTTTCAATAGGTTTGCACCATAATTGAAGTCGATTATGAAAGATCCAGCAATGCAGGCACAGAAAAAGTGACAGACTTCGTTATGTAAGTTCAGTTTCAGCAGAAAAACATTTTTACAATCCATATGCTTATCAAATTCAGTTTTATAACTGTGTTACTGATACCTAATGATTGTCCAGGCGATATTCAACTCTCACACACACCTTAATCAATGATGACATGATGACAAACTATATATCACTGCAAGTTGCAACTACTTTATTTCACTTGTTTTCTTTAAGTGGTCGGTTTACAGAAACCTCTCAATGTGGCTAAAATTGAGTACGAGTCAGTAAAGTGTGCTAAATTATATTATTTCATAATAATTTTTAACAGTAAACTTGAAAAATGTACTGAAACGTATTGTTTAAACACTCTTTCTAAATATTTTGAGACTTAGAGATAATATAATGATAATATTTATGAAATGTAATCACATTTTGAAACATAAAAATGGATATTTAACCTTGCATTGAGTCACATATGCATATTATTTCAGGAAACCAAAGCTCATGCAAATAAAGAAATGTTCTGAATCGAAACTCAGTATTTATTGCAATGAAATTGGCCATAATTCGGATTTAGCTGAGGCAGTTTTTCATAAAGTTTCGCATAATGACCACTGCTATACATGCATGAAAATGATTTGTAAGGGCAAACTTACACAAACACATGTGGCATTCGTATTCTTATGGACATTGGAAATACTAAGCATGCAATTGTGTGGGTATGCCAGCTCTGCTCTTTACTAGTCTGTTTTAGTTGAACAGATATCACTAATGTAAACCCAAGAAATCTTGGTTTTAACCCTCCAGAATTGAGTTATAGAATTTCTAATGCTGATTTTATTGATGAAGAGCAGACAGTGTATTTTTGTTTATTTTATACGTTTATTATTTCAATACATTAGATTAAGCTTCTGAACATATAGAGTAGGCTATAAGGTGTTTATATAATTAATTTAACTGACTATATAATTTCACCCACTTATAGTTCATCAAACAATTCAGCACACTTTGCGCAATGTCCAGTTCTGTGTAAATCACTGAACATTGAGCCATATCGAATGAACTGCAGTTTAGTTCTGTGATGTTGCCTGGCCTGTTTACACAACCCACTCCATCTGTTCAAATACATACAAACCACAGCATTTTCTATTTTCATATGCTTCATATACATTAGATCATGATGGATGACTTGTCATCTTGTTTTCAAAAGCTGTTCAGTTCATATGGTTAATAATCATCTTTGCCATGATCTGTATAATCACTGTGACATTTGTATATTAACATAAAAGTTGCATATATTTTAGTATTTCAAAGGCTACGATGAGATCCAGACTAGTGACAATAAATTATTACATTCTTGGTCTAAGTCTTGTGACCTCCTTTATAATAAGCACTGCAAAGCTTAATATCTATCAGTATACATTCCCCAGCTGGTACATGCTTTTTGATTCTCAACAAAAATAAAAATATAGGTAGGTTCTTTGAAAATATACTTTTTATATCTTTTCTGTATTGCATGTGATTTTAAAACACATTTAGTCATTTAAATATATGCTACTAATACATAATTATCTTCATGATCAGCCATTCCAAAGGTAATTAAACATATATTATGTAACTCTTCTTCATACACGAAATGGACACAAAATAAAAATATATATTGCTTTTCAAAAGATGCATATTAAAGGGATAGTTCACCCAAACATGGAGTTCTGTCTTCACTCCCTCGCCTTCAAGTTGTTCCAAACCTGTATGTTTCATTGTACGTACGTCAAACCTGTTTCTTTCTACTGATGAACATTAAATAAAGAATGTTTGTAGCCAGACAGTTAGTGATAGCCATTGACCTCCATAGTAGGAAAAACAAAAACATGCAAGTCAATGGGTTTTCCTTTCCTTTTCACTCACCCTCATGTTGTTCCAACCCTGTAAGACCTTCGTTCATCTTCGGAACACAAATTAAGATATTTTTGATGAAACTGAAGATGGATCACTCCTGCATACTAGTCCATTGGCCTCTTGAGGGGTTGAAACTTGCTGTCCTCGAAAAGTTATTAAAGACATTGTTAAAATAGTCCAAGTGACTACAGTGGCTCAATCTTAACTTTATCAAGCGACGAGAATACATTTTGTGCCCAAAAACAAACATAAATAATGACTTTAACTATTCACTTCCTTCTCTATGAGCCTCTAGTCAGTTAGCGTAGTGTGATAGCGTAGAGCTGCGTCAGACGTAGGCTCACTATTGCCTCTATGCACGAACCCTGATGACGTGTGTCCAAATGAATCTCAGCTCGGCGTCTTTACTTCCGGAAGCGCGTTCTGCAGGCCAAGTGTATAGCGGCAAAACTTGAATAAAATCCATTTTCTCAGAAACGGAGGCAACGATTTTAGAAACGCTGATTCGCTAGTCAATTTCGTACGATATAAGAGAAACTAACCCTCAAACTTGTTGATGTAGCTCGAAATATATAATTTAAATAACTTCTCCTTTTCACTCTTGTGTGACAGCTAACTGCCTCACAGTGTTGTTAACATCATTCACGTTAACCGCAGGACATTTTTATAAACAGCAAGTGTAATTTGACACTATCTACACCTAGACGCAAAACCGGCTTCTGACCATAGACTGACGCAGCACCGGAAGTAACTGGGCGTGCTGAGACAAACTCTGACGCGATCGTGCATAGAGGCTATTGGCCAACGCTGGTCATGTGTGATGCGTGTGACATACAATCAAGCGGCAACATTCTAATCTGAAAGATGAAGCCTACCCAGAAGTGCGATAAACTGCAATACATCTCAAATCTGCTAGAGGCTGCTCCCAAAAGGGAACAAATAGCCTATCCATAGACATCTAGTTAAAATCTCCGTTTTCACAGCATAAATTCATATGTTTACTGTTTGGTCCCATGGACTTTTATTGTAATCTTCAATATGTTCCGCGTGCCTGACAACTGTGAGGGGTGAATTTTTCGTTAGTTTAAACTCGCTAGTTTAGATCAGATGTAAAATTATGTAAATAAGGGCGGTTAACTTTGACAGCTGAGAACGGGCTGCGCCGAGTGAATTTGACGTCTCGGCCATGATCTGACACAACACATCATACCACCTCTGTATCCTTTCTGAAACTTTTGTATTTTGTATTTTCCAGTATGGTGCTGCCCGTACCCCCCATAAACAGCCTCAAACGCGTTCTTCAGAGAGTCTATGGGTGACGTCACAGACGCTTTGTCCATATTTTTTTACAGTCTATGCATACAATAACAGAAGCTCACGTAACCTGACTCGAGGCAGAGAGAGAAGTAAATGAACAGTTGAAATAGTCGTTATTTTGTTTTTTTGTGCACAAAAAGTTTTTTCGTCGTTTGATAAACTGATTGAGCCACTGTAGTCACATTCGGACTATTTTAACAATGTCTTAAGTTTCAATCCCTCAGAAGCCTATGGACTAGTCTGCAGGAGTGATCCAGCTCTCAGATTTAATAAAAAAAATCTTAATTTGTGTTGTGAAGATTAACGAAGGTCTCACGGGGTTGGAACAACATAAGGGTGACTAAATATTGACAGAAATTTAATTTTTGGGTGAACTAACCCTTTGATATACACATGCTAGTACTATTAAATATGTAGTTGACCCATAGAAACTGTTGGTGGCGTTGGGGCGCTGTTTGCAAAATCTCCAAGCCCGCATGCAGCAAAGTCTGCACTTACAGCTGTTCTCTTTTGCCTTTATATGCAGTGAATTAAAATGAACAGCATTCTCAAAAACAATTAGAACAATATCGGAATTATATTGCACAATTAGAATTATGTTGATGTTTCACTCCAGAGTGTAGGCCCACATGACTATTGAACAGGATCAAGTTAATGATATGTGAGCTGGGACCTGAGGTAAATGAATATTTCATTTTGTTGATTTGAAGCTTTCTCTGCTGGGTCAGATAACATCCTTACCTTGCAAAAAAAAAAAAAAAAAAAAAAAAAAAATGCAAGACAGGAATCATAGAGTAACATGTGAATGTGATCAAATGTAATGAAGTATTTTGTGACTTAACTGAAATATTCTTCAATAAATGAAGACACTAAACTTATGTCTGATAGATAGATAGATGGAGAAATGTTGGTGTCGTATAGGATTATCTATTGAGATTAAAGGATTAGGGCATTAGAGGAAGTGTACACCCAAACTTTTGTCAGACACAGAGAAGCACGTGTGTCACATTATTATGGGTGATCCATTCTCTTCTCTGTAAGACAGTAGCCTAAACATGAAACACAAGACACCTCACAGCATGGAGCATGAGGTGTATATGCTCAAAACAAAAGAAAGAAATGAGATTTTAAAAATGATGAGAAATGAGGTGGGTGACCTTGTTTTTTTTTGTTGTTTGTTTGTTTTATTGACTCATGCAGGGTAAGGACTGAGTTGGATTCACTTCTGTCTCCCCTATTAGCAGAAACATAAGCCTGCTGTTCCTCGTCTTAGAGCCTCTCTATCTGTCTCTATGGAATCACTTACAACAAAATCCAAAATATTCAGAAAGTAAATAGTGCACAAAGTTTAAAATAAAAGAAACAAAATAAAATAATACACACACACATGCAGAAATCCATACGTATTCTCACACACACATATTCAACTTTTTCTACCAATTTTTTCAGATTTTGAACTGAACCCAGGCCTGTTGTAATCCTCTGAGCAGGTGTAAATACAAAACATCACATCCCCTCACCACGTGAGACAAATAGGATTACACATGCAAAAAAGAAAGGAAAATACTGCAAAATATCTATTTATACATATAAACAAACTTAAATAGACACGCCTCCTGAATAAATGAAACGTGATGCATATGACGGTCAGTGCCGAAACCAAAAGAAATGCAGGAATGTTTGTATGAATCAGAACGTATCAGATTTTTCATGTGTGATTAATGTTGAGCCGACTTTGATCAGTGCTATCTACATGTTGGCATAAAATATCCTCTTCACTTATAGTCACAAATCAGACAGAGGAGAGGTTTCAGTACCACTCTTCATAATCGATATCTCACTCCGAAACATGAGAATCCAACCAGCATAGCTCATAAAGTCATAGACAACAGCTTTAAAATCAAAATTATTTTCCAATAAATTATTACAGCTACTAATGGAAGAAATACAGCATTTTTTAAGTTCTGACTTCTTCTCCTTTTAAAAAATGATGTCCCTTTATTCTTAATATTGTTTAATAGAATAATGTATTATTTAATAAATAGCTCTTCATAGCCGAGCATGCGGTTTAACTTTTGTTTCAGAAAATAAATACTGTAATATCTCAACTCACACATGCAAACACACGCACACACAGATGTACACACATTAATACACACAAAGCCACAACCTTGATAACTCTCTACAGCCTGACAACAGTCTCAAATGAAGAAAAGATTACAGATCTTTGAAATATTTAAATATTATTCTCTGATCTGCCTGTGCTAAAGATTGATGTGCCTGTCCTATGTCTCTAGCTGTGCCTTCTGTGCATAATCATACACTCTCTGTGTGTGTGAGTGTGTGTGAGTGTGTACAATAAAGGAACACACTTTCATCTATTTAATTTCTGGAGTTGATTCTCAGTTTGAAGGAAATGCGCCCAGCAAACTTGTCTCGCTCACTGCCCACTTTAATGTTGTCAGCGTTGATTTTGCACTCCACGTTGACATCCTCATTCATGGTGATGTTGAGGAACTTAATGGCCACTAGAGGCTGAGAGTAGTTTACCTGCAGCAGAAGAAGAGTGAGATGTGGCTGATTTATTAAAGGTGGCCTAATAAAAGCTGTGTGGAGATGTTGAGATCACATGACTGAATACAACTCGCTTTATCTCAGTTGCCTTCTGTCATCGGACACTTTCGGCTGCGTCCGAAAGCACATTATCTCTTGAGTAGGTACTTATTTTGAATAAGTAATTCCTTCACAACCACTAAAAAGTATGTATGAATGTGCGTAGAATGAATTTGGACATACTACTTTCAGCCATGTTGTCATTATCATGTGACCTACCAGTGTTAGTTGCATCGCTTCACTGCCATTCATAAATCCTCTCACGTGGCCTCATGGGATAGTAAAGTGTACATCGTATGCACACTTCAGAATCTTGCCGGAAGAAGTAGGTCATTCCTACGAACCCGTTCTCATCCCCAAAGCGCCATATTTCGACACTTTTGCAAAAGCGTAAATATCCAACGCAAATGGCACCCTTTAGCGCCAAATGAGACGTAAAAATAAATAGGGCAGAAGGCGCCTCCCAGTGGTCTAACCCTACCCCTACCCCATACCTAAAACTTAACCGTCTCATTTGGCGCTAAAGGGTGCCATGTGCGTTGGATATTTATGCTTTTGCAAAAGTGTCAAAATATGGCGCCTTGGGATGAGAATGCGTTGTTCCTACGGATACTTTTTGCCTACTCTTTTACGAGTACTATGAATTCCGACATACTTCTTTTGTCACATACTGTTTAAAAGAAAGGGGCGGGGTTTAAGTGGACTAATTGATAGGAGAATACCAGCATACGACAGATGTACGACACCGGAAAATTCAGTTTTTGCATTAGGTTTTTGCATTTTGATTTAAAATGGTCAATAATAATAATAAAACATGCATATATCAAAACAGATAAGGTGAATTTTAATTTCATGCTGACTTCAAGTACACGCAAGATGTGTGTCTGTGTGCTTACAGGCAGAGATGTATAAAGTACTAGAAACCCGGACTTGAGTAAAAGTACAAGTGCTCTATCAAAAAAGCGACTTGAGTAGAAGTTGAAGTGCTCTTTAAGCACCACACTTAAGTAGAAGTACTAAAGTATTCAACATTTTTTGTACTTAAGTATTGCAAGTAGTTTATTTTAAAATTCACTACTTAAGTACTAAAAGTAAAAGTACAAGTATTGTGTCATGTAAATATTAAAGAAGCAGTAAAAGTTGAACTAACAATCAAATAAGGCAATTTGGTGGGAAACAAATTTGCTGTGGCGGACGCCAAAAAATGTCATTGCAGGGCAACCCCTGCATTAGTTGTCAATGTGTGTGTCAATCAATGCCATTACCCTATAAAACTGGTGTGTGATTTAGGCAGAATGAAAGCCAACTTGCAACGAATGATTCATACATTTTTTTATAATTGTAACTAGGGCTGTGCTAAAATTAATTGCGATTAATCGCATCCAAAATAAAAGTCTGTGCTTACATAATATATTTGTGTGTGCTGTATATAATTATTTTGTATATGTAAATACACACACATGCATGTATATATTTAAGAAAATGTGTTATTCATATATAAAATATTTATATTTCTATAATATAGATTTTGTATTTATATGTATATACAGAATTTAAGTGCAAATAATTCTTAAATATATACATGCATGCATAGGTATTTATATATACAAAATAATTATATACAGCACAAAAAAATATATTATGTAAGCACAGACTTTTATTTTGGATGCGATTAATCGCAATTAACTTTTGCACAGCCCTAATTGTAACGAGTAACTAGCAGAACATTAAAAAAATATCGAAGTAAAAGTATTAAATTCATCGAAAATATCTACTGAAGTAAAAGTAGAAGTATGAGAAAAAAACAATACTCCAGTAGAGTACAGATACAGCCTTTTAGTACTTAAGTACAGTACTTAAGTAGTTCTACTTCGCTACTGTACATCTCTGCTTACAGGTGTATTCTCCAAGTGTGTGTGTGCATTGTACCTGGGATTTCTTGCCATAGTATGGATAGTACATAAGATTGAAGGTGCCATTGGGGGAAAGTACATCAGTTCACCAATTTTGTCTGTGTCATCCGCCTACAGATGGAGGGAGACATTTAGTTAATCTCAGCTCAGCATTTGATCTGAGAGTATCAACCTGTTCTAATACCAAAACTGCTATTACTATATTAAACAAATGAACAGCAAAACTAATTGCCCCTTGATATGATCTTATGCTGGAATTATCTAGCATATGATCTGACTGTATGAATAATCATTTGAACTTTTGCTGATAAAACATAGATTTTAAACTTAAAAGATTGGTCAGTTTGAGAAAAATATAAAGTCTGGCTTCCAATTTTCTCTCCTTGCACAATATCAAAGGTGTCAAAATACTCTTGTTAAAATGATTATTCTTTATTCTGTCTATTATTCTTACCCACTCGTCTTTCCCAACTTTGTATTTCTGACAAGAATCGATGGGGAGAACAGATGAGACAGAAAAAACAAAACAAATCATCCACATGAAACATAAACGAAGATGATGAGCAATGGTGTAAAACAACACTCATTGAACAAACACTGAAAGCAAAAATTGAATGACAACAATACAGAACACAAGAGGAGGAATGATGTGTCCATGATGACAAAAGTGCAAGATGTGTTAAAAGGAAAATAGGAACATTTCTGCATGAGCCTGAATGGCACCATCAGATTAAACCACTGGTCGACAGCCAGAATCAACACAAACATACTTGATTTGGAATCCAATGGCACACACTATTGAGAAGCTCCGGGAAAGAGCATAAAAACATCCGCTCCAATGCAATACAGATCAAAGTTTGCCACCTGATGATGCGCGAACATTACAGCGGTGTAACAACTTAAACTAACCTACATTATGTGGATACAAAAAATCAACTGTGTGGTTAACTAAAACTATCTCATTTTCTAAAACTAAACATCATTCATGAATTTGAAAACAGTGCAAAGAGCCTGAATCTTGCACACCAATGTTTCGGTTTGTATCTTCTTGTTTATTTGCATGTGAATCGGCAGCACATAGTCTGTGGTGGCAGCTTTTCTCCGAATGGCCGCAGTTCTAATTACTGGCTAATTTAATCTGCTGGCCTTGTTGAATGGCTCATGAAACTTTAATCTGAAATCAATCCCTTTCTAATAGACTGAAGGATAAGAAGAGAGTGGGAGACTGTGACAGAGCGCTCTAACCTTAGCACCACATGTGACGTAAGGAGGGTTGCTGTTTGAAGAAGGAAGAAAATTGATCACCTGCGAAAAAGAAAGATTAAAATGAGAGAAAAAAGATAGTGGCCCACAGATAAAAACCAAGAGGTCAAATTGGGTTTTATTATGAATCTAAATTAACTATTATAAACATTCAGGCCTCTATCTTTCATTTTGTGGTTTCAAATCAGACAATTATTTGTATTTTTACTGTTTTTAATATAAAATATTTTCAAAGATGTGCCAACACATTCTAGCAAGGTTTGGTGGGAGAGTCTTCAGTAATGACAGTTGAAGGATTGAACGGTACAATGTTTTGCAAACTGGCAACATTTTAGATTAGGGCCCAATTCTCACTATTAACTAACTACTAAAAAATGGTAACAATAATTTCCTAACAATCATGTCTTTGTCTCTTTTTAGTTTAACAGAACATGTAAGTGTGAGCAGCTGTTCAGTTAAAGCTGCAGTCCACAGTTTTTCCTCTTTGTCGCCATCTCTGTTCGAAATCTGCAATTGCACTTATTCGCCAAAATTATCAACTTTACGTGTTGTGCCTCAACACTAGCCTGGTAAGCCACACCTACATCAAGATGTTAGGTCTGGGAACTCACAATTGGCATACCTCAATCCAAGGGGCGGGATAAAGGTTGTCTTTCAATATCCCTCTGCATGCAATAGGATAGCACTAACTAACCAACCAGAGCAACGAACGGCTGTGGATGAGTGAGTCCTATGCGCTTTCCCTCATCAAAACCTTTTTTAAGAATGACTTAAGTGACGTTCTCTTAACTACAAGTCATCCAGAGTCGCAGCCAAAGCCGAACCAAAAGACCGCTGTTCGCCAGCTGCATCTTGTTTGTTTTCAAATAGCAGCAAAATCACCAATGGAAATCATGGTGCAGAACCGTCACAACTCTGCCATCATTGTGTTAAGCCCGCCCACCAACTCTATACACGATGTGATTGGCCTGACCAGAGTTTGGTTTTTCCACTTCGAAAGGCAATGGAGAGTTGCTAGACCAAACTGGCTGCAAAATAATTTTTGCTGCCACTAGGGTGCTGTCTGAGATTTCAAGGCTACCTCGACACGGCACAGCGCGGATGAACACATTGTTTGAGGAGAGTGTGCAGCTGTCAGTCACCGCACCAGTGTGGATACTGGCATTCAGAATCACAGATTATTCTTTTTGGAAGTATGACCAACATAATAATCTTTCTACTTTATTTTCAACCCGTTTCGTCAGGAGTGCGGTCCAGTTTCGTCCTGTTAATGAGGCCCAGACCACGCCCTCAAGCTGATTTGAGCGATCAGATTCAAATCCGTCTCGAATGCGTTTCGGAGGGCAACCTGGCTCTTTCACGATCGAATAGCTATCCGATCACAGAAAACGCATGAAGTGTGTGTAAACAGCCCCTTTGAATCCATCTTCTACTTTTGTGGAAAGTTGACTAAAGTTGCGTCGCTTGAGTTGTCTTCTCTGATACGGAGAATGGTGGCGAATACACTAACCTGCAAGACATAGGCACATAGCCAGGCGAGGGTGAACGCACATGACGTCATGCCCAGTCTCAGATTCGATCCCGAATCCCTCTTATTTATTTTACTGTACAGGATTATAGAGGCGATCGGCAGTGATCAGAGAAGGGCTCATTCAGCCCATCAGGCGATTGTTTAAGCATGTATGGGTTAGAAAATGGACATTTTTAACATGAAATATTGCGCAATGCACCTTTAATAAATAATTTATAAAAAAAATTAAAAAAGTAATATTAATAATATGAAGATAGTAATATACCTAACAAAAAGGGTTCTATTTATCACCAAAAAAGGGTTATACTATCGTGACAAGCCGAAAAACCCTGATTTGGTACGGTTTAGAACCCTTTTCATTAAAAGTGTAGTTAATAGTGAGAACTGACCCTAAACTAAAATGTTGCCATGAACTGTAATTTTACCATTGTCCATTACTGGTCTAAGCGCAGTCTCATCCCAAGACGTCATATACTGACGCCTTGGGACGTCTTTGACCACAATATCCGCCTTTTAGGGCCCCCTTAAACGTCGGTAGATGACGTTATCGGACCTGAACTCTACCCCAGACCTAAACCTACCCCTAAACCTACCCCGTCATCTAACCGACGTTGAAATTAAAGCGTCAGTCTGTACTGACAGCCCGGGATCGCCATCTACTGATGTTTAAGGGGGCCCTAAAAGGCGGATATTGACGTATGGTCAAAAGACGTCCCAGAGACGTCAGTTATATGACTTCTTGGGATGAGACTGTGTTACACTGGTAGTACTTTTTGGAAAGTATTGTAAATGTTTCTGACACAAAGATTTCACTCCATTCTATTCCATGACGTCTTACACGGTTGAGCTCTGATGATGATGCAGGGTTGGCCATCACGGTAACCATAAGAACTGGTCTTGAGCCCAGAGCAATCCTCCAATATGGAGCGTTTGAACTGGCAGGAACGCTTGGGGAAGTTTTTCAAACTGCCACTGTCCTCCTGGATGAAGTACTGATCCGGTTTACATTCGTAATTCTCTGGGCCTGGACTGAGTCATTGTAGGCTGCATAAAAGAAGCAATAGCACATGACCTTCTGAGAATGTCTTGCTAAATTACATGCATAATTGTATTAGTAAAATAACTGCAGCAGTTTCTCTGTAATAGGCTTACATATGTTATTGTTGGAAAACCTCACTGTACTCACGTAGAGAGGAAGTTATTCGAGGGCCTGGATATATCTTTCCCAGGTCTCTGTGTACTCCACTGTGTAATCTATCTCCAACTGCTCTCCTTTAGGTCTGATCATCATCCCTACAAAACAACAGAAAACCAATAAGAGGCAATGTTCACAGATGTAATCTGTAAGTGTGTGTATGTTTGGGTCAACGTGATTTCATCATCCACATCTTTGTCTGATCCTGGAACCAACATTCCAATCAGTCAGATTTGAGGGACAAGTTTACAGTATATGTCGAGCTTAGGCTTACAACTAGGGTTAGGTGCTTCTACATCAGTGTTATTCACCTAACATTTCCCTCTGATTTTAGGGATAACATATGGATAGGGTTAAGTTAGGGGAAGAATATGATAGGTACATTTTCAGACAGGAATGTTGTTACAGGATCAACAAAATAGGTTGATCCACGAACATGCCTTGCTTGGCATAATCACTGTGAAATATGTTTCATCAAAATGGACCAATTCCAACATCAGGTAACATTAGGGTGCAGTGGTTATAATTTGCTTAATTTAAAAACATATTATTAAAGATTTCCATATGTATAGGAACATGTCTGTGTTTATCACCTGGAGTAGCAAGTCTGTCTTGGTACGTCTGGCTTGTGGTCGTCGAGTGTCTGTAGCATTGCGTACATGGTGAGAGTAAATAATCCAGCCAGGAAAATGTAGAATGCCAGATAAAACAGCAGGATCAGACCTACATGGACACACACATTTAAATACAAACTCTAAACCAACACATACTGCACTCAAGTTCTTGGAAATTCCACATACAGTACATGCAAAATACACTTTTTAAGGGAATTATCATAATAATTACTATTACCACTACTACTACAAATAATAAATAACGCTGATTCATTTAAATTGACAAATAAATACAGCTGCATACAGGAATTATTGGAGTTTAGGCACCATGAACCCATATTTTGCATGGCATTAAAGTAAGCATTTGACAATGTAAATGCCCCATACATTTCAAGGAGCCATACAGAAAAAGCATTTTTGATGCCACCTACTGTTCAGCACAAGCACATTTGGTAACACTTTATTTGAAGGGGTGTGCAGAAGACTGACATGACACTGTCATAAACATGACATAACACCTGTCATGAACATGAAGGAGTCTTTATGAATGTTCATGACTTTTGTAAATTATGACGCTTTTGATGCAAAGTTGACATTGTTTAAAATGTCTTTGTTATGACAACTTGACATTAACCAGGAAATCATAACCTGTCACAAATATGTCATAACAGGTCTTATTATCAAACTTAAAGAAGTTGTTTAGCTTTGCATTAACATTACATTACCCTGTCATATGTGGTTGGTTTTGACTTTGGTTGTCATGACACCATTATAACTGTGTCATGAATATTTTACTTATCCTTAAGTAAAGTGGAACACATTGTACTAGATATAAAGATGTCATTAAGGGTTATTACACTGTCTAATGCTAGAACAACATTGTCATTAATATTTCCTCTTACATCAAGTAAAGTGGAACATGTTGGACTAGTTATAAAGATGTCAGGATGACAGCTGATTTCTTGGTTAATCTCAAGTTGTCATAATCAAGACATTTTTTGTCTTTGTTAATGTCAAGTTGTCATAACAAAGACATTTTAAACAATGTCAACTTTGCATTTAAAGTGTCATAATTTACCGAATCAACACTTAATGACAACAGTCATAAACATTCATAAAGACTCCTTCATGTTCATGACAGGTGTTATGTCATGTTTATGACAGTGTCATGTCAGTCTCTATGCACACCCCTTCAAATAAAGTGTTACCGCAAATTTTAGTCTCCCACTTTATGTGTTTTGATTTGGGGTGCGTTATGGGATAAAAATCCCACCAAATATATTGCGGCCACAGATCATGTAAAAATATATTGCACAAACTGAAAAAAATGATGCAAATTATCATAAAAGCAAAGAACGTGGACACAGATCAAAATATAATAAGTATGAATAAAAAAATAACAAGCATGAATAAAAACTTTAAACACATTATAAAATATTTTGCATGAAACTTAAATTTATGCTCATGTAAATTAGGGCGGGCTTCAGTGTCACCATTGGTCCACTAGTTCTAGATTGACAGCTCCCTAAATGAATCTGACTATGCTTAATTCTACTGTTCTCCCAAATACCAAATAAAATATGTTTCCAAAACAACTTAAAATGATCATCAATGTTTCTTGTGATAAAATCACAGACAGACATTTTGCCAAAAAGGTCTTAGAAATTGGCAATGCCAATGCTCCTCCTCTTGTTAATCAATGGAAGCGGGGAGTTGACGTCATCTCCAACGTGACTCACGCTACTGATGTTCACTTCAGTCATACAGGGGAAGGACTTTTAATCAGTAAAGCTATCAGAACTCTGCAAATAATTAAATTTGTCTTGTTTGAGATAGCCTACATGAGAACTTTTATGTGCACACTGGTAATGGGTGTTAAACAATATTACTTGGCTCATGACGTTAATATGCTAAGGCAGCTCTAAGTGAAACCTGCAGTTTTGAAACACTACATTTTCTTTGCAAAAATTAAGTAAAAAATTGCCATAGTAACCGTTTAGGACTTTGACCTGAAGAGTTTAGGACTTTGACCTGTCAATATATTTATATATATATATATATATATATATATATATATATATATATATATATGTATATAGCCTATATATATTACGGCTATGCAAAGTAACTATGCAAAATAACTATTTTGTATATATAAATACATATGTGTTCATGTGAATTATTTGCACGTAAATACTGTATATATACAAAACATAATCTATGTTATATATAAATATAAATATTTTATATATGAATAACACATTTTCTTAAATATATACATGCACTGGTGTGTATTTATATATACATGATCATTATACACAGCACACAAATATATTATGTAAACACAAACTTTTATTTAGGATGTGATTAATCGCAATTAATCTTTGCACAGCCCTAACATATATTTTTCAGTGATATATATCTGAAAAATAAGCTGTTCTTTTGAACTTTCTATTCATCAAAGAATCCTGAAATAAAAATGTAAAAACTGTTTTCAACATGGATAATAATCATACATGTTTTGGAGCATAAAATCATCATATTAGAGTGATTTGTGAAGGATCATGTGACACTGAAGACTGGAGTAATGATGCTGAAAATTCAGCTTTTTTTCAGAGGAATAAATTACATTTTAATATATATTAGCATAAAAAAGTCATTTTAAATTGTCATAATATTTCACAATATTACTGTATTTTTTTGTGTATTTTTTATCTAAAAAATTGCAGCCTAGGTGAGCAGAAGAGACTTCTTTTAAAAACATAAAAAATCTTGCCGATCTTAAACTTTTGACCGGTAGTGTGTGTGTATATATATATATATATATATATATATATATATATATATATACACTCACCGGCCACTTTATTAGGTACACCTGTCCAACTGCTCGTTAACACTTAATTTCTAAGCAGCCAATCACATGGCGGCAACTCAGTGCATTTAGGCATGTAGACATGATCAAGACAATCTCCTGCAGTTCAAACCGAGCATCAGTATGGGGAAGAAAGGTGATTTGAGTGACTTTGAACGTGGCATGATTGTTGGTGCCAGAAGGGCTGGTATGAGTATTTCAGAAACTGCTAATCTACTGGGATTTTCACGCACAAACCATCTCTAGGGTATACAGAGAATGGTCCGAAAAGAAAAAACATCCAGTGAGCGGCAGTTCTGTGGGCGGAAATGCCTTGTTGATGCCAGAGGTCAGAGGAGAACGGCCAGACTGGTTCGAGCTGATAGAAGGGCAACAGTGACTCAAATAACCACCCGTTACAACCAAGGTGGGCAGAAGAGCATCTCTGAACGCACAGTACGTCGAACTTTGAGGCAGATGGGCTACAGCAGCAGAAGATCACACCGGGTGCCACTCCTTTCAGCTAAGAACAGGAAACTGAGGCTACAATTTGCACAAGCTCATCGAAATTGGACAATAGAAGATTGGAAAAACGTTGCCTGGTCTGATGAGTCTCGATTTCTGCTGCGACATTTGGATGGTAGGGTCAGAATTTGGCGTCTACAACATGAAAGCATGGATCCATCCTGCCTTGTATCGACGGTTCAGGCTGGTGGTGGTGGTGTCATGGTGTGGGGAACATATTCTTGGCACTCTTTGGGCCCCTTGGTACCCTTGGCATCGTTGCAACGCCACAGCCTACCTGAGTATTGTTGCTGACCATGTCCATCCCTTTATGACCACAATGTACCCAACTTCTGATGGCTACTTTCAGCAGGATAATGCGCCATGTCATAAAGCTGGAATCATCTCAGACTGGTTTCTTGAACATGACAATGAGTTCGCTGTACTCAAATGGCCTCCACAGTCACCAGATCTCAATCCAATAGAGCATCTTTGGGATGTGGTGGAACGGGAGATTCGCATCATGGATGTGCAGCAGACAAATCTGCGGCAACTGTGTGATGCCATCATGTCAATATGGACCAAACTCCCTGAGGAATGCTTCCAGCACCTTGTTGAATCTATGCCACGAAGAATTGAGGCAGTTCTGAAGGCAAAAGGGGTCCAACCCGTTACTAGCATGGGGTACCCAATAAAGTGGCCGATGAGTGTATATATATATATATATATATATATTAGTTCCATTACAGACAAGGTGCAAAAAGTAAAAGGCAAATACAAGGCATTTGCGGTACAGTTCAGACTCAGAGTATGTAAAACAAAGAACATCAAACACAACAATGAACAAGTAACCTTTGTTAAAAAAAACATGAACAGCCTACCTGGTGTATCGTTACCACAGATGTTTTCTTAAATGTTGTTAAGCTGATAGTGATAGTGTACAGATGAGATTTTATCTGCAGTGATTTATTACTTTTATTTACATAGCTATATTAATTTACGATTACTATTTTTATATGGCTTAAATTTTGAATACAGAATCATTAAAATTATTGAAAAGATCAGGGATAGGCAACATTCGTTTCTGGAGTGCCGCTGTTCTGCAGAGTTTAACGTCAACTCTAGGAGTATTCCTAAAGATGATGATTAGTTGGTTCAGGCGTGTTTCGATTAGGGTTGGAGGAGCTGAACTCTGCACCCAGGACCGACATTGACCTTCCTTGTTATAGATTAAATATGAAAGTAAAACGGCCTGTAGGTGGTGGCAAGTTGTCTTTATGATAGTGTACAGAGAAGGTCATTCATGCAAACTTCTCATTAAAATTGGGAATTCTTTGATGAAACTGTTGAGTGGCTTGGAGGAGATCGAACAGCTCGCGATGCCCGGTCCAGAAGTAAGGCCAGGGCATTAAAGGTGAATATGATGGACTGTCAGACAGGCACAACTGTGACAGTTCGTTGTCGTTATATGACTAATTTAACTATAATATCGGATCGCCAGGTAGACGTATAGGAGGTCGAGTTGCAGGCACACATGCAGTTTAACGGTGTCCAGCCATGGAAAGATTTTTTGCCAGCTGATGGTATCTTCACCTATACGAGTGAACATCTATACTGATTATAGTATAGCTACTGATTTAAAGGAGATTTTTACTAGGTTGAGATCTGGTGACTGAGGGGCCATTTTAGTACAGTGAACTCATTGTCATGTTCAAGAAACCAATTTAATTTAAGCTTTGTGACATGGTGCACATTCAACATTGGTTGATTAGATAATTGGATTCATGAGAAATTGAACAGGTGTTCCTAATAATCATTAAAGGTGAGTGTATATATATATATTGTTTATTTAATATAATAAAGCAAACAAGCATAAACAAAATGAGAAGTGTCTGTTTTGTCTGTTTTTGTGACTAATGTTCCTTCAGTATAGGGACCTTCTGCCCTGACGTCACGACGCGGTTGCATGTGCTCTGGTTGGCAGAAAGTAATGGCCGTATGCCGCACAGTATTATAAAGTCATAATTTAACCCAAAGATTGGGTACTGTACAGTCAGTGTATCATCTGTGTACACACCTTTATAGATTAAGGGTAAATTATTGTATTTTCTTTGATACATTTTTATGTATATGTTGACCAATGTTATAAATCAGAGGTAAGATCATTTTGATTTAAAATATAGCCCATGGACAAATTGCACCTCTATTTTAATCTAGTTGTAACAAATTTACCAGTTATCCAGTTAACACAAGTAATATTCGTAATTATGACTAATAGGCATCTAAAGATTTGTACGCCTTCATTGACTCTCTGATAAGCATAAGATGGCGTGTCGCTGAGAGTACAGGTAGATGTCGCCTAAATGTTAAATCTGGCCATGTGTTAGGACTTTTGTTCCAATTCTCACTCAGGTGATATGGATCAGGCATAGAACATGAACCCTGGTTATATAAAAGCTTTACCTTATATCTCCTTTTAGCTTTTTCTTACAAAGAATTATAATTTTGCTGACAGAACACATAGACTGGTGCATATGTTTTGGTTCTTTTTGCCAACCAGTTCGCGCCACGTCCATTTCGTGACGTCACATATGACGCTGGCGAACATCCCTATAACCAAAGAGTATAGAAACCAATATAAATTCTCGGTGTAGCATATCACTCTACGATTGGCAGAAGTAATCCAGCATCTCTAGATCTTCACTGGAAATACGTCATGCACCATTCACTCCCATAATAAAGCTTGGAAGAGCCAGGATATTTTTAATATAATTCAGATTGTTTTTGGCTTAAGAAGAAACGTCATAAATATGCCTATGATGTCTTTGAGGTGAGTAAATTTTGGCATCAATTTTTTTAGTTGAATTTAATGAATATTATGTCTTGAATATATAAATTGAATATAATGTATGTACTGTAATTTTGTAAATAACCCTGGCACAATGATTGTTATAAAAGTGCCAGGAGTTTTGCTGATGTTAATGACAAGATGGCCATTTGCATAAATGTGACACAAAAGTTGCACAGGTATATTTGTGGCAATAGCCAACAATACATTGTATGGGTGAAAATTATCGATTTTTCTTTTATGACAAAAATCATTATGGCTATGAAGTAAACATAATGCGCCATGAAGATATTTTGTATCGGATGATATTTTCTGCCTTAAATATACAAAACATTTATTTTTGTGAGTGAATGAAGCACAATCGTGAACTTCAAAAGTGATTTTCTTAAAGGGGACATATCATGAAAAATCAACTTTTTTAGCCCTTAAATGCATTTTGTTGTAGATTTGGAGTGTCTATAAGTACAGAAAAGATGAAATTATTCTCTTTCAGGTGCTTCGTTTATATCTTTATATTCTGTTTTGGTCATATTTTTCAACCTTTTCAGATTTTTCTGTTGTCTATGACGTTTTTTGATCAAGTACGTCACCGTATTTGCAGCGGAACTGACAAATAAGGACACCGACTACCGGTCCAACACTTCCAGCAATCCGCCATTATAATATCTCGCTCCGATTTTTGTAGTCCAAGCTCAATGATGCAGAAGTTACCGAAAGGGCTAGTCAAAATGTTCGGTTGTTGGATGTAGTGACCTGAAGCACTCCAAGGATCCCCACTTCAACAACCTCCGCCAGTATACAGAAAGGTTTGCTGATCGGGTAAATTCCTTCTAGCATTTAGCTGCTGTGTTTCCTGATGCTTTCTAAACGTAAGTTATTATATTATTATCAATACAGATTTTTAGTGGTAAGATCAGACCGCAGTCATTTATCTTGTCAGTGTGCTTGTTTTAACAAGAGAAATAGTCAACTTTCACTAATAACACAACATAGTTAACTTACATAACGTTACCTGCCTCCATATGAATACGGTTCGTCTTCGTCATCTTTTTCAAATCGCTCGCTCTGGCTCGAAGTATGTAAGGCTTGGTGGACAAGTCTTCCGTTGTTGACATTTTGTTAACGTGTGAATAAAAATGTTCTTTGAAGCTATAGTATTTGTATCTCTTATCAAACTACAATAATGGCCGAAAATGGCTGAACTCAGAGAATTGATCCTGACTTGAACTGACCGTGAACTCAGCGACCTGAAGAGCGGGCGGGGTAAGACGGTACGCATTTTTATTTAAAGGGGCCGCATTGAAACGACTTGCTCACAGAAACACATCAGAAATGGGGTAGAAAAGGGGCCTGCATGTGCAGCTATAATAATGAGGAATTCAGACTCAAGCATTGCAGTTATGCTTTATATAGACCACAAATGTATGATTTATAAGTAAAAATGAATGATTTAAAAGCATGATATGTACCCTTTAATGTTTAGATTATTTTGCACCCTCGGTTTCCAGATTTTCAAATATTTGTATCTCTGACAATCTATCCTAAATAGTTGTATCTCTGATCCTATCCTAACAAACTAACATAGTCTCATCCCTAAGACGTCATATAACTTGGGATGTCTTTTGACCATACGTCAATATCCACCTTTCTAGGGTACCCTTAAATGTCGGTTAAGATGATGATCCTGGGACATCATACAACTGACGCTTTACCTTTAACGTCAGTTAGGTGACGGGGTAGGTTTAGGTCTGGGGTAGAGTTCAGGATCCGATAACGCCATCTACCGACGTTTAAGGTACCCTAAAAGGCGGATATTGGCGTATGGTCAAAAGACGTGCCCAAGACGTCAGTTATATGACGTCGAACCATACATCAATGGAAAGCTTATTTATTCAGCTTTCAGGTGTATACATCTCAAAATTTTCCCATGTGACTGGTTTTGTGGTCCAGGGACACATATACGTATTGTTTATCAGCCATTGATATTTCGGTAATATCCATCATACGATTACTTGACATACCTGACAGTTAATGTCAAAAGTTTAAAATGTATATACTAATGTTATGTGTATGGGAACATGATGTTCACCATTTTAAACACCTTTTTTGCAATAGGTAGCAACTATATACACTACCATTCTACTCAAAAAGTACTCAGAAAGTACTTTCTACTCACCAAGACTGCAATAAATAGATACAAATACATTAAAACAGTAATATTGTGAAATATCATTACAATTAAAAATAACAGTTTTCTATTTTAGATCACTGGAGTAATGAATCTAAAAACATCACAGGAATAAAAATACATTGTAAAAAAAAATATGCTGATTTGCAGCTCAAGAAATATCAGCTGTAGGCCTACTGTTGAATTTTTGTGAAAACTGACATTATTATTTTTAGAAATAGAATAGAATGTTCAAAAGAACAGCATTTATTTCAACTGGACATTTTTGCTCAGTTGGATCCTTGCTAAATAAAAGTATTATTTCCTTTAAAAAAACATACAAATCCCAAACTTCTGAACAGTAGTGTATATAGTATTTATATTATATATCAGAAAAATTTTGCTCAAAATACTATATCTTGTAGAACACAATAGCAGACTGCCTAAAATGTTATGTTAGTTACCAGAATTCTCTGATAAAAACTAGCTCCTCCATTTGCCTCAAGAATGTACCTCAAAACATATTCACCAATGCATTATATCATTTATGGTTGCTATTTTGAACAGATCAGGCACATCATTCCATAGAGGGTATATGAGGGATGTTTGCAGGAGTGTGTACGCCTGAGGAGATCTCATTAAGCTACGGGACACCTGAGCTTCACACAGCGAGGCCCCCGGGAACAGTCGATCAGGTTGCCCCGGGCCGAGGGAGGAGGGAATACCGGATCTCTGCCCTCCGCTGGCATCCAGGAGCTCCCCGCACAGACAGGCTTTCACTGATCAATAATAGCAGTGCAATGTGAGGTTACTCTACAGGCTCGGATTACACAGGAGTGTGTGTTAATTTGCCTGGAGAGAGTGAAAAGGACGCAAATCGATGCGTAAGACAGAAAACGAGCAAAGATAAGGTGAGAACGTTGCCTTATGCAGAGAGACAAATCCAAAATGATCGAATCATTAAGCTCTACTTAATTCTCACAGCAGGAGACCTTAAAAATAACATCTCAATCAGGACACCAAGTACCTGCATTATCAAACATCACTTGCTGATCTTGGTTATAGGGTTAAAATTTGGTACATCCTCATTAGCTCTGCTGCTGGCTCTCCTCACGATCTGTGTTTGTGTGTGTGTGGCCAATTCTGCACCGGATGAGAGTGATACACTATCGGTGCTCTTCTGTTTCTTTATCTGTCTCTCATCATGATGAAAGTCACCCTCTCTCTAATTTGAATGCAACCTGAAAGACAGGAGAAAAATGTGCTGCTGTGATCTGTTCATTAATACAGACACAACCCCATACAAACAGTCTCTTTAGATCTGCACACATCCTTTCTGATTCATCAAACCTACCAGGCCACCATACTATCAAACAAAGCTTCAGAGGGACACGCAGCTGTGATGTAGACAAAGGGAATTTCAAGTGAATATCAATTTCCTGTTTTGGCAACAAGAACTTCGTAATGGAGGCAAGCAAATAAATATAGTAACTAAATGTGCTTCACATTGTAACTAAATTAACTGATTTTATTTAAGGCAAAAATACTTATAGTCACAGAATCAATTAGGTTACACCAACAAAGATAAGGGTTAGATCAGGTTAAAGCTCATCAGGCAGCAAATAACGTATTAGCTCGATTTGAACATTCCCAGTCATCCATAGCAATGCTGTATTTCTTTGAAAACTAAACTGAAACTGGCGCTACTTATAGACCTCATATTAATATAATGTAATATTGTTACAGTGTGTTCACCATGCAAGGCTCATTGTTTTGTACATTGTAGTGGACTATTTTTTTGTAGAGCAATATTAAGGATAATATGCAGGTAAAATTACATAATTTCATCTCAGTCAAAATGAAATACTTACCAAACAAGATTAATTTGTATTTTTTACTTAGTAAAGTAAAAAGTATAAATTATTTACTTCAAGAAAACATTTCATGTCTAAGGGTCTTTGGCTGATAAAACAATCTGGGAACCCCTGATATCAGTCCCATAATATCTCCAAAACTTTCCCTGTAAAAACATTGCTGCCTTAAACATTTAAATTGATTGCACTTACATTTTTTTAAGTCATTTCAACTTAAAAATGAGTTGAGTCTTGTATAAGTTATTGGTGTATGACTTAAAGTTTAATTTCTTTTAAGCAATGTAAAAACGTATGTTGTTGATAACGTTTTGATCATATAATATTTTTACAGTATAGGCTATTCATTTCCGGGAACCCTAATGCTCCTTTGAACGGGGCATCAAGATCTTCTGCTATTTGATGCTGCATTATGAGCAGCAATTCTCAGAAGTGGTTTAAAGAGTTACCAGCCTATGCAAGAGTGATGTTTAACAATCAGATGGGACACAGGCTGTACATGACCATCCAGAGGGCTGTAGTGACTCAGGTTTAAGTGCTTTTATCGGATGTATTGACCCCTCTGTGCCCCATGAATCCTGAAAGCAACCTTGGATGTTTCAATAGAAGACACAGCTGTATGCATGTAGCTTCAGCTTCCACCGTCCTCCATAGGTCACTATTAAGCTCCAGTAATGAGGATGTACTTTGTTAAAGAATCTAAGCATACCCAGGTTCACTCTGGTTTGGGCACAGACAAAAATAGACTAATTAAGGAGTCTTAGAGAGTGCACTGGCTTAACTAGGCAGTTAGTCCTCAGAGCATCTCTCTCTACACATGCACACACGCACACACACACACACACAGTGAAGTGCTTGCACATTCAGCTCCCTAGAGCAAAATATGCTGGCATACATGGAAGTCTTGAAGGCATGAACTAGCATTTCTCTAACTCAAGTGCACTCTCTCTCTCTCTTTCACACACACAAACACACACACACACACACAATCCCATAGCATTGACAGCTGAGTTATAGATGCCCAAAATTTTGGATGGCAATTAATGCCATCACAACCTGATTAAAAGATACATTCAGTTCCAGAATTAATCTACAGCCCTTGAATAGGCTGCGTCTCCACATGATAGCCTCACCAAGGGAACCAATGAGCCTATTAGTAAAGGATTACATCTTACACTAATTCACAAACCCCCATGCACACACTCAAAATGGCCCGTGGCTAGATTAAATCATCCCAATGTCACTGCAAAAGACAATTTACAGCAGCATGCAATGGGCTAAAGTTGTTTTATAATTCACTTCTATTTAGGTTTGTATATGTTTGGAAAGTTTAATAAACCAAATGGCAGAATGAACATTGTAAATGTACATTGCCTAAAAATCTCTGGCTGATGATGTTATCAAAATGAATGGTTGGCATTTGGTAACTGTTGTTCATAACTGTCATTAAATTAGGTTTATACCAGCCTTATGATCAAATGTTATAAAGGTGGCATATTGAGGGCTAAAGTTAATCAATCTGACCTCTCTAGCAACTGTTTGGGTAGCTCATGGTAACACACAACGGTAAAATAATGTAATAAATATAATAAAATACAAAATAAACCCTTCAATCTACATAAACGCTACCAAGAAAGAAACTAACATATATGTTTGAGCAGGAAATGCCACTTTCCAATTAAAGTTATTCTTACTATTAACAAAAACATCACTTAGCTATATGTATTTCACTATATTTGCACTGCCTTGTTATAATCTTTCACAAAAACTTATACCATAATAAATACTTGATACTTCAATAAACAACTGTAGTAAGGTATTTAACTACTGCAGCATTTTGACATTCATTTTGCATTTAAAATGACATTTCTTTAAAGAATGTGGTTCTAGGTAACACTGATGTGCAAGCCATAAGAGCAGGGATGGGTAACCTTGGTCAATGGCCCCCTGTCCTGCGGAGTTATGCTCCAACCCTCGAACCCTGATATCTGCTGTATAGCTTTCTAGTAATCCTGAAGACCTTGGTTAGCTTGTTCAGATGTGTTTGATTAGGGTTGAAGCTAAACTCTCCAGGACAGTAGACTAGTACCGAACTTGCCCATCCCAGCTAGACGTTCTGCCAGAAGCGCATTGTGGAGTTTTGCAGTAACTCGACGCATCACTTTTCTCCGCGCTATTCATTGGCCGATGCCGCGCATTCAACACTCTCCGAAAAATACAGAATAAGATACAAATCAATGAGTACAGAAACTTTAATCTATCCGTAGCCTATATACCAATTTCATTAATTTGGCTAGCATAAACACAATATTTTAACGTATTCCGTTTAACAGCTGCATAAAAACGCCGATGAGAAAGAAACGCATGTGACGCATTACAGCCCGGCAAAGCAACCGGAGTTCCTCGGACAGCAATGTGTCTGTTCAGTGAACTTCTCAGCAATAACAGTAAGACTCACTGTGCTAATGATTGCAGCTCAGTTACATATTATAATGCAAAATTATGTGGAACTAATTATCATACATGCATGAGTGTAATCCTATCAATGCGGTGTGTAAGACTTACCCCAACTGCCCGCGGTCCTCCCGCAGAACTCGCGCGTCCTCGGGTTCCAGAAGAACTCTTTCCACGCGCTCTTCTTCTCATCTTTTGCCATTTTGCTGGGCGAAATAAATGTGCACTCACAGAGTCAACGCCTCAGGCTAGCACTTCTTTGAGAGTAATAAAGAGTTATTCAACCCTTGAATGTTGTAGAGAAATGGTTAAAAACGAACTATTAGGTCTCAATGGAAAACGTTTTTATTTGAAAAAACAGGGTAGCCTACAAGAGATTCTGAAGGCACTCTGCCAACCCTGAGCACTCAAGCAAGAGAAGTAGTGTGTGTGAATAGATCTCGCTCCCTCTGTGACGCCCGTGTTCTGCCCACCCCAACAGTGCAGTGCGCATTCCGCAGAGAGAGAGAGAGCGAGAGAGAGAGAGAGAGAGAGCGAGAGAGAGAGAGAGAGAGAGAGAGAGAAGAGAGAGAGAGAGAGAGAGAGAGAGAGAGAGAGAGAGTAGTGCAGCACCAATATGCCTATACTGCAGTAGGACAAGCTCTGCCTAAAAAAAAATAAGATAGAAAAAAACTCAAGTCACTCTTGGCCAATAGCCAACGCTATACAGCGCACTTAGCCCCGCCCCCTCAGCAAAGTGACAAATTGTAAAGACTGCTGATGGCAGAGACTTGTAGGTGCATCTGTTAAGTATCTCATGTGGCCATTGCCAAGGAGACATTCATGTGCCCTGCTATGGGAAGTCTCAGGTGAAGTCCTCTGAAGGATGCGTCAGAGACTACCAAAGGCCTCAGATTATCAGATGCACTGTAATGGACTGTAGAGCCCTTCTCCTTCTGGTTCAATCGCCATGGGACCTTATTTCTGAAAAATATTGTATGGTAGTCAGTGGCGAGAGATAACAAATATTTTGATCTTGTTTGAATTGTGCCCTGAATTACACATATGATGTTTGTCAATTTAAAAGGTTTGACATTTTAAAGTCTGAAGAAAGTCGCAGTTCGATGTAAAACTGTTGAGGTATAAGAACAACAAACCGCACAAACCCAAAACGGCACATATTTTCTCTAATGAATTGTAAGCGTAACTTTTCTGAAGCTAACGTTACATTATAATCGGAAATCGTTACGCCGTCAGGCCTGAGTGTCTTTGACCAGACTGCACATATACGAGCAATAGTATCTTGCTTGTTGTTTGTTTCTCGGGGATTTGTAGTTCATTGAGCGATTTTCACATAAAACTAAATGTTACTCTTCTGTTTTATGACAAACTGCAACTTTCATAATTATTATTTAAATTGACAAACATCATATGTGTAATTCAGGGCACAGTTTAGACAGAATAAAAGATAAGTTGTCTCTTGCCATTGACTACCATGCATATTTTTTCCCAAATAAGGTCCCATGAGCCAAAAGTGGAGGGGAGGGACTTAGACTCTCTATGAACTCATCTACTTACTCAATTTGGAACGAATGAAATTATTGGCTGGACGACTGTCACTCTCCCTCGCCTCCATGGTGATGGATTGCATTTTCAGCTCATCAGATTCATTTACATTGTGACTCTGCTTTAGATTTAATCAACTATGCTTTAGATGTAATCAACTCTATCACAAGGTGTATGGCCCACAGAAACTGATTGATGTGAATGACAAAGAATCAGCATCGCTCAGAGTAGATCTATCTCCTTTGGGAGGCCCTAACAGTTTTCTTATGTTTGTAGCCCATCATGATCATGTATAAAGTTCTGTCTCACAGACAGAACTTTGGGTAAAGATTGTTGAAAGGCGACATGCTAACATCGCTGCTGAAGGACTGCTACACTACAAACCTTCAATAAATTCTTCTCCCTACAAGAAATGGTCAGCTTACTTAAAAGGATAGTTCACTTTGAAATTCATTTTTGATATGTTTTAGCTTACCTTGAGGGCATCCAAGATGTAGGTGTCTTTGTTTCCACAGTATTTTCAATCTTGTACAGTTTTCGGTTAAACCTTTCTTGTCTGTCAGTCATATGATGGCAGGTTCTAGGGGGTCCACCTCAAAGAGCATGCACAGAAGTCAAAATTAAATATGACTTAAATGTAATCTAAGTACACATTGATGGCCTAAACACTTGAAATGAGCGGTTTGTGTGAGAAAACGAACGGCATTTATATCGTCTTTACTTATTGTAACCACAGCCATGTCCAACGCATGCGCAAGCGATCACTTCCGGTGGAACGTTGGCACTTGAATCAGTTGGACATTGGACAACTGATTCAGATCAGTTGGACATGGCTGTGGTTCAGTGCAATTGCGAATTTTTCCTCTTCCCCAGTCAATTTTAGGTTATAAGAACATTTTCATAATGTTCCCATTAAGTTATAAAAACTTTATTTCTAAATGTTCTAGGAACATTCAAAACGTCCAGTTTTTTAGACATTGTATTAACGTTCTTGCTTGGTTATAAGAATGTAATTAGAATGTTAAGAAATAAACAATTTTAGGTTATACTGGGCGCTATTTTATTCTACAATATTAACTAATGACAATAATATAGACCATCGTAAGTCAATTTAGCCTATTGCAGTAATTCCTCCTCAACCAGTAGAAAATGCTTTGAACACCTGATTGTGCATGGAAACCGGTTAATTAAAAAATAAAAATAAAAAAAAACGTGATATAAATTTTTGGTCAAACCGCCCAGCACTACCATATGCTCCAATCTTTGGACATGGAGGTCTTTGTTTGATCTCTTCAGGCTCCAAGGTGAGGGTAACCAGGGATTCTGTGAGATCTGCTCTTGCTTCTCAAGCTTTTTCCTATGGCCCAGGAAGGCTGAGGTTGTGTCACAGTCTGTTAAAGCATAGAAGAGGGGTAAGGCCAGTGACTTCTGGAGACCAAGATCTTCGCTGATTTCATGAGAACGTCCCTATAGTTTTTTCCACCTGCAAAACCGATTCAGATCTCTGTGAGGCAGAGTGTGTTGAAGCGGATGGCAAGGATGAAAAACATCGCTGTCGACAGTCCGGACAAATGCCTTTGGCCCCAGCATGTGCAAGATGCAGGATTATTCTTGTAACTGCTTCTTGATGAAGCAAGGCTGAAGTCATAGCCTGGTCTGTTGGAAAGTACAGCATCTTTCTTGGTGGAAAGGAGTTTACCTGACATGCAGGTAATAGTTCCAAATAGTTCATCTTTGTTGTCCTCATTTTTCAGAAAGTCACAGTTCCAGTTACTATTTTGAATTGGAGTTCTCCCATCTTTATTTCTTGATCCAGTTCCTCTGCGTTGGTGAGTTTGTGGTTTGAGGTTCTCCTCTGGATAATGTTTGATACATTTCCAATCGTGTGACAGATTCATTTGGACCATTACAGCACCATCAAGCACAACTACACTTGCATCTCTATCTGCTGCTACATGATTTTTTTTTTTTTTACTTAATGCATTCGAGAATGTCTGACTTTGTATCACTGCGTAACGCCCCTGGTTGGAAATGCTGGGTGGCTCCCTTTGATTTTTGATTGTCTGCATCAGGCCTGGACTGAAAGGGAAAGGAACAATTGTGTGACAAGCATCATGTTTTGCTTGTGAATCCCATTTTGTTTTGTCCTTGGCTTTTGTGTCAGGTCGATTGGCAAATGTCAGTATATTTGCCTGAGGGATCATATCTGATGCAGGCTTGGTGAACTTGTCAAGTCGTTGCTCTACATAGGCAGCATGTAGGGCTACACCAACTTCATGAGCAGTAGTGAGCGAATCAGCCACTTCTCTTTCCATAATATCTTGGGTGTTGAGTGCTATGAGGTCATGATTCGCTGATAAGAAGGGATTTCCATGGGTTTCCATAACCCGGTAAAACCATGGGTAAAGTATTTGACTTCCTTCCAGAACATGACTCTGTACGCCGTGTGCCTCTTCTTGATGAGATGTTGATGATGATGATGAGCTGCTGATCATACACAGCTTGAAACAGCCCTGCCAGCATGACGAGTGTGAGGGCTTCAGGGTTTTTAGAGTCCAGCTGCACCACCACAGGCTTGCAGGATTTTGTTTGACTGCTCATGGGACTGGTCTTTTGCAATCAAGCTGAACTTGCGCTCCTGACTGCAGCACTACAAAGTTCCCCTTCATGAACTCTTCATAAATGGCAGGATTTTGTTCAGGCAGCTCAACCATATCTCACACATGGACTGGGTAACCAACAGCTGCAGCACACACACCTTCATGATGGTAGACCAATACTGAACTGTAGGAATCTCGGCTTGAGATCGTTGGTCCCACATTTTGAATATTTCTGGTGGGCCTTAAGATATGGGAAAGGATGGTGGTCCAACTTGAATCACGGAGCAGCTTCCCCATCATAAGATGAAGCTTTGTCTTCGACATGTAATGCTCCCATCATCAAGATGAGCTTATCTTCACCAAGTGTCTCAGGATATTGCCATTTGAGCTGCTTTGCTATGGCATGCAATGGTTGATCAGCACCAAGGACAGCAATCTGGCTGGGATTCAGGAATGATGTGCCTTCCTGTGCTAGCTCCATTGCATGCTTCATGGATGCAGAGGCTGCTTTGTCTGGGAATAGGGCATACATTCCCATCTGAGGGATGGGAAGCCAGAACCTCTAACGTTCTGAATCTTCTTCAGAACCAGTTCTTCAGTTTTAAGTATAAAACTGCATAACTGCTATTTAAATTGCATTGTAACCTGTCTGGTAACTGCCTGTGCATTTAACAAGGGATACTGTACATCCAGCCAGTTGATATTGCAGAATAAACTTCAACAGGGTAATCAACACAAAGTGGAGGGATCTCGAATCACCCTGAAGGAGTTTATTTTGTGATGAAACTGTCTGGATGTACATTATCTGACATAATAGACAACTCCTAGACAAAAAAAAGAAGAAAAAAAAGAAACAAGATCAAACAAGACATTTAATGAATAATGTAAAGCATACCACTTATTATACGGCTTTTCACCATAGAAAAATATTGATTGATGAAATAATGGTGATGAACTCCATTTCATGATGAACTTTACACAGTTATTGAAATTAAGACTGAACTGACTTCAACTGAATAACATGACACTGTTGCCAACTTGCCATTGAGGTTGGAACAAACATGGTGGAATTTCTAAACCTGAGCAGAGTCCACAAAAACCCATCCCTTTGTCATGGCCATGGGAAACACCCAGCAGATATCACCATCCTTCATCATCAATGGACAAGCTTTAGAACAAATCACACTGCTTGCATGCTGCAATAGTAAAAACATGTCATTCTTCAGAACTTAATCTTCTTTCTTTCTTTAATTGTATTGGACTATTTAATTCTTGATGTATTTTTTAATGATTTTGCATTCGCTGACTTTAAAATATAAGTGCCAATGTCACTGTATTTAAACCGTTACATGTAGACTAATAGTTTTACAACTATATCTTTTATTAGGCCTCAAGCCTGAAAGGGCGAAGGCCCTATTATCCTTAGTGTTTTTTTTAATGTTCTATCGAATATTTGTAGCCTGACTTCTGTCATACTCATGTTCTAATGAGAAATATGAGTCTGAGACCTGCTCCATTAAGCTTTGAGATTATGAGGTGTGTCTTAACCGAACCAGGAAAAAACAACAACTTGCACTCAATGGATAGAACCTACAACCAATCAGAGCAACGCAGTAAGTCAACTACTTTGCATAGCGCAGTTTTCAACTACAGAACTTACTTATTTTATAAGTTAAATAACGAGTGTTGCTTCTTTTACTTACTTCTCCATGAGTGCGACCAAAGGAGAAACCACAACGACCACAGGCTTTTCATTACGTCCCATCTTCTTAGTGACCATCAGAGCCAGCTGATAAGTTAACACTTTTTCCGAATCATGTGGGAAGGACGCCAAAATATCTTTCCAATCAACAAATGCCTTGATTGCAGTTCTCTGTTTGTCTATTAAAATTAATGCTGTCTGATTTATTTTACAACAGACTGCAGTCATCTTGAGAGAAACCAGTTAAGCGCTCTTTGATAACGTGATGACTACTTGCAGATCAATCTGTCCATCATTGTATAAAGCCCGCCCTGGCAATTTGATTGGCCCTATGATTTCTGAACCGATCATAATCAAGGGGGTAATCCATCAGGCGGAAGCTGACTGACTCAAGGGGCCGCCATTGTAGCGGGCTATCTCCTGCTGTTAGCATCCCATTGACTCCCATTCATTTTGGCGTCACTTTGACAGCGAATAACTTTACATTTGAGGCGTCCAAAGACTCCATTTGTCCATTATTTATTTCTAAAGAAACACAGCAATGTATAAAAGGCTCCATTACTTTGTATGTTACGTTATGGCCCCGTAGAAGCCGTTCTTGTAAAAATAGGCTAAAAATTGCGTCATAACCATCTCGACTGTCCGTCGCGCGGTGGAGAAGTTACCGTATACACAGGAGGAGAAGCTCGCACAGCCTTGCAGGCAATCTTTTACTGTCTTAAAGTCAGCCCATGGCATAGATAGAAGCAAAATGACAAAATAATTAATCAGAATACTTACAAAAAGTTGCTCCAGGTCGCGCTTCGCCGTCTCTGTGCACGATTAAAATTTGTGTAGGCACAGCTACTAGACGATTTACAACTGTCAGTCAGTTTGCTCACGTGACATCTACGTCGTTGAGCCTGCGCAGAACGCTCGGCTATCAGGAAGTGAGTGCCCATGTTGAGCTTCAGCTCTCTCTGTTGAAATCAACGGGGTCGCTGTGTCCATTTCTTTTACTGTCTGATGATCATAATAGGGGATTATCACGCTTCCGGGTTTCATGGGCGGGATTTGTCAACTTTGTGCATGTCCACTTCCGACACAGTTCAACAATGCCTAAGACGAATGCTATTTATCTCACTGCTCTGTTCCACTTTGTAAATCTAACCAACGCTAACCCTGACTTAAGTTTTTATGGATTCCTGACTGAATTGAGTATAAGGAAGAAGTGGATTAAAACTTTAAAATAAAACAAGGTAGCGCATTTGTTTGCAGCCGGCACTTTAGTAAATCAGACTAATTTACCTGGGATGCTGTATAAATAAACTTAGTGTAGTCCTTCATCAGTTCGCCAGCGAGATTGGTGATACAACGGAAGTGGCAGTGCACAAAGATCACAGAATCCGGAAGTACTGCGTATCAGCGTGATAATCCCCTATTACTCCTCAATGGTATTCAGTTCAGATCGAACTTTCCGTCCAAAAAATGTTGTGGGCGGAGTTCAGGGCTGGCATCCAGGCTAGAATATTTGGGCACTTTTGGGGCCCTTAACATGCTTGAAAACTCTTGAATTTTGCACATGGGCTCAGAACCTGCGGCCATCAGGGTATATAGAGGACTATATAGTGAGCTCGCCATTTTGTAGTGCTGTCGAATGTATAGTGATGATTATTAAACCCTATATAGTCCACTCAATGTATCCCAGAATGCATTTTGAAAAGTAGTGTACAACCGATGGTCACTAACCTAAGCTCTACATACCATCATGCATTGCGCTGATTCGTAAAAATAAGTTATAATCATGTGTGGAGTTGCGCATTATAAAAAAAACAGCCAGAAATCACTTTTTTGGAGAAATAAGCTCAATATAATATAATGTATTTATTTTAAAAAATCTATTTAGCCCAGAGCCGGCTCGGCACACAGCTGACAGATGATGTAATCAACGGCGCCGAGAGACGATCGAGTAGTGTCCGAAAGTGGTGTTTCTATTATGCTGGTGAGTTCACTATATAGTGCTCTACTCCCTAGCCCCTACATAGGGGGTAGGGAGTAGTGCTTTGAGTGGAGATTTCGGCCACAGCATACATCTTGGGTCTTCTCAACAACCCAGCCTGCTGGGTTAATATGTCACAGGGTTTATTTAACCCAGCATGTGTTCTTCTGTCAATATTTAGCCAGCGCTGGGTTGCCAATTGGGTTATTTTTAACCCAGACATTTTTTGAGGGAGGAGACTGTAGAACAACAGAAGTTGTATGAGAGCTGCATCTTTATACAGGGCATCAGTGAACAGCAAATCAGTCCACACATTTCTGCAACAGACTGTTGTTTTTACAGCACCTTGTGTTCATGACGCTGACACTTGAGTAAGGAACAACTGCCCACAGTGAAACTGGATGCTGAAACAACAAGCCTAGAAGGTCAGGATGAAGAGAGAGTGAATCAGACCGTGATAGCAGATATCCAATAGATCGTATCATGAGTAGACTGCAGGACAAGAAGACATTAAAGCCATGTGGGTTTCAACAGTTTCTTTTACTCTCTCACACAGTTACTCGCACACATGATGCTATGTTCATCATATAAAATTTATTTCATGACGATATCAATGCAAATATAGCACTACAGTGATTTCCAAGGTACATCTTATCTTACCATACCAATATATTATGGCACTCATAATATGGCCACCATTTATGTAGAATACCAAAGCCGACAGTTCTGTAAACTAGTTTACCCAATAATACTTAAGTTACCCTTTTCATCTTAATAAGTTGCCACTAGGTGATTATTTAATATATCTGAAGTACAAACTGGGCACAATTTATAGAGACTGGGACGCAGCCCAACCTTGAACTGAATCTTTAAGGGAATCCGTCAATAATTCCCAGCATGCATTGCGCCAGCCCTCCTCTACTGTGGTCTTCCTTACTGTTTGATAAAGACTGTATTTCAAATGGTGCGGTGAAACCCCGGTGGTGTGGTGACAGCATGTCAAACCCTTGGCAACATCACTGCAACATTGTCATCATCACATTCACAGTAGTGTTGCCAGGGTGAGAACTGTACAGGTTGATGCTGTTAACAATTCAAAAAATAACAACAACTTTTAAATACAACCACAACAACAACAACTGAGAAACGTTCAATTGCCAACAGTTACAAAAGGATCCACCTTCCCAAAACTCCATTGCATGCCCCCCAAAAAATAAATAAAAAAATCATAGAGCACTCAAAAGAACGAACAAGAGAAATGAAAAATCAGCAGTGAGGGATATGTAAGCAAAAGTAGAAATTCAATATAGCAGCAGAAGTACTTATCAAAAAAAAAAGGATATATATCCAACTGATATTCCAACGAGCCGGGCGGGTATGAATGAGATCAGACTTAAGTTGCTTAAAGGGACTTGCATGACACTAACTGGAAAAAACATTGTGTGTGTGTGTGTGTGAGAGTGTCTGAGACTGCCTTTAGTAGAGAGGGTTCGCCTTTCAGCGGTCCATTCAGTACAGTGTAGACAGGTAGCCACAGATAAAACTACTACATTTCTTTATAAAACAATTAAACACCTTGTACTTTTATACATTATATGCTACAATATATTTATTGATTACAAGTATGAAAGTGGAAATAATTGCTACATAATCAATAGTTGTACATGTTTATTTTACAGATTTTAACACTTCCTCGTCTTAATCTCGATATCACGTGGTTCGCTTTGTTTTGTGCGGTCTGAGGAGCGCCCCTGCATGTTTTCTCAATAAGGCGCTGCGAGTGTGTGTGTTCTTGTGTGTAATGTGTGCGTGAGCACTGGACAGTGTGTAAAGTTGTGTTTTTGTTGTTTTATTCTCTAAGAGACAGAGTGACTGGATTGCTCAATCTTACTGTACTTGAGATACAACTGACAAAGACCTTTTATATATGTCACTCTATCTTATCATACCCCAGTTGATTGACACATGAGACTATTCTGCCAAAAGGACTGAAAAATACAGCTGGATGTTAGCTCCGCATTTGCTCAGATACAGATTAAATGTAAACAGATTCATAAATAGGGTCGTTTTTGTGTGAATACAATGACACCTTGTGTTAAAGCAGCCTGTGCATTGGTCCTCACTCTCTTTCCTATGACGGTTTTTTTAATGAAGCTCATCTGGTGATCTTACTGGTCACTAGTTGATTTGCTCTTGCAAAATAATGCAAATGCGGATTTGACCTAAGTGTTATTGGTTATCTTTTTAATCCATCATTATTTTGTATTGGACTGTGGCAAATGATCAGTTTCCCGCTTTAACGAATATTGCTAACAAAAGTCACGTAACTTCTGCAGAACAGCTTTTCTTACACTTCTCAAGATTCAGAGGAGCGCTGTCACCGCACTCAGCAAATTGGCACTCAATCAATAGGCAGTAATTAGACTTTAAAATGGATCTCTTCTACAATCTAAAACAGTACCACACAGACCTTCATCATTTCCATCGTCATGTCTGAATGTGTAAGCAAGTGTATACATACAGTATGTCGAATTTTGTATTATTGAATGTTCCCCTGTACTCTTTTTCCTCTGTGTGTCTGAATTTCCTCTTTTCTCTGGTCTACATCCAACCTCACACACCTCTGATGCAAAGATACATCTTCAAAGTTCACCATGATACACACACACACACACGCACGCACACACGCACTCTCTCTCTCTTCTGGAATGTAAAAAAAACATCAGTGTAGTGGATGCCCAGGAAACAGCAGCATATCCGAGTAAATCTGGTCAGTAAAAACACACAAGTCCAAAATCACATACGAGTTTATGATATGAGGAAAAGCCCCACTATGATCTTTCAGCATCTCTTCATTTGAAACGCATTAAGTTTTGATCATTTCTTCGATCCTTGGAGGAAAAAGCATGTCTATTCTCCTTGCTGAATGATTATATTCAGAGTAGCTCCAAAGGTTTCCAGTGCGTTTCAAAAAGGGTTGTAAACTCAGCAGCACAGGTTATATTTGCAGCAGCTCAGAGAGAGTTCAGACTCCAATGTGTGTGTGTGTGTGTGTGTGTGTGTGTGTGTGTGTGTGTGTGTGTGTTGGCTGCTGCATCTATATGGCACATAAACACTGTGTGAACACATGTTTTCTCCTGCTTCTACAGAGAGATTTAATCTACATCATGCTATTCTCTCTTGTCTCTTGTTTTTCCAGTTTTATTTTAATCTCTTCACTCAAAGGCCACTTCTCTCATTTCTCGTGAAATTCCCATTTTGTCTTTTTACACCAAAAGGAAAAAAAAAAGAAAGGATTTCCACTTCCCCTGTCATGACTTTCATATTCCCTACCCTTTCTCCTCTCTCTACCTTGGTCAGATAGCCGTGTCCCACACCACAGCCTGCGTCCTCTGGCAGGGCGGCGTTCCCAGTCTTGCGGGGCTCTGGCGTTCTCCTCCAGCTGGGTAAAATAGGCATACTGTCCTGCTTACATAAGCTCTTATCCGGCCGGCGATGAGCCTTAATCTCCTTACACAGGCAGCGCTTTCTCTCGATCACCTCCAGGAGCTTGCCGTCTCGCTGGGCCGGGGCTGCGGAGGTGCCGATGTGAGCCTGGGCCTGCGCGGCGAGCTGAGCCAGCTGCTGGAACTGGAGCTGGACCTGCTGCTGGTACTGCTGCTGCCGGCTCACAGACGGACTGCAGGGAGTCTGAACCTGCGAGAGAGAGTGGAACTGCAGACGGCACAGATGATTGAGAGGTGAAAGGGAGAGAAACATTGTTAAAAATTACTTTAATTCACATAATTCAGAGCAGATGAAATGCAGTGGTTTGTCTGATGATTGATTGTTTGATGTAAAGATATAAAGGTTTGTCTGGTTTGCATGTCAAGTGGTAGACGGTATAACTACACCATCTGGCTGCCAAAAGCGAGAAGTGCATTGAGGGTGATCAGTGCTATTTTAGTTTTTTTTCTCTCTAATAAACTATTATAGTATTTATTAATATTTTAAATGAACTTTTATTATTTCATTTAAATTGTAGTTTAATTTTTATTTATTTCAGTTGTAGTTCAATAATTTTAAGTACACTGACTTCAACTTTTCTCATTTTTTTGTCATTTTCGATTTCATTGTATTTTTATTTTACCTTTTTAATATGAAGTTTATTTCAACCGAAAATAGTTTTAACTAATGATAACAACATTGAGGGGTGATTAAAATTTTGTCAAAATTGTAGATAAATTATAATTTAGATTAAATTAATAAATGGCAAATATTTGATTATATTATAGTAGATATTTCACCATTTGGAGCTTTTTATTATTGTTTATTATGTTTTATAGGGTACAAAATGTATTTATCATAATGCTTCAAATATCAAATATATCATACAACAGTGAAAAGTGTCTTTTTTTGCTGCTTGATGCATTTTTATTATGAATTTTTGGCCAAGGTTCATAAATAAAGGGGAGAAAAACAGTTGGTAGTGCAAGAAACTTATTATTTGCACTAAGGTAGTGCAAATAATATATATAAATATATATAATTATAATCTATAAAAGTATTATATATATATATATATATATATATATATATATATATATATATATATATATATATATATATATATACAACATATTATATATATAATACTTTTTTAAGATTAAAATGATATATATATAAATATATTATATATATATTAAAAATAATATATAATTTACAATTCAAAATATCTTTCAAGGCAAGTATAAATATCTGTGGCCTCCTCTCAAATCATCTATTACTGACAGGTTTACTTGCACAACCAACTGTTTTTCTCCCCTTTATTTATCAACCTTGGCCAAAAATCCATAATAAAAATGCATCAAGCAGCAAAAAAAAAAAAAAAAAAATATATATATATATATATATATATATATATAAATACTTTTTTAAGATTAAAATGGTTATAATATGGCAGTCACATCAGGAATTGCTCACGCCAGACTATAGATACTATTAAAGTTACTGGCAAGTTTTATTCACATTTTCCACTTAATATGTGTATTTTGCGGGTATGTGCTGTATGCTATATCAAAGAATCGCCATCAGATAGCGGCATAGCGCCAGCTCACAGCATCCGTCCCATCCCCCTTCTCTAAATGGGAAGGTCATATTAGCTCACGAGTCAATCTCTGTGGTGTACACACACACACTATGACTGTGTCAGCATGTGAACTTTTGCCAAGAGACAACAGCACACCAGGGGAAAAGAATAGAGGCTTCTGTACAGCCGCTAACATTCAACAAGATTGAAAATGAAAGATTCTTTCCTGCACGTGTCGCAGTCTGTCTTTAATACAACACACAACACTAGAACTATAGGACTTGGAATATCCCTGTCTGTTAACAAATACATTTTTTTTTAAATCATGAGCTGCTTTGCATGTGCGCAGTCTCCCTGGATTCTCCTTGTTACTTTTCACACATTCAACATACTAAACTCCAAAAATGTCTCTTTAACAAAGCGCTGACAGAGACAGTCAGACGGCAGAATCAAAGCCTGTCACCGTCCGACACCGGCAGCGTTACTAGGTTTGAGTTTGATCATTCACAGAGTGTTTGTCTGCCTGCCACAGACTGACAAAAAACACTCTTTCTTACTGCTGCACCTGTTTTCTCCACCCGTGTGCTGTGTCTGTCCCCTCTCTTTCATTCGGTCGCCACTTTTTTCTATTCTATGCTGCATTTTTCTTCCCCTTTCACTGTCTGTCTTTCCCTCTGCTGCATTTCTCTGCCTCGCTCCCGCTCTGTATTCATCCCCCTTTTCTCTGCACTCATTGACCCTGCAGCGGAGTGCAGTGCAGATACAGACATGTTTGGGTGGGGATGCTGGTGACTCAATGGGCTCTGCGATTTACCTAATGACTGTCTGGAATAGCAGCCACAGGGGCACAAAATGGAATGAAATTAGTTTCAGATCACCTGCCGTAACTGTCAAGCTTGGTTTCAATTACACTTAAGCATGTTAACCAGTTGAACTGAATTTAATTAATTACTGCAGTATCTACACCGACTGAGGCTGAACAAGCTGGTGTGAATTCAAAGCATTTCCTCAAGACCCTGCACTGAAAAGCACAATATGCAAATAAGCTCTTTCTCAGAGTGTCAGGTTGGTGTACGAGGTGAATTAAAGGTCATTGCAACAGCATCTACAGTACAATAAGAAGGCCCAGACAGAATATGCAAGCTCGTTTTCCAATTTTTGGGAGAACCGCTGTGGGAGTGAAATATAATCCATCTTTTTGTTGCTACATTCAACAATTCTTTTATTTTACAGCATTTATTAATCAAAGTCACTATGAAATCAAAATTGACAACCCTCCTTCTCTTAACACTACAAAGACAGTTCACCTATCAAAATAAACCACATAACAGAATAAAGTCCAGTCCTGGGTGAACTACAACGGCACGCAAGTTATTTATTTATTTATTTTTATCCAGCGTTATCGTGTGGTATGATGCGAAGCACAAGAGAACAACAGAGTTTGAAGTTGCTCGTCTAAAAGACCTTGCTCGCCTCTCAATCGTCCAATTTCAAAACGGTTTTCACAGGATGAATTTTGAGTTTGTAAGCTTTAGAATGATACCCAATCTATGATGATTACTAAAATATGTGATATGTAAAAAAGGCAATAAAAAAGGGAGCGCCAGTCGTCGCGCTTGCAGGATGTGACAGTTATTTAAACCTGTTTTTCTCAAAATTCTGTTTCTGAAAATCATAGCGATCAGCTGACTTAAGATAACCATAACTTTTGTTACAGACAACCGATAAAATATATAAAAACAGATTTGGAAAGGGCTTGAACCCAGCTTTAATATGGTATCAAAATCTGTAATATGTCAAATTTCACCATGTGGTGGGTTTTCCCAGATCACATCACAAATGGTTCAAGGTCCAAATGAGAGTTTCAGTGCAGCTTCAAAGGGCTTAAAACGACACCAGACGATGAATGAGGGTCTTATCTAAGACCCTTTGAGTCATGACTTGAAAAAGATTCGTTCATTTTGATGAACGAGTTTGAACAGGAGAGTCATGAACGCTCATCACAGAACAAAGCAAGGCAAGCATTTGTGCTTATAAAACTTAAACTTTTTATTTATTTTTTAAATGCCTGATCGTTTCACTTGATAAGACTCTTATTCATCGTCTGGTGTCGTTTAAAGCCCTTTGAAGCTGCACTGAAATTCTCATTTGGACCTTAAACTGTTTGGTTCCCACTGAAGTGCATTATATGGAGAAAATCCTGGAATGTTTTCATCAAAAACCTTAATTTCTTTTGAACTGAAGAAAGAAAGACATGGACATCTTGGATGACATGGGGGTGAGTGAATTATCAGCAAAAGTTTTTTTTTAAAAGTGAACTACTCTTTTAAAGGAAGGAATGATTCACACCTAAATTCAATTTCTGTCATTGTTTACTCATTGGCAACGTTTACACGCAACCAAATAATCTGTTTGTAATCGGATTGACGGCTCAATCGGACTGAAAAATCCTACATTTTAAATTTTTGTAAGCACCTTAATTGATCCGAATGAGGTCAATCCGAAGGAAATTTCAATCGGATTGAAAGGGGTTATTCCTTTAGTAATCCGATCGAGAGGACAAGTAAACACTTGAACACGGAACGAGCTGTTCTTCCTCGAAAGAAACTATGTAGGAAAATGGTTATCATACACAAACAGTGGGAAATTCAGAATATTTGTGCAGTGTGCACATGTATTATTATTCCGATTTGAAGCTTGTGACATAAACTCGCACATCAACCCAATTACATGTTTAGCGTTCACACTAAACACTACATTCAGATTCATCAAACGAAATGAATTCAGTCAAATTGAAACAAAAGTTGTGCATGTAAACAGTTTTTTCTTTATTCTGTGGAACACAAAAGTGATGTTCTGGACCCCACTGACTTTCATTGTATGAACAAAACCACTTAAAACATTCTTGTGCAGAAGAAATGGCTGCAGATCCAAAGTAATTTAATTCTCAAAACCTAATGTGATAACAGTTTTACCCAGATGAGTGTGTTTAAACAGGGCTGGGGAAACTATTACACTGCAGGTATATATATAAAACTGTAGGCATATGATAACTCTCTGAGTGTGTGTTTATGTGGAGTTAGTGATAGCTTGTGTTGGTGTGTGTTACCTGGTTGAGCACTTCTCTGGCCGGCAGGCTGCTCTGTCTTTGAACGTCTACCCCTGCTTGTCTCACTCCTGAAGTGGAGGAAGACCTTCCAAGGCGACCCAACTCTATAAAAGATCATAGACACAAGATCATAGAGTCAAGTTATTGTTTTGCAAGGTTAAGTCTCAAGAAGTCAAATCTAAAATACTGTCATGCTCAAAAGTTTACATACACCTTGCAGAATCTGATTATACAAAATACATGTTATTGTTTTAAATAGTAATGTCCTAAATAAGATATTTTACGTAAAATATGTGTATATAGTCCACAAGACAAAAAAGCTGATTTTTATAAAAAATGACACTGTTCAAAAGTTTACATACCCTTAATTCTTAACTTGCACTTTAATAATGGAAAAAGTCACATAGTTTTAACCTTAGATGAATCAGTTCCTATTGCCATCTTTTAGAAAGCAGAATTAATATGTTTAAAAAGTACATGACAGCATTCAAGAGCACGGAGGGGATATCACTAAGGAATTATGCTTGCTGATAGTATTGTTCATAAAAAGGAATTATGCAAATAATGCAATAGAGCTAACGTGGACAAAAATTAAGGCTGGTGAAATTTACATGTTACAATTCCGTAAGGTTGTGGAGGATGGGATGCAGCACACCATGATCTGGCATGCTTGACGTGCATGCAGGGACTGTGCAGAATCACGCCACCACCGCAGTCCAGCCACCTAAATCATTCTTTAAAAATGCAGAAAGGGGGCTCAGCTAAAAGTCCAATCGCATATGTGCTCGTTTATAACACTCTTATCGTTCGTTATCATAATTTGATGATTTATTGCTGCCTTGATGAATAAGAAGCAGTACACAAACTGTTTCTCCAGATAATAATGAAATTCAACCTGCTTTCTGCTAAAAGCGTAACATTAATTGCAGCAAGCAAATAGCGCTGACGTCTGCAAAATGCGTTGCATTCTATAATGAACCTCATTTGCATTGAAAGCAGGTGTGTTTGCATTGTAAAAATGACACTGACTTAATTTAAAAGTGCATTGCACAGTGTAATGCATACATTGCTTGGCTAAGTTAGACTGTGTGGTATGTGAATTGAATGCATGATATTCACTGCACACGCATGACTCAAGTATTGATTTAGTGTACTTGTTTAATGACTAATGACAAGATGAGAGCTGAATCTACTTCAACATGCTGATAAGGGTATATAACGGTCTTACTATATTTTCTTAATATTTCTTTGTGGCCCATAAGTAGTGAAAAAGCACCCCAGTGTAGTGACAGGGACAGAAACCAGGGTCCTGACTCTATGTGGTCACTGAAAATCCCAGGATGTTCCTTCAAAAAAGAGTAGAGGTGTAACCCGGCATCCTGGCCAAATTTACTGCTTGGTCTCTGACCATTGTAGCCTCTGTAATCACTCCCATATACTGATTGGCTTCATCACTGTCTCCTCTCCACACAATAAGCTGGTGTGTGGAGGGCATTCTGGCGCACTATGGCTGCCGTCGCATTCATTCAGGTGGATGCTGCACATTCATGGTGGTTGAGGAGTTTCCCCTTCCATGTAAAGCGCTTTTGAGTACACCAAAAAGTGCTATATAAATGTAACGAATTATAAAATTAAAAACAAGAAGAGAGAGTATTTATGCCAAACAAGTTGTTTTTGAAAATGACTGAGTAAGCTAATCTTAAGCTTTTATTTTCTTACGGTTAATACAATAATTTAACTGAAATGGATACTCCACTTCTTTTTGTAAATAGGCTCATTTTACCACTTCCTACAGAGCTAAACTGTTGGGTTTTACCGTTTTCTAATGTATTCAGACTATTTTTCGATATTTAGAAGAATATCAGTAACCAGACAGTTTCTGTCTCATTGACTTCCATATATATTTTTCCTGACTATGGAAGTCAATAAGACCAGAAACTGTCTGGTTACTGATATTATTTTAAATATCAGGAAATCGGCTGAATGGATTTAAAACGGTAAAACCCAACTGTTTACCTCTGGGGGAGTTGTAAAATGAGTCTATTTCCAAAAAAAGTGGAGTATCCCTTTAAAACAACTGATTGGAAATGCTAAATCCTCTTTGATAAGGCCCGATATAGCTGATGCCTTTGGAAATATCTCTGCTATCGTCAATCAATATCATCACATGTTTCATTATGGTTTAAAACTGTATTTTCAATGACATTATAGCTATCTTATTATTCTCTAATGGAATCATATGCTTTTCCAACAAATCAATGCACACTGATCCTCAGCAGCCATATGAGTTAACATCAAATTACATCTTATAAAGCAACTAACCTTTTCTATCAGTTGTCAATGAGCAAAGTCTACAAATGTTTTATCTCTAACCGAAACACGCTTGATCTATATCTGGAGTGCTGAACTACTGAGGTCATGGCAGAAAGCCTGTGCTAAAGTCATTTCAATTTGATCTCACCTCCATTGCGGCATGCTGGGAAGGTTTGGCAGGGTAAGGGCAGGCCCGCTCGTATCAGTCCTCTTAACCCTGGTGGTCCATCTGCCCCAGCCAAGCTCTCGCTGTGTCTCCCTGTTGCCCGCACAGGTATTCCAGAGTGTCCGCCACACCGCATGGCTGCTAGGTCATCCCTCTCTCTCCTCAATAGAGCATCTGCACTGCCATTCCACACACCTCCATCTTCCTCTACAGATTAGAGAGAAAAACACAATTAAACATCTATGGTAGAACAATAGAAAGAGAACCCCTCAATAATCATCCCTCATTCTCCATTCCACCCTCCCTGACACCCATTACTCACTCTCAGTGTCTCGGCTCCCATGACTGAATGATAATTTTCGGTGCATGGGCCAATAAGCTTGTTCTTCTGTGAGCCCCAAGGCAGCTGCGCTCTCCCAGGGAATGAACCCGGCCTTGGCCTGCAATGCCTGGGCTGCAGATCCAGTTTTAGTGGGGTCTGTGTGCAAGGATGGCAACTGCAAGCCCCGCGCAAGCTATCATAGGCAGGTGGTCGGCGGAAGCCAACCGAGGGGTAGGTCCAGAGCAGGGGGCTGTCAGAGGGGGGAGGTTTGTAAGCAGGGAGGCCATGGGACAAGTGCGGGGGTGTGCGACCGGTGCATGTGAGAGCGAGATGAGAGGCGCTGAGTGGAGGAAGAAGAGGAGGAAGGTGGCGTGGCTGCTGTGGGACGATGACGGTTGACTCGGCGTTGGAGTGGTGCTAGTGCCGGTTTGAGAAGTGTGTGTGTATGTGTTTGAGGTGGGGGTCTCAGAATGACTGGAAGATGGCGTGCTGCTCAGGTCTCTCTCTCGATCACGGTCTCCTCATCACATCTCTGTCCCTTTCCTCTCCGATTTTTCAGACTTGAGCAGGAAGCTGACAGACTTGCCCTCCTTAGGCTGCGTTTGCGTCTGGGTGGAGGACTGTCCTGACCCCTTGCCCCCTAACGACATCTCTTTCTCAGGCTTGCGGTAATGGTGATAGTGGGACGGCCTGTGGTGAGGGTGGTGGTGATGATGATGGTGGGAATATGGAGAGGAGGACTTTGATGAAGGAGGAAGAGGAGTAGAATGACTGCGGGCTCTGAGTCCCGGTGTGGGTCCCAGCTGTCCATCCCTCCTCTCCTTCTCTCGTTCTTTCTCAACTCCAGTGGAATCTTTGGAAGTGCTGGTGAAGCTTGTGCTGGAGGAGGTGCAGGTAGAGGCTGGCAGGCTGGAGGCTGATTGCACGCTGATCTCTGGCCGAACTGGTCTCTATGTTGAGCCCCTATCCCACTGGAGGCAGCGGCTGGCTGGGGAAAAGCTAGGAGAGGAGGCTTGTGTTGAAGTAAGTTAGGGAAGGGTGCTGGGATCTTACTGGAGCTGGGCTCATGTTCAGGCTTGGACCCTGGCAGCAAGAAGGGTGTGGGAGCTCGGGGAGGGTGTGGTGATGAGGAGAGGGCTTGAGGTACGGGAGTGGAGGATGCAGAGGAGCAGGACGAAGGCAGTGGAGAGGAGTGAGAGATTGAGACGGTCGCTTTAGGTTTGGAAGAGGTGCAGGCTGGAGAAGAGGAAGAGGGGCGTGGAAGCGAGGAAGAGGTGGAGGACGAGATAGAGGAGTGGTACGCTTTAGAGGACTTCATACGCTCATGTTTGAGTGGCAAGCGCCGGTGGGCTTCTCGAAGTTTTGTCGTCTGGTAAAGGGTACTTCATCTCTTCGTAAATGGCCTCTCCTTGGTCTGAGTCAGAATCTGGCGTGGTGGCAGAGGGCGTGAGTGGGTGAGGAGTCGGGGCGTTGTGAGTTTCTCGAGTGAAGACCTGGCCCACCATCTCAATGTAAACCGGCTCGTCACTCCACCCTCGCCCCGTGGAGAGGGCTCAGAGCTCTGAAAGGGAAGGGGTGTGGTTGGGACCCGAGGGGCGGGGGTCAAAGGAGAGCTGTGTGCTTGGACTCCGTTTGGGCTTCAACGGTGGGACCTTTCGTCCTGACATTTCACCTGAATCAGATTTTTTCATTGCTGTTTAACAGAGAAAAGCAGAGAAAAAAAAGAGTGCACAGAGTGAGAGAGAGAGGCCATTTTTACAGAGACCACATGCCAGGTGTGTACAGCTTTCGGTTTTCATTAAATCAAATGTGACTCATTTTACTTTTATTAATACATGTTCCTGGTCTTATTGCACATGATTTTATTCAAATTAAAATCTGCATATTTTCTTTTTCTAACAATGAATCAAAATGATACTGAAATACGAAATAAAGAAGCTGCTTTCATGTATCTTATGAATAAAATCATTTCCTGAGCCAGAAAAATAACACTCATTACCATACATTTTTAAGTATTCTAATCGAGACAATTAAAGAGCCGAACAAAGACCCAAATTACAATTTCTGTACAGGATAATTATTAAACTTATCTTTGATTCAAATCAATTCCATAATAGTTCAATCGAAAATATATATTTATGACTAACAAAATACTGACATGAAACAATGGATGGTTTAATAGTCATGAGTCATTAGCACTTTTAACCCTCAGAAGGACCAAGGGCTATTTGGGGTGCTTGAGATGTTCTGACATGCCCTGACTGTGTTTTTTTCAGCTGCTTATAAACATATTTAATGGCACAGGTGAAATTACACTACATTTAGCAGAAACAGGGCAACCATAATATATTTGCAACATGTTTGTACATGTATTTTTGAGAGAATATTGTTTATGATTAGTTATTGTAAAAACTAAAAATGAAAGTTTCTGAAATAAGGCCACAAAACACATACTAAATATGCATCCACAAGACTTTTGATTAATTGATGTTGTTGCCTAGGGTTTTTTCTTCACAATGATCTGAAAATTATCCCTTAATCGTTCACATAAATCTGTGAATTGGGTTATATTGTGAAAAACATTTTTTTGTTTGCCAAGGCAATATGCGAACTGGGCATGAACAGGCCAGCCCCATCATGAGAACTAGACATGGGAGTTTCCCAGTTCAAAATTCCTGGCAACAAATATTTTAAAATAATTCACAATTTTTAGATTTTTAATCGAATCACATCCCTAATTTTAGCATGAACATACTATTGATTTGCTCACTTACCATTCCGCTTCTCTGGGTGTTTGGGTGGGTGATTGGGAGGGTGGAGGTGGTGGAGTGTCAGGTGGTGCGTGGACCCCACGGGAAGGGTGCTCCTGGTGGCCCGTAGAGCTGAGACGAGTATTGGGGTGGCGTTTAGGCTTGGTTGGGGGCAGCGGGATGAATTTGACTGGTTTCTAGGGTCTGAGTCTGGATAATATCCATTCTCAAGCTCATCTCCCTCACCGGGTACCCACAGCATGACAGGATTGAGAGCGTGGTGCCATGGCAGCAGCACAAGAGTGAGGCGACAGGTCCTGGGACGCTGGCATCGTCATAAATCCCATTCGGAAATGTCGCCGAAATGACGCCAGATCCTCGAACCTTCCCGACTGTTGCAGAGGAGGCATCTTTATAGCTGGAGCTATGGGAAAAGGGAATAGAGATAGATATGATCAGGGAATGAGAGAAGAAAGGAATTGTTTCTTTGTGGAGAGATTCTTTATGAGATAAGAATAATAAATTTGTTTCTCATTGTGCTGTAGGCCTCCCATTTTCTCCTCTTTCTCTCCTCTCTCCTCAGTTCAACTGATAAAGGCTCTATTAATAGCTCACAGTCAATTTCATTTTTGTCTCTACAGCCTCCGTTATTCACTCTCATCCTTTGCTCATTTCCGGAGTTAATACATCCCCCTACTACTTCACAGTCATTGTCATTTACTGTATTGTAAACCTAAACCAAACCCTCACAGGCATATGTTTAGATGTTCATTAAAATACTATTTAATATGTTCATTATGCATTTTTTTTGTGGTTCCCACAATGTAGGCAATTTCAGGTTTTACTATCCTTCTGAGGACACTTGGTCCTCCCACACACGCTCAGGATGAATGATGAGAGAGGAAACGGTTCGTGCCAGCCTGTGACAGACCCAACAGCATCATTTACCCTCCCATCCTTCTCTTCCTTCTTCATTTTCCTCATGTCCCCTTCCATCTTTCTTATTCTTTCATTGCTTTTTTCATATTCTCCCTCTTCAATTCCCTTAAAGTCAGCATAAAATCACAATTCACCATCTATTCATAAATTTTTTAAATTCATGTTGTAGATGTGAACAATCTATCCATGTATACGTTTATTTTTAATTATTTATTTAAAAATGTATTTAAGTCTTAACAGGACCTTCCGGATCTGGTGAAGTACTGTATGCAGGACTTATCCGATCATTTTAGTCCCTCGATAATCCTTTACACGTCACAAAATGGAAGAAAAAATCTAACGTTTCTTTTTCATTGCAACTTTATATCCTGGTTTCTTAGGGATAGTTCATATAAAAATAGGTTGCCCTATTCCTTAAATATTTCCTCATGACATGTTTTCAAGCACTGTTTAATCAGCTGATCTTTTGCCCTCTTCCCCAAAACAAAAAAAGACTTTGTCCACGGGCCCTGTCTTTCCTTTCATCCCTCTCTCTGCATCTTTTCTTATTCTCCTCAATCTACTAGTATGCTCTCCCTGTTTCCAAGGCAACTGGCCTGTCATTTGTTTATTGTTTGCTGATTTTTTTTCCTCTAAACACACAAACACAGAGCACACACTGGCATATGTGCATGCATGTATACACACACACACACACACAAATTCAGGTGTGGCCTAGCAGTGTATTGTGGGTGGTAAATAGTGGGTTGCCATTTGTACACACACACACACACACTTAAAGAGAAATGAATCACCAATGCTGTTTTCATGGTGATGGGGTGAGTTAGTAGATTATTTGGAGATATTTAGAGATGTAGATGTTTTTCCTTGTAAAAGAAACACCCAGAGGAAACTGATATTGCTCTTCGTATACCTCAAGGCTTAATGTTAGAGTTTAAACTACTGTAAGTAGGCTATCAAGTGTTTTCTAGATGTTCTTTGAATGAAAAATGAGAACAGAAATGAGCAACACATTCTCATCCCAAGACTCATCCCAATATCCAATGTTTTAGGGTACCCTTTAACGTCAGTTAGATGACGATCCTCAGGCGTCAGTTAGACGCCCTAGTTAAAAACTAAACTAAACTAAACAAGGCAAGTCTCAATTTAATCTCAAACAATTCAGCAATTGAAGAAATCTCTTTTGCGATCATATTTTTCTTCCTGATGCTCAACTGTTATATTAGAAATTCATGAACTTCCTCCTGTCAACTTTTAAGATGTGTAAACATTGTCCAGAGTCCACCGTGTCCCCTGCTCTGACCTATATGAAGGTTGATGTGCACAAAGTCCAGATGGAAGCGACTCATCAATACACTGTTCTGCAGTGTGTGTGTGTTCATGTGTGTGTGAGTCTCTGTTGTCAGGCAGAAGGCAGAGAAGATGCTGAGCTAGTAGAGTGTGACACACACGAACAGAAAAGAACAGCACCACAGGATATGATGTGCAGGCAGGGGACACAGCATATGAGTTGGCAATGAAGACTTCCAGGTATAATCTGGACAAAAAGACTAGAATGGGTTTAATCATCCCATCATAAAATCACAAGACACAGTTTCAGCTGCACACACCATATATATATATATATATATATATATATATATATATATATATATATTTAGAATAAACCACTGGACTGAATTATTTTCTCCCATTGTGTGATGTTTAATTTAGGATGTTTTCCAAACTCAAATTCCTGGAATTTCACTTGTCCAACAAATTGGTGACTGAAACAAAAAATTGTACCGTCAAAAGTTTGGGATTGGTAAATTAAAAAAAATATTTTCTTATGCTCACCAAGGCTACATTTATTTGATAAAAAAAATATTAAAACAGATTATACTGCTGAAATATTATTACAATTTAAAATAACCTTTTCTATTAGAATATATTATGAATATAATAGAATATAAATGTAATTTATTCCTGTGATGGCAAAGCAGAATTTTCAGCATCATTACACCAGTCCTCAGTGTTATATGATTCGAGAAATCATTTTAATATTCACTGTAAAAAAATATTGTTGGTTTAAACCAAAAAAATTAGAGTAACCTGGGTTGCCTTAAAATTTGAAGTTGATTGAACTGGAAAAAAGTGAGTTAATACAATGAAGCAGATTGATTCAATCATCAGAAACTCAAAAATAATATGTTTTCTGAACTAAATAAATTATTTAAGTTTATTTGACAAAAGAAAAAATGTTGTGATAACAAAATCTTGAAAATATATATATATATTTTTTTAACAGTGTGCTGATTTGGCCTGCAATATATATTTCTTATGATGATTATCAATGTTTAAAACCTTTTTTTTTCCGTATCTTTGAGGAATAGAAAGTTCAAAGAACAGCATTTATTTGAAATCTCTCACTTTTTTCAATTTAATGCGTCTTTGCTGAAAAAAAGTATTAAATCATTATTCGGTAGTGTACTAAAAGTTTTATGCTAATCACTGTACAAAATAAATGCTTTGGTTTGTAACCCATATGTGCCATAGTAAATCTGAATGTTAAATCTATCTGCTTAAAAGCGATATGAGAGCAACAGTACTGACGGTCATATGAGGTTTTCTCATAGCTGAGGATTTGGGGTTGTTCGCTTTTATTTGACACTGATGCTTCACATGGCAGAGTGAAAGCTCAGAGGTACTGGCAACTGAAGCGATTTATGTCTGCTCTATTTCTGTTGTTTTCCTTAAGGCTGCACAACATGTGGCTCTTACATGGCTTTCTCTTTTTGCATTAGTGTGCAGAATCAGTTTACTAACATACTAAATGATTTCATTCATTCATTTACTGCCACTCATTTGCAAAGACTGACAGCAAGATGCGAGAAAAGCAGAGAGGGAACAGGAAGAGATGGATAAATGAATGAGAATCATCTGCATTCAGCAGCAGAGAGGAGGATGGAGGGATTGAGTGGGAGGACGAGAGAGGAAGTGGACAGATCCTCCATACAGAAAGCGAGCATGCGTGGGTGACCTCTTGTGTATCTCTTTACATCTGTAAAGGGGGAGAAATAGCTGAAAGAAGATTGGGATCACTGCTTGAAGATACTGTGCAGGTATCAAAGCATGTTTGATGTGACAGCCCATGTCTGTCTGCATGTGTGAACAGTTTAGGCTGTGTTTGTCTGAAGCTCAGGATGTGTTGTGGGTTCTGAGTGTGTCATGAATGTAGAACACAGAGCGGATGAAAAGAGCTTTGATGTCCATTTGCACAGGTGTCAGAGACAATCATCTAAATGCATTCTCCTCTTCATCCAGAAACACAGAGATGGAGAGAGAGGGGCGGCAATCAATCCTGCAGCTAAAAGGAATTAAAGATGGAACAAAGCACTCAAAAGAACATAGTTGAAGATGTAAACAAAGCATTGCAGAATACGGTAATATACAGACTTACCTATGAAACTAAATGTGTCTTAAAGAAGAAATGTAGATTTAGGACAGGAAATCACAGCTGACATGAAAGACACACACTCATGCACACACACACATTTACTAATTGCCAATGTTCCATAGACTTCTTTTCTGATTAGCTCACTCCTAATATTTAAAGTTAAACGTACTAAAACCTAACAGATTTTTTTTCTTTCTGAATTTTTTACAATAAACTATTGAAAAAGGTTTTTTTTTTTGCACCCTAAATGAGTTTTTGTCTGATTTAGTTCACTTCTGGGTACAAATTTGTCCCCAAAATATGGCTCAGTAGGTACACAAAATTTGTGTTGGTGTTTTTATTTTGTGGGATGCATGATATTAATACTAGTTAATATCAGTTTTAGGTTATCAGTCTTGTTTGATATTGTATATTTACTGTTTATCTCTGTGATCATCTAATGCTAACTTAAAATTTAACTTTACAAACACTAATATATTTTATAATGCTGTTAAATGTAATCTTGTGTATAAATCTCAAAATGAATATCCATTTTAATGCATTATGTTGTGATGCCTAAATTCACTTGTCACTAGAAGTGATTTTATTTTTTAGTCTTTTATTTTAAATTCTTTAGATAAAATAAAGAAATTTAATACCAACAATTTCTTGGTTATAATCCATAAGTTGAAAATAATAATTGGCCAGATTTGTAATATCAGTGCATGATTCACATGTTGATACAATTAATGAAAATATACAAGAACAACTTCTTATAATTTAAAGTAAAAAAAAAAAAAACAGAATAAATTGATATGGCTAATTATTTGTAAGGCAATTAAACAAAAAGTCTGTTTAAAAATGTCCAGCTGCTGATCCATTGAGACACCAGAGGGGCAGATTGTGTTGCATATATTCTGCTCTCCTCCTGTCTCCTGTCTGAAAAGAAGATTTGGATGCTTTGCATAAACATATATAAGGCAAATGTCTCTATTTCGAGCTTAAGACTTCTCTTAATCTGTCCCATTCCTCCATTACGTTTTCTCTTCTCCTTGATAATCTTTTTCATTCTATACGCTCTTTCCGTTTCACCTTTTTCTCACCTTCTTATCAAATGAGGATTTTACTAATCTTCCTCTCACCTCCTCCTTCCTTTACCTTTCATTTAAGCACTGCAAAGCATCTCTGTAACCCCCCCTATCTTTCTCTCCTCACATATTCCCTTTATTCTCCTACAGCAGGCTTACACAGATTTCTTTCTTTCTGATTATTGTCTCTCTTTTACCTTTTCTTGCCCTCTTATCTCCGGTGTCTCCAATCCAGTCGACTTTTGCGGTACAACAGGTTCATGTTGCCACGGGGATGCTCCTCCTCACAGCCAATAACAGCGCAGTGCAGCCACTGGCCCCGCCTCTCTATGTCACGCAGGAAATTCTCCACCGCCACATCCTGGGCGGAGCCAGAGCTCATGGTATAGAGAACCAATCAGGAGCAAGGGAAGGTATTTTAAGGCTTTCCCCGTCCGGTTACCTGTAAAAGAGGGAAATACATGCATTTGGTTAAAGGGGTACCTTTGGGAAAATGAGCTTTCCATAAAACATGGCTAACGTCAACACCCATAATGCACTGGGCATACTGCCATCCAAGGCCACAGTTCAAAGAATTCAAAGAATTTTTCAGTTCCAGAATTCAAAGAGTAAACATTTAGCAGGAGTGAATTACTTTTCGGTTTCCAGCAAAGCATCCAGCGCGTTGAAAACAAGCACATAACGTTCTGTCAGTTCCGCATAGCAAAACACCGTCACGTAGAGATAAGAAAGCTGCCATAGTGTTCAATTTTTTTCTATAATGCTATTTTAAGAGTAGACGAAGTATCAAGCTATCAAGTGATAAACCTACCCTTACAATAACTGTTCAGTCGATTCGACTGTCTGTGGCGCGGATACAACAATGCGGAGTATAATCCATAGTTTTCACGAAAGCTCTTGAGTTTGGAACTGTCAATGATAAATGTAAATGAAATGTAAATGTTAATTTCTTGGTTCTGGTAACATGGAGAACGACTAAACATTGTTCATTTATATATACATACTGACAATACAAAGCAGGTTAAAAATCAGTTACAGTTTAATATTTACATATTCAATTGTATGCAAATCAATTCCAATCTTTCTGATAGCATAAAATCCCAACCATCCAGATGCACAGCATTGATGCTTGGAGGAAGTGCTTCACTCAGGATTCGTTACATCTATACTCTGCATTCCCTAGTGCTGTTCTTGTTCTTGGAAAAGGAAGACAGTTTGGACTAAGTGTCCATAATAGAGGGTATAATGCTGAAGTCCCATTGGCAGAAGGTTATGGCAGAAGAGATAAGTCAGGTTATAAACATGTGCTTTCCTAAAAAAAAAAATCATTAGAAGCTTTATTTTCATGCTCTACACAAGTCTCCCTTTTCAGTTCCCTCAATTTTTGACAAAATAATTTATAAGACTTTCCAATGACCTGTGTTTGTGATTACTGGGAAAGGGGAAAATTAAATAATTCAATTGTATTAATTGTGATTCGCTAATTAAATACATTTATACAAATTATGAACCAGTTTTGACTAAACTTTTTGTTATTTGAAAAGAAGCTAAAATAAAATACAATGCAATTTTTAGAAAAATATTGTAATTTAAAAAAAATAAATAAAAGTATTAAATATGAAAAGACAGAAACTAAAAAACTAAATTTTTAAATGGCAGCAAACTGAAATAAGTTGAAGTATTACAAAAATAGACTCATCTGTGCTAGAATACCCACTGGAGAACACTTACATTTATCTTTAAATACTTTTCACACTTTGCCCTCAGAGCTGTCTTGCTCATTTACACATTACACATGCAATGTATAAGGAGAGAACATTTCAGGTTGTGACTTAAAATGATCACCACTGCACTTTCACCTTCATCTTTATCACAGCGGACTGTAAAGGGCATGTGGGCCTTTAGAGGAAGATGAACTGAGTAAGATCTGAGGAAGATGATCTGAGTAAGAATGAGAGGCTCAGTAGGCTGCAGGCCCCAGGGCTGCCCCGGCTGTGCCTGTGTGAATCTGTGGTCTGTAATGCAGCCTGGCACATGTAGTACACAGGCATTCTGGCAGTAGAGAGAACAAGCAAGCTTGAGAGAGGAGGAGAGAGAGAATGAGCGTGTTCGAGCTCCTTGTTGTGGGGCAGATATTGTACAGAGTGCTCTGAGTTTGAGTGCCTGGTAGTACGAGAAAGAGCTCTGATTGGCTAAAAAGGATACAGCTGTCAACTGCTGTGCTTTTCCAGTGTTTTTCCAGGACAGTGAAAAGGGGAAAGCGCGGGAGAGGAGGAGAGATAGGGACTAAGAGAGAAAGAGAGCAATGACGAGAAGAAGGTGAGTGGGTTAGCTGAGTATGTTGCTGAATGCGCACAGATACGTGTACGTCCAGCGCATCAGCAGTATTGCTATGTAACAGGAATATAGCTGGACTCCAATGTTTTCAACACAGTTTTAGTGTTGTAAAGACAACAAACACACAATAATAAATCATTACTCATGTGCATCCAGGCACCCACTTATGCAGTCATGCATCACTAACCAGTTCATAAAGTCAAACATGACTAAACACACACGCAATCACGCAAACAGATGTAATTTATTTGCATCACACGGGCAGTTTTATTTCCAGTCATTGCCTAACTTAAGGAAGAGCTATGAATGAAAAATAAATGAATTTATATAATTACTCATTAAACCCATGCCTGCAAGTTAAACTTCATAGTAAACTGGGTCAGCTCTTACAGTAGAGGGGAGCTAAAGACGAATATGGAGCAATACAGAGAGTCATAGATGAATACAGCTCATACTGACTCAAACTTTTATCCACGGCAGTTTATCTGCATCAACTGAGACACATTTACTGACACTTGACTGAGAAAACAAACAGATCAATGAACTGACAAAGCCACTGTATGGACATCCTGACATATTCTGGTACATTTTCATATGATCCTGCCATTAAAAATGTTAGATAAACAGCCGATTTCATCATTCCTATGCAAACAATTTATCTGTGTTAAAGGCACAATATGTAAGATTTTCTCGCCACAAGAGGGCGCAGTTTCCAACAATAACAAAGCCGCAGGTTGATGATGCGGTGATAAGCTGAATGATGGGACTTGCTGTCAAGCTGATGGATCTAATCATGTTTATGGATGAGTGCAAACATTAATGTTTTTTTAACATTGCAGTGGTATGAAGCAGGTCGCGATTGCTAAAGAGACAGCTATAACACGCGAGTCCCGCAGATATAAAGGAATAAGGACATTTTATTGTCAGTTTATTAGACGAATTAAACTTGTGAGGTAAGGTGTCATCACTTTTGTTTTAAATTGAAATTCAATTGAAATAAATTCAAAATATTAATTTCAGAATCAAATTAAAAATGGAATCATTCACAGTGCCACGCCCCCATGCTCATGTTCGTTCGGCTTGCCCCGAGCGGGAAAAAACATGCGTGTTGAAGTGCTGCGAAGTCTATGGTCACCTCCTCTAACTAAACTACAGCCATTCAAAAGATAGCATGAGACAGGAGACCCATTGACAGAACTGCAACTCCTCCTCTTTTATTGAAGTTGCAGGTGTGGAAGTTTTTTCGAGTCATGTTGAACAAACGTCTCGCTTCAAAAAGCAACAGTTTGCACTTTGCAGACATCCCAAACTTGTCGTGAAGTTCGGAGAGTCTCCTGATGCACGCAGTTATATCTCCGTACCCTAGAGTGACGAGAAAGAGCGAGCGTAAAATGCCGAGACAGAAAAAACTGTGCTCCAAACCGTATTGCGCGCACCGGCAGCAAGTGAGAGAAAGAGACCTGTGTGCCTCATGAAGCGCATGTAAAAGGGGTCGCACAGGGCGCACACATTTTATTTCACGCAGCTCAATTTTGAATCAACTCCTGTTAGAAGAGCTGAACGATGTGTGACTTTTAAAGTTAACTTGATTTATTATAATTATTTTTTAATGTTGACTGAATAATAGTTGATGTTTGAACGTTAGTCAAGTAAAAGTGTATCAAGTCTGTTATTTTTGCTTGTAACGTTATCCGTTGTCAGGCAACTGTGTCATATATATACAATAGTATTCTATTTAGCTAGCGTTTAGCTGAACCCGAGTGAAAACAGCACAGGGTGAAGCCATGGTACATCAATCGATCAGATTTGAGACAAATAAATGTAAATTTAATATAAAACTATGTAAATGGTGCGCTGTGGTGCAGCAGGGTTTTGAATACAGTCCCTAGCCATAGTTGGGCGCCGCGTGTGTGTGTACACTGAATTTTAAAGACATGGCACTATGCTTCCGCGTCGATGTGCAACCCCCTAGACAGTAGAGCTCTGCATTGGCCGGTTTCATCATTAATAACAAATAAATATAGAAATCTGGAATAATTGAATCAAACCTGTGACCTTAGAATCGAAAATCAATTCGAATCGAGGATTTGTAAGAATCGCTACACCCTAGAGGTAAGCGAAGCACTGCTTCACTTTGAATTGCTAGATACACTATCACACTAAATGGCATTTAAATGTGTGTTGAAACTAAGTAATAATGTTATACTATGTGTTGGTTTCGTTTGCTATACGAAACTCAAAATCAACATCAGAGTAACATACCGACCATCTCATCATGTCTTAGCTTAACGTTATATAACATTGATTTGTTTTATGTACATTTGCTCACCTGTCTCATAAAGCTTTCAAGTCGTGACTCGTCAAGCTCTGTCAGTCCAAAGGTAGTCATGTAACTGTGGAGCTCTCTGCATCTTCAAAATCAACGCTGACATTGACAATCATCTTAGTTCTCCTTGTTCTGTCCCAAAGTCTGCTTGCCATTGTCTATGTTTGAAAGAAACAAGAACTGCGTGCCGCTAAATGTTACTGCACTACACAGTTGTCCGCTGTTGTTGCTATGGTTACGTCATGGCTATGGCAGTAATGAACGAAACAGAGGATAGCGTGGATATTATGTCATTGACAGGCGACATTTCTTTTTTCAGTATCGGCCATTAAATTAAAATTGGTAAGACTTTTTGGAGACTTTTGGGCATATTGTAAGACACAACTGCAGGAAAATATCACACTGTGCAAGTGATTTTTGGATATATTTATTATAAAATTCTTACATATTGATAGTCTTTAATGAGTGAGTCTGGAAGATTCTAGCAATCTGTAAAGACCTTCCTGCATCCGAATATGTTAGACCATGATTACTAAGTGCATTTTTTCGAAGGAAATGAAATGATTCATGTTTTCTTTTTAAAAATGTGTCAGTGACATGCTTTTAAAAACAAGTTTCAATAAGCAACACATGGGTTTCTGAATGATTTTAGCAATGTAATGTGAAAAATGGCATTTATTTTCACATTTTCCTGAATTTTATATTACTTAACGCCGCACTGTATAACACTGAAATCACGTGGATAGGAATATGCATATGGAAAATTATATATGCAGATTACATTATGCATAGTAAAACTATAGGCACTGAAAGAATCCGCATATGTATATATCTTCAGCTGATTTTGAGTTTGAGTTTTATAAAGGGAATTTTGAGCAAGTTCTGGTGCACTGGATTTATGACATTTAAAATGTCTGTGACATATGGAAAATATAGCTTTTGTGCATACATTCACTTTTAGAATGTAATCTGTGGAAAGATTTATACATGAGGCTCCGCCCTGGGTTTTTATATTTTCTATATGTAGCTTTGACAGCTCAGCCACATCAGTATGGTGATGCTTCAACTGAATAAAAATACAAGGACATATCTCTTTTTCACTTACCTTTCAGCTGTTTCAGATGTGAACTTTATTGTGTTCTCTACAAACACAAAGAAGTGTACAAAAATAGACTGAATCTGAGGAACTCGAGAAAAGAAAAATATCTGCAGAAATCTGTTAGAGAAGGAAATAATGGATAAACGTTTGGAAAGTGTTCACCTTCATGGACTTCCTCTAAAATAAGTCCTCACTTAACCCGAAATTCACCTTTTCACAAAAAAATAATAATGCTCACTGCTCCATGTACAGTTGTTCTGCTGCTCTGAAAACCACTTCATGGATCTTTATAAGGACTCAACAGAAGACCACAACATGCATCAGAGAAGAAGATTTAAGAGAAGCAAGTACTATTGGTCACCGGGCTGTTAAAAAGGGGGTAAAACTGGACCTTTTGTCTTGAGTCCGGAACATTTTTTAATGTTCTACCTAAATAACGGGACCTATTACAAGTCAACTGGAGAGGCTCACTCTGTTCACTCTAAATGCTCACCAACTGAACAACACATGGATCAATTATCTATTAATTATCTATCCATTCATCACGTTAATTTTTTTTCAGCAGGATCTCAAAAGATCTCATCTTCATTTGGTATCTACATGTTATTATTTATCTATCTATCCATCCATTCATCCATCCATCGCCTAGACTGGATTGCTGATGAGGGTGAAAAGCAAAGGTTTTGTACCAGGCCCAATAATTGCTTACTGTGGCCCTGGTAGTAACATATTTGACCTGGTTCAAAACAACAAAATATCTATCAACAATTAAACAACCAGAAAAAATAAAGAAACAAAGAAAAAAATGTAAGTCACAGAATGTAAGTTTCACTGCTAGAGGTCGCTTATTTGAAAAATAACAAAAATACAGCTTGATGACACAGTGATGGAGCGAGAAATCATGGGAAATGCCGTGATCAACATTGAGTTATCTTTGGCGGAAGAACCCACAGCAAACTATAATAATGAATAATTGTGGTCAATCACGAATGTTCAAAACAAACAACTGCGGCTTGCTAGACGCTTCCAGAGCATTGGCATTGACGCTACAACTACTACTACCACATTTTTTCAGGAAGCCCACTGTTTCTCCATGGTTTCTAACAACAACTGAGGGGTAATATGATGTCCTTGATTGGCGACGCAATTTCTCTTCAATTTACACGTTGTAAACATTTGGAATAATGTTCAGTATTCAAATCAACAAAATATATATACAACATTCTTCTAGTGTTTTTTTTTTGTGTGTGTTGATATTTTAATGAAAATATCTTACATATTGCACCTTTAAGTCCTTATTTCCTACTTCAGTCCAAAATATGCAAAAAAAGTCAGAAGGTACCGATGCATATAAAGTGTAATGTTGTGTTTGAAAGCCATAACTGGTAATACAATGAAAAGCACTGTGAAAAGGGGCATAGCTTTTTCAAATGATAACATGTCAAGCCCTGACCATTTCCTCAGAAGACCTCAGTCTAGCACACCTATTCACCATACTTCACAAAAAAATTCTGTCACCACAAATCAGCAAACACATGAATGAACAGTTTAGTCTAGTCAGCGTATGCCCGTTTTCCACCTTCTCATCTTTCTCCATCCTCCCCCGCGTCCTCCTGCCTCCACACTCACTGCTGAAACAAACACAGAGGCAAAGTGAAACAACTCCACCAACACTGACACTACCCACTGCATGGTCCAGTCATCCACCCCGCTGATGATGACTGTCTCAGATGAGAGCTTATTCTAATTCTTATGGAGATTTTAAAACTGTGAATAACACACATATGATCACCATGACTGCTATTTCTCTGACCACTGTTTTAGGCTTTTTTCCGAATAACAACAAAGTTTTACTCCTTCTCTGCTTCTAAACCAGATTGCTTAATTGACAGTATTGTTCTACTCACTGCTATGCTGATGACTCAATTCTTTATATAATGGTCCACATCTCATCTGCATCCTCAGAACCTTAAGCTCAGTCTAGTCTAGACCATTCTGAAGAAAATCAATCCATCCATTCTTCCAGGAGGCATCATATATTCCCATCTGCCTGTACTTGTTTTCTGTGCTTTATTAATGTGTCCCTTTAGGTAGAAATCCTCAACTAACAACATACAGTTTGTAATCGAAATTATTCAACCACCATTGCAAATCAGGTTTAATGACAAATACAGACTTTCAGCTGTTTGTAATGAACAACCTCAAACAAAAGTAAGTAAATAACCTATCACAAATGTTTCAAGTAGTTCCCCAAATTCAACTGTAAAATACAACTTTTAATGACTTCTGCATATTTAATACTTAGTAGAACACCCTTTTGTGGTTATGACCTGCTGCAAACCAGCTGTATAACCAGACACCAGCTTCTGGCAGCGTACTCGACACAGGAACTGTCAAAGATAATCATATCAAGTATCTGATTAGTACGCATGTTCGTGTAACACACGAGAGCTGTGGAGTGTGGAGGGAGTTAGGCAGGTTTGTTCTGCTGTCTCAATAGAGACACTTGAAAATCGGGAATCAATGAAGGCTCCCTTAGGCTATAACTATGGTGAGCAGACAGATTTCAAGAAGAGTTGAGGAAGTTTGGATATTGTTTTCGGATATTATTTTTGTTTAAGTCTTATCTCTGAAATCCAAAACAGAACTGATGCTACAATAATAAGTAGGTAAATAATATTCTCCACAACATAAATTATAAGCACAGAGCCTGAAAAAACACTGATACTGTTACCAGTGAGATATTACAGAAATCACAGAAACAATTTTGAAAGTGCACAGAAAGCGAGTCTGAGTACTGTAAGTGATATAAATAGCGAATTGAGCATCACTTAAACACATATACTGATTTATTGAAGCATATTTTATGTTATCGACAACATAGGCTAATTAGTTAGACCTGTTATAGAGGCCAATCCCATTTGCACGTTTTCATTTTTATTTTATAACTTATAAAAAAAGTTACTTTGGTAGTATGCATCAAGCATCAAAAGAACACTAACTGAAAATGCTTCCATTTGGTATTTATATATACATTTATTTTTATGTATGTATGTTATTGATCTTATGGTGGACGATTTCATCCATGCATGATTTATTTTTTCTTTTACCTTGTCAAAATTATTCAAATGTCCTAACTTAGATATGCAGGTGAAATGAGCAGACTATATGACATATGTCGGCTTTCCCCAATCAGTGTAACAATTTAATAATAAGTTAAATAGATAAAAGATTGAAGTGATAAGTTGAATTGAAAAATCTTCATTTTCTGTTTTAATGACAGCAGCATCTCAAGCAGTCTGTTTAAAGGCTAATGATAATGTTCTTCAGCATGATTTGTAGAATTATTCGATAGAGCATTCTTGGGCTTAAATAAAAACTTAAAAAAATACATATACATATATACATATATATATATATACATATATATATATATACACACAAATATATATATATACTGTATATATATATATATATATATATATATATATATATATATATATATTATACGCTAGTGTCATGTGTCTGGCACATGATCACTTTTACAATTTTACTTCAATGAGAGATATATGTATATGTACTGTATAAGCACATAACACTGTTTCAGCAGTTCATTACAGGTGCAACAAACAGTAAAGACATACACACGCGTTTATATAGATGTGTGGGTCATAAGTTCAGTAATACAGATCATTAAACCTCAGAAGCAGATGGCATTTGCACAAATCACACACTGCACAAACCACCAACCACATCGTATAATACACAAAGTAAAACATAGACAAATGTGTATGTGCAATTTAATCTTAATTGAATGGCAGATTTTGCAGATCTTCCCAAAATCTGTGTGTACGTGTGTCTGAACTCGAAGCCACACCCATCCCTCATTTATTGTGCTGTCCCTTTTACACTGCACCTGGCTGTTGTCATGGTGACCGTGCCAGCTGTCGCTTTGGCGACTGCTCTCCTGTCACTTCAGAAGCTCAGAGCGCTCTCGTGCTGAACGACAGTGTGAATGAAAGAAACAGACAGAGATGAATTCGGCATATATAGAGAAACGGTAGGACTAGAGAAAGAAAGGTGGAGAAAAAGAGGAAGGGAGTGAGGAGACCACATTTGAGAGGTTGGGGAAAGGTTAAAGAGTCTGGCAGGAAGTGCTTAGAAAGACGAAAGGAATCGAGAGAGAGAGAGAGAGAGAGAGAGAGAGCAAAGCAAGACAGATATGAGCAGAGTGGACAGATTCAGAGCAGACAGACAGGAGGACAAAGTACGGAAAGATGAATGGAGGACAATATATGGAGACAAATGAATGCAAGAAATGAGAATGAAAAAACAGGCGGAGAGAAAAGGAAGTGTGTTGTAGGGATGGGGGAGGGATGTGAAACCATGTCTCTCACACCAGTCACTGTGTGCGGTCTCCTAGCAACACTGTCTACTGCCGTCCACATCCCTCTCTGTCCTGTCTCCATCTCAATGCTCCCACTGTAGGACTCCAATCTGCGTGTGTGCATGTTTGCATTGCTTTACTTCAACACACTCAATCTGTTATTAAAACACACTCAACATACTCAAACCAGTCAGAACTGTCACTGAGAAAGCAAGGACACACACATGCTGGGAAGTGTCCCACAGGGAAATCAGGTGGTACATATACAGAGCAGCACCTGTGTGCATTAGTGTGTGTTTTGTGGGACTACAGATAAACCCTTTTCAGGTACTGTAATCTAGACAAACAGTGCTCAATACTGCAAACGAGATATCGTAACTTAAATGGCACTGTTCATTAAAACTGAGCATTGTCTCATTATTTATTCAACATATATCCAACCCTGTTTGACTTACTTTTCTTCTGTAGATCATAAAGAAAGTAGGTGTTCTGGAGAAAATTGTTGAGAGACTCAAAGCTTGTTTGCTAGCATCTTTTCAACACAGGTCTGGAAAGCCACATGGGTGGGTACTGTATATGATGACACAATTGTCATTTTGAGTGGACTATGCCTTTAAGAGTGAAAAATTTGAATAATTTGCAATGGTCACATTTACCATTGATTGGCAAAATTTCACTTGGAGAAAATCAAGTCATTTCTAATAGGAATCAGCGTGAAATTCTCTCTAATACTGTCATTGCAGGTCATCGCAAGTTCCTGCCAATTAGGGTATGCCAATCATAGCCCCTCCCTGGAAATTGCTGGTGTCATTACCAGTAACCAAGTGGGTAATCCATCAGCGGAAGCTTGAAGCCTCTGCAGGAGCCGCATAAAGTTCCATAAAGTCAAGGGAGAAGCCCATAGAGATTGAGGCTCAATCCCAATTCACCCCTTGGCCCTACCCCTCCGCTTTGCGCGTCACGACTAGGGGTAGGGTGTCCCGATCTCTGTCTGAGATTAGAGCGGTAGGGGCGAGAGTAGGATAGGTCCACATAGCCCTCCAAACGCAGATTTTCAGAGGCACACTCCAAACGGAGGGCTGACGAGAAAGTTCACGGAATGCATTCGCAAATCACTGCGAGATGGATTGCAAACGGTTAAACATTTAAATTTAACGCCAGATGATACACCACCACGCACTTTATTTACTCTTATAATAAACACTATAGTTGTTTAAATTAAATGGTATAATAAATTACCTTTTCCGATCAGAAAAGACATACATTTCTAGGGAAGTTTATATTCCTCATGTTTATTCAAAGTTAAGAGCAGCTGCGCTGATTGTCAGTTGTCATGGAGAAATCCTGTAAAAACTCTGTAACTGGCAGAGCCATTCGCTGATCAACTGATGACGTATCGGGTTCATGAAGGGTTGTTCCATTTTGTAGGGAGATATTTCAACACCTATAACTCTGTTTTAAGGGCCAAGGGTACACTCTGAAACAAGGGGTAGGGCCAAGGGCTGAATTGGGATTGAGCCTAACAAAGTTGATCCTGCTGCTAGCATACACAGCTAATACTCACTCTCTCCGTCTCTGGTGAAATTCGAAAGGAAATTATTCCAATTCTCACTCGGCACAGCCACTAGAAGACATACAGGATGCTTCACGTGACAGGTTCAGTTTGAGCCTGCAGCAGTCGCCTGGCTATCAGCTTCTACAGGCTTCAATGTTCCCCGTCTGAAATCAATGGGTCGCTGTGTTCATTTCTTCTCACTGTCTGTGCTAGTAACACTCTTCTACTTTATTTTACTCACTCTATTACCTGCACTATTGCCACCTTGTGATAAAGCAAACTGACTGTTTTCCACAGTTCAAAAGAGGGTGTACTTCATCCAGATTTGTTTCCCTAGTAATTTATGAAACATTACACTTATTTTTTTCTATTTATAGTAAAAAAAAACTGGCAGTTGTGTTTGCCAGAAATATTGACAATGTCTCATGTTTTACAGGACGCCTATATAACCATTTTATTAAAATTATATAATGTTAATATGCCTTCTCTGAAATTCTGAAATCAATATAATTCAGCTTTACTATTTCCGTAATGACATCCATGTTTTTCTCCTTTGCGGGAGGCATAACTTGCAATAGGTGTAACGTTTACAGTGTTAGGGTAAGCTGTACCGACATTGCTTATAGTACTGCAAACAGACCCTTCTCAGTCATTGGCTTGGTGCTGTGGCCTTCTCCTGTATGTGGGACGCCCTGTTTGTTCATGGTGACACACTGAACCTGCTTCTGATCATGTCCTTGCCTATAATGCTAACACGCTCATGCTAATAAATCATCTCTCCCTCCCCTTCTCTTCTCTGCATCTCCACACACTGACATTTGGATTATGTTTATGAAAGGCATTATGGAATACTGCCCTGAATTCTCTCCAGGATGCTTCACTCTGACATCTGACTATACAGTCATTCTATTAAGTTTTAGCCTTTGATTTGATTATTGTTATCATCATGCACCCCATTTATATTTTAATTTAACATTACATATGCTTTTCATCAATTAACTGACTGTGATGTCACAACAACTTAATTTACCAACAAACCTTACACAATTCAAACAATGGAGGGAAAAGTAGTTTACACCTGTAGATAGAGTTAGTTCAATAACACAGTTTAGAAGAGTTATACTGAAGATAAAACATGCATGAACCCATAGCAGATTCCAAATGATCAAGGGCTTAGGGTGTTCCATTTAAACCCACTGCAAGGGTTCAATGGCAGCCCTCTTCATCCCCAAAACATCATCTAACTGATGCTTTTGACCATACGTCAACATCCGGCGTTCTAGGGCACCCTTAAACGTCAGTTAGATGACGTCATCTAACCCTGAACCCTACCCTAGACATAAGCCTGATCCGCGTCATCTAATCTGACGCCAAAGGTAAAGCATCAGTTAGATGACGCCTGAGGAGAGCCCCATCTAACTGACTGTTAAACGTCTGAAGTTGCCAACTGGTATGGTCAAAAGCATCAGTTAGATGACGTCTTGCAATGAGAATATGTTGTCCATGGGCATTTGTGCAGCATAAACAAATGACGTACATTCGAGTGAACTCAAACGGAGGAAGTTAGCGAAGAAAGGGCATAAAAAAGCTGGCCTTAAATGCAGCCTTATTATATCAGTTAATAAAACACCTTATATTTGTGCATTATTAGATTTTCAATAAGTCATACATTTATGTTTATTAAGCCATTGTCCTCATGGGAAATGTTGGCAGCTCTTTTAACTATACTTGTGGGAACACTTGATCCCACAATTTAGGCACAATTAACCCACACACAAATACACATAACACCTTCCCCACAGACCAACAACACACTCTGATTAATATTTAATGGAGTCTGAACTAAAAATATCTTCCATTCTCTCCATCTCTCTGTCCAAATTGCTATCCCACACATGGAATGCAAGGAACTATTCTGCATCTCCGGAGGCTAAAACAAAATACCATTGCACACAAACTGCAGTCCGTCTGTCCAAGCAGAGTAATGCTCCATAGAGGGTAGCTGTGTCTGATTGCACCTGTCTGGAAAACACCCATACACACAAGCACACACACTGAGCACTGCAGCAGATTGCCAATTAGTGAGGAACTGTGGAGGAGCAACCGCTTCCTTACACGCAGCACTCATCTAAACGTGTCTACCAGTATTTGCCTTATTCTGTAAACTGACAAAATATATTTCCTTGTCCCCAATTCACACTGTTCAACTGCTGTTTCACTCTGTTCTTCTCCTGTTTTCTGCATCCAATTTTCACTCTCTCTCACTTTATTCACGGAAGCACTCACTGACCTCCTCTCCTCCTCCTCCTCACTTCACTTTCCCTTGTTCTCTCTCTTTTTATCCTCAGTTTGCCCTTGGCTTCACTGATCTCCACTGTAATCTGCAGCAATCAAGGTGACACGCTTCATACACATGCATGCCGATACATATGCACAACACTTATGCAAAACACGTGAAGCAAACACACTCACACGCCCTCTTGCAAAAGGTGAATTGTGAAGACAAGACGATGCAAAAAGAACAATCTCACATGGTAGACATCTGTGTGTGCTTGCGTGCATCATAGCGGTAAAACCTTCTTAAAACATACATTAAAGGGTTAGTTCACACAAAATTGAAAATTGTCTCATTAATGACTCACTCTCATGGCTTCCCAAGCCTGTAAACCTCAGTTTATCTTGGAACACAGTTTAAGATATTTTAGATTTAGTCCGAGAGTTTCCTATCCCTCCATTGAAAATAGATGTACAAAAATATTTTGTTTTTCCAAATATAACAAAAACTACGAATTTATTCAGCATTGTATTTTCTTCCGGTTCTGTCCAGCACACATCAGCAGCGTCTTATGTCATCAGCGTCATTGCGGACTCGTGAACGCAGAACCAGAAGAGAGTACAATGTTTAATAAAGTTGTAGTTTTTGTTATTTTTGGAATGGGAAGAAAGGTGATTTAAGCCATTTTTGGTGTGGCATGGTTGTTGGTGCCAGACCTTGTTGATGCTAGAGGTCAGAGGAGAATGGGCCGAACTGATTCAAGTTGATAGAAGAGCAACTTTGACTAAAATAATAACTACTCATTACAACCGAGGTATGCATCAAAGCTTTTGAGAAGCCACAACACGCACAACCTTGAGGCTGATGGGCTACAACAGCAGAAGACCCCACTGGGTACCACTCATCTCCACTACAAATAGGGAAAAAAGGCTACAATTTGCAAGAGCTCACCAAAATTGGACAGTTAAGAATGGAAAAATGTTGAATGGTCTGATGAGTTTCGATATCTGTCGAGACATTCAAATGGTAGAGTCAGAATTTGGCGTAAACTGAATGACAACATGGATCCATCATGTCTTGTTACCACTGTGCAGGCTGTTGGTGGTGGTGTAATGGTGTGGGGATGTTTCTTGACACACTTTAGGCCTTTTAGTGCCAATTGGGCATCATTTAAATGCCACGGCCTACCTGAGGATTGTTTCTGACCATGTCCATCACTTTATGGCCACCATGTACCCATCCTCTGGTGGCTACATCCAATTCACAAAACTCAAATCATTCCTTGAACATGACAATGAGTTCACTGTACTAAAATGGCCCCCACAGTCACCAGATCTCAACCCAATAGAGCATCTTTGGATGTGTTGGAACGGAGCTTCGTGCCCTGGATGTGCATCGCACAAATCTCCATCAACTGCAAGATGCTATCCTATCAATATGTGGGCCAACATTTCTAAAGAATGCTTTCAGCACCTTGTTGAATCAATGCCACATAGAATTAAGGCAGTTCTGAAGGCGAAAGGTGGTCACACACAGTATCAGTGTGGTTTTCCTAGTATGTACAAAAACACACAGCAACGCTCACACATGCTAAAGCAGGGACAGACGGTGGAGTAATGAACCCCTTCACATGCTCATCCCTAGGGGAAGACTTTGTTTTGAGTATTGCTTTGTATATGGTGTAAGTAGTGCGTGTGTATATTCATGCACATCTGTTTCATGTGCTGAGTATGTAAGTGAACAAAAGACTGCTCATCTGTGTGTGCATCTGCATGTGTGTGCAGAGGTAAGATGAGGACAAGGAACGTGGGTGCTGTGATGAGAGAAGCAACAATATTTTCACTGCTATGCTCACCAAAATTGGACAATAGAAGATTGGAAAAATGCTGCCTGATGAGTCTTGTTTTCTGCTGCGACATTCAGATGGCAGGGCCAGAATTTGGCATTTATTAAAAGGAGCATGGATCCATCCTGCCTTATATCAATGGTTCAGGCAAGTGCTGGTGTAATGATGTGGGGGATATTTTCTTGATACACTTTAGGCCCCTTAGTACCAATTGCTTTACTGCCACAGCCTAAACTGAGTATTTGTTGCTGACCATGTCTATAACTTTATGGCCACAGTGTACCCATCATCTGATGCAGGGGTCGGGAACCTTTTTACCAAGAAGAGCCAAACAAACAAAACAAAATTGAGAAATTTTTCAAAAGAGCCAGAGCAAAGTTTACACTCGTATATTAGACAATTTGCAACAGTAATATATAATAACAACAGTAGTAATATACGACTTGCACTGGTAGCAGTTCTGGTAGTTATATAACGTTACAACAACACTGTTTTGTGTGTGTGTGTGTGTGTGTGTGTGTGTGTGTGTGTGTGTGTGTGTGTGTGTGTGTGTGTGTGTGTGTGTGTGTGTGTGGGGGGGAGGGGGTGTTTGACTAGCTCTCGCGAGGCACATACGCGCGTGCATGACAGCTCTCTGCCATGCACGCGCCGTGCGCTATGTATGTTGCGCGCAGTATGTTCTATCTTGCTCTAGATTCCGGGAGATTTTAACAAATTTTCGGGCATCAGGGAGACGCTATCATCAATATGCGGAAATCTCCCAGAACTTTCGGAAGATTTTGTCCACTGACATGCTGGTTTCTAGCACACTGGACGAGAAGCGCAGCGCCTCATTTAGAATTCAAACACTTTATTCTCTAGGACTCCTGAGACTAGGAGTGTACACCGGTGACCGGCGGCAGTGGCACATTCAGTCTCTGTCCGCGGCGCCCAGCAACGGCTCAGGACCTTGTTCAAAATCCTGCCTCGTCACAGAGCGCATTTACATAGTTTTATATACAGTTTTATACTTTTATTTGTGTCAAACGGTCGTTAATGTAAATACTGACTTCACCGTGTGCTGCAATAGGCTACTTTTACATTCATTTTCAGAAATCAGCTGCTTAAATGAAAATTGCTGAGGAAAATTGCTGAGGTAAAGTGTTCTGCAGACTTAGCAACGATTGTATTTAATTGTACAGTACAATTATAACATAGGACAGACATTATTTTAATTCCATAATGTCCTTAAACATAACAATATTGCCGGCCATAAACTGAGAAAGTGCGCGTCCGGTGCCTCTTTCCTAGACGCGGCGCGCGCTTCTCGTCCGGTGTGCGATACTTCTGTCCTGGACGCGGCGCGCGCTTCTCGTGCAGTGTGCGACCCTCTTATGACACCACACATATTGAGAAACGGGCATCATAAACAAGTGATTAGCAAGTGCTGCATGGTGCATCTCAAATTGTCTCTTAATATTTTACTTTTTGAGAGCCTTTTTCAGTCAACATTTGAAAATTAGGAGAGCCATATAAAATCCTGAAAAGAGCCATATATGGCTCGCGAGCCATAGGTTCCCGACCCCTGATCTGATGGCTGCTTCCAACAAGATAATGTGCCATGTCACAAGGCTCAATCATCTCAAACTAGTTTCTTGAACATGACAATGAGTTCACTATACTCAAATGGCCTCTACAGTCACCAGATCTCAATTGAATGAAAAAAACGACAACATATTCGTGGAACTTTCATTAAGTAAAATCACTAAAATCCTTCCTTCCGCTAGAAAAAAAAATAGTCCCCGACCATGAACAGCAACAGCGTTCTGAAGCTGAAATAAAAACAACATCATTTTTTCTTTTCAACACAGAATGTAAAATTTCCTCACACAAATAAAGCTCATCTCACATAATACAATTAATGTTAATTTTCTGTTTATTCTGTTAATTTTTCTCTGCACTTATAAATATCCGATTGATACGGGTGGTATACCAGAACTGTTTGGTAGAAGCTGTCAGTCATAGCCGTGTTTTACCATGAATAAAGCACAGCTATTGACCAATCAGAATCAAGGATTGGAACTAACCATTTTATAATTAGATCTTGCACACATTATACATGCTCTTCTTTTTATGAAACACTTAATATGTTAATAACTGTTTTTCAAATGATAGATTAACATAACCATTTTTATTTTATAATATTTGTTTTTTCTGATATAGGCAAAATCATCAGTTAAGTACCCCCGAGTTACATGCACCCCTGAATGTGAATCACTACCATAAATAAAGCAAAGTGGTAACCTGCTCTTCCCCCAATTGTGGAGGACTCCCCCACTTCACAGCAACACTACTTCTGACAGATGCCAGATCCAGCCACATGATACTCCTAAAGTAAAGACAAATCCCCCAATAATTTAGTGCAGAACACATTAAAGCATACATGCACAACTATTCCAAAAAAACCCTGTCTTCCTTACTAAAAGCATTGGACTCTCTGACCTGAAAGCGTTTCTGTGTTACACTGCAACAGATATGACATTGTGCAACCAAATGGAAGACAGAGTGAAATATTTGACTTTTTACGTATAGCACTAGCTATTTTTTGGACCTAAAACACACAACTTGTCTGGTGGTATAATTCTTCTGCTGCTTTTAAATTCCAGGTCCACAAATCTAACTAAAAGCATGAAAATTTAATGCCCCCTCTTGTTCCCTCAGTCTGTATACAAGCTATGCTCTACTGAATCTGAAACATTGATGTTGCTTGTGAGGCGAGTCCCCAATAACGCTCAGCCTCTCCTCCATGTTCTTCCTCTTCCATCTGTTTATTTTTTGCCTGCAGTTCAGAGCAAAACATGTTTTCTTCAGTCACCAGATCCAGTGCTTCGTCTCTTTATCTAAAATACTTTCAAAGACAGACTAAGGGCCGTTCACACAGAATGCATTTTTGCAGTTAAAAACGCAAGATGCAGGTCAGATAAATGAAAAAAAAAAAACTGAACTTCTTTAGCGGCACATTTACAATTGCCATGACATCCAGGAGGCGCTGCAAAAGGGCAGCGAAGGGGCAACAATTAAAGATGTCCATCTAGTGTTTGTTTACATTTAAAAACAATGGAAAAGTAGCGCACTTCACTGGATAAACGTGTTCTGTGTGAATGGGCCCTAAAAGTAGTTGGCTGTGTGCACGTATGTGTACATGAAACTATAGCTGCCGTCAGATAAAATCCTTTAAACAACCATTCTGTCTGAGAGCACTACTTTACAATTCTACATTAAAGTGTTACGCTTTATACTAACACTTTAATGTAGTACTTTCTGCTCTTTTCTAATGTCTCTCTCTCTCTATCCCACATGCTGTTGTCATATGCTGTTTCATCAAATTTCAAAAACAAATGGGAGCTGAGAGACAGGGAGTCAGTAAGAGATGGAAAAGAGACAGTATTCCCCTACCAGCCACTAGAAGTCACTCTTTTTGTGCCGTGAAGTTGCTAGATTTTAGTCCAGAGGATCTGTGGTGGTACAGCAAAGGGTCTAATTTTTGAAAAATATATTATTACAATAAATACATTTTACACTTATTTGAATAATACATTGAATAAAAAACAATTATTATAAAATGTAGGCTATTGGTTTATAATGTAATATAAAGCTTACTTTCTAATAGTTAATTCAGCTTAATGTTTCATTGCCTCTCCTATATTGAAATGCATTACATTAAAATACATGTGCAAGTAAATGATTCTGCAAATATGCAATGTAAGAATGTAGAAACATTGATCAAATATTATAGGCCAGGCTTATAATGCAACACTTAATTTTATACAGTGAGGGTATCTCTATTGATCTGAAACAGGTAGTAGACCTCTCTCTCTCTCTCTCTCATATATGTATATATATATATATATATATATATATATATATATATATATATATATATATATATATATATATATACATACATACATACATACATACATACATACATACATACATACATACATACATACACACACATATATACATACACAATGATATTCAACTCCAATCTGGAGACACACCCATGACTTATTCAAATGCATCACTCCCCAAAAGGGAAATAAAAATTTGTACAACTGTTTGATTAATTGGGGATTGCTGAAGGTCAAATAATCAAATTATTTTATCCTGTATTGTAAAAATGTCTCATGATATGATAATGCCCCGCCGCCCCCCTACTGAAAAAAAGCCTTGTGTGAGCATTTCCACAACCCCCAGACAAGGTGGGGCTGGTCTCCTCATGTCTGCAGTGTAGGCTACTCCAGTCTAAACCTCCTCGCCTAACTGGCTTTCCCCGCGCTCACCCTCCTCTCTTGCTATTAATCCGCGAATAATATATCCGCTGATCATTCTAACTTAGTGCTATTAATCTTTACCAGGAATACACAAGAATACACAATATGCGGAGACGTCCAGGTTCAAGACACAGACACACGCTCACGCGCAGCCACGCCTCCCATCTACTATCACATCACGACTGTAATAAAATTGGCTGCAGTTGTAGCTTGTCGCACGTGCCATTGGCATTCTGATGCCACCTTCACGCGAGGTTTATGCAGACGTTACGTGAGACGAATATTTCTGGAGACACTCGCCGGTACAAGATACCAGGTTACACGACTCGTCACCAAAGTCTATGAATGGCAAAGATATCGAAAAAAAGAAAATGCATCGTGAGAAAAAAGACAAATGCATCGTGTAAGCTTTTAAATAATGACAACTGGTGAAATATCTCATAAATCACCCGATAACGGCTCGTTTCCTCCGTAGCGAACTCTAAAACTCTCGCGCGCTCTCTGACTCTACCTGAAGAAGACGCTCCTCTAGACGCGTCACTTGTATACGCTCAAATGACCACAAACCCGCTGCCTTTACACCTTACTCTTTTTACACTGTTTAGGGATTCTGTCGGGTTTTCTGTAGGAAATATCGACAGTGTAGCCTAAGCACGAGTCAACCATGACATCTTTTTCGTTTTAAAAAATAACGAACAGTCGCCATAGCGCACGGCTGATTTTTCTGACAACTGTTTTAATGGACAACCTTTTTGTTTTGAGAAATACTACAACGTATGAATTAGGTAGTCAACGAAAACAATATTTATAGACTATATTGATAAACACGGTAGCCTAATATGTGGTTGGTCAATTCCTCTGTGGGAGATCGTATTGCCTTTCCTAGATGTTTGTAATTATATTTCCTCACACACAAGTCAATACCAATTGAGGTCGAATTTCGTCACAATTTGTATGAGTTAAACATCCGACATCAATGTACAGAGAACAAATGGTGCAAAATAGACTGACTTACATAAATGGCGTGAAGTCGAATTGCAGAGGACAAGTAGTAAAATCAGACAACAACAAATCCACGCCGGTCTGCTGACGATGACATTGCCCTCTTCATAGAGGAAAGACGGAGGTGACAGTAATTTCCAGACGTGTCATAAAAGATTAGATGAAAAAAATGTATATATTCGGGGAGATCGAGCATCAGTGCGCTGACGGCTGGGCTGGCTGCTTTTTGTAAACAACATCCTCATCCCCATTCACCCTCCGCGCGGAGCGCGATGAGAAAGCGTTTCGCTATCCATGGTGCAGTTCACTGCGACGTTAGAGAGAGAAAAACAAAACATCCGTTCAAAGCAGGCCCATAGAACCATTCACAAATGCAGTCTGGTAGTGCCTGCTCACTATAACCCCGAGACGACTTCAAGGTAATGAATGCAGATAAACAGATATGTCGGCGGTGGCGGCGCACTTCGCGCCGATATTAATATTCCTGTTTTAGAGCTCGTCAGTCAATGGAGAAGCAGATGCCTAGCTAACGTTACTGATTCCGTTCTGATGCGCGCCCCGCTCTCCAAAAAATGACGTTGTATCATGCTGCTGTTTTTGCGAAGGGTCGACATTCTGCCCCCGCCATAATAATATAAATTCCACCGACTGTTGTTATGCCGTTGTTACGTTTATGCCTGCCCTTGCCTCCACCTTTCCGACAGCTGATTCGACGAACGTAGGCTATTTACAATTTTGCCCACGTTCGCTGTGTGCAGACGTATGCAGTCTGTCAGCGTGACAAAATTTAAGTCATTGCTGAATATTCCATTATTGTCAAAATAATATTTATTTACACTCATACAGTTGTGTTTATCCTATATAATTTAGCACCTCAGCAGCCTACCGCAGATAGGCTACTCGGATCTTAAAATCCAGGTAGCCTATAGGGGAACGTTTCCACAACTTTCACTAATGTTTTGCAAAGGTTATGGAAATGTTAGCCTAATATAAAAAGTTATTTAAATAACATTTATAGAACGTTCTTATAACATCATTAGTAATAGGCTATGCGTTTTTGTGATGTTGTGAGAAACGTTCTGACCAACGTATTTTGGAACGGCTAATGTTTGATGGGCGTTCTCATAAAGTTCATTCAGACACCATTTTATGAACATCCTTATAATGGTATTTGTATTTGTTTGTAATGTTATCATTTTTGTGCAAGTATTAATATTCTACATTCAAATGTTTTAAGAATGTAAAAAGGTTAGTAGAATGTTATAAAATAGCCTAGGATAATTTTAAATATTGTTGTACATAATTTCAACAAGAAAACCAGACAATAACATTGTAATATCTTAGAAAAATTGCAAATCATTGTTCCCACAACGTGTTTAGAACAAATTTGTTAGCTGGGCAATCACCTAATTCACCTGAACAGGTATACTACGTTACAGCACTTATCAATAGAATTACCATATAGCTATCAGACCATCCATCAACAACAACAGCAACAACAACTCATCATTGATGACAATCCTATTTTTCAAGGCATTCTCCTTTTCTCTCTCACTCCATCCACACTTCCATCACTTTATAGATGCACCTCTCGTGTGCTATCCATGGCTACAGTGAGAAAACATTGTGATTTGAGAGACAAGCGATGAAGGAGAAATGTGAAAAGTAGGACTTGAAGACATGAAAAAAAGCTAAAAATAACAGTTAAGTACTCACACTTCAGGATGGCAGACAGTCATCGTGCATCACACATTTAATTAGCGTAAGCTCATGCATATGGCATGAGAATGCATCAACTGAACAGCTAGTGTGTTCTCACTCTCTGCTGATCTCTTGTGGAGTACCACAAGGTAGTGTATTAGGGCCTTAACTTTTTTATAAATGATTTAGATATTTAAGACGGCCTGTTCTAGCCACTAAAAAGTTAAGAAGAGAAATAGAATATTCGAATTGGTGTTTTCATAATAAGCTATTTTGCACTTAGGGAAAACTCAGCTTTTTTATTTGGTTCTGAGGCAAAATTGAAGATATGTCCCAATTCAGAAATAAGGGTTAACAACTGAATTGCCAGGTTATTTAAAACAATTACATTTAAAAGAGAAGTTAAAAAATGTCTTTCCAATTAAGATCCCATATGAATTTATTAAGGTGTGAGATGTTTGTTTTTGATTTTATTCTCACTTGAACTGTTGTCCATTTTATGCATATAGAGGACCACAATGGAAATAAGCCTGTGACATTTTTGTGTATTTTATCCTGGACAATTTGTCTTGAAATATGTATGAATTTCCTTTGGCATGATTGTATTTGTTTAAGATCATTGTTGAATAAATCAAATCACATCACAGGAATAGTCACAAGAATAAAGGCCTCACCATTGATCAGTAGTGAAACACACTTTGCCTTTGCACATTAGAAGAACCTGCACTGAAAAGAGTGTGTGCTGCTAAATAATGAATAAAGCTATGTGAACACGAAGGTGTCATGTTTGGCAATCCAGATTGTTTCTCATAATCTATGACTGATAAAAAAAAGAAATAGAAATTTGCTTGAGAACGGACGCCAGCAAGTACAGCTTGGAGCGGAGTAAGTACCAAAAGTTACACTCGGTCCTAATCTGGTGAGGCCCTGCAGCTCATTGACGGAGCAGATGGTGAGTTGTGAAATCACAGGTCCAGATGCAAGAGTAATTCATGATAAATTATGATATATAGTAGAGTCAATACATAACTAGTAACACCTGATGTTTATGTGAATAAATAAGATATGGTAAGTTGGATAAAGACAACAGGACAACAGGCAAGACAACACTTGTAAATTCACTTGGTTAATTAGAGATATTTGTATGTGGATATGAAATGGGCCATACCTCAGATGACTGCTCAATAGAAGTTGTGATGAGTCTTTTCTTCCCTGTTTTGACGTATATCCGAATGAAATGAATTGATTTGATGGTTGTGATTGGCTAGCTGTGATGTCATGTGAGTGACAGGTCGAATTCCCTCCCTCTCGCCAGTAAACACATCAGAGAAGAGATATTACTGCAATGGGAAGGGGACACATTTAGATCAATGATTACAAAAAAATATGATGTACATTGGATAAAAACTTCATAATAAATACTGCAATATTCCATAAGAAACATGGATTGTCCATTTTGATTTTGTGGTGACTTTTTTAAATTTTTATTTCATGATATGCAAAAAGGCAAATCTAGCAGCAATAACTAATTAATGAACAACTTTTGAGTCAGACCTTTTTGCACAATCAGTTAAACTGACACGCACAAAATTGGTCTAAACAATTCGTTATTTCATTAGTCATGTGTTAAATGTAACCTATATCAAGTTCAGATGTAATCTAAATGTTGGTTTATATTTAAATGTTCAATGAAAAGCTAAAAATTGGTCTAATCCAATTATCTATATCCTAAATTCAGGGCTAAATATAGCCTACATTGCCAACCTTTGATTGGCACAAGGGGTTAAAATACTTGAATTGTGTCATGCTTTTACAATTTTAAGTGCTTTATGAATAGCTATTTCCTAGTATCTCGTTAAGCACATAAACTGGATAATTTATAAGGCAGCCACCACAAAGGTTCTTAATGTTTCACACATGTAAATTGATACAATTGGGATTAGAGAGGTTGCTTCACAAATTTTAATTCAAAGTTACTTTGGGTCTCAATCTGTCTCTAAAAAAAAGTTCTCATATTTAATTAGGCTATTCTTTTTTCACCCCTGAATGGAACACGACACTAGACAAATATAGGCTACATGACAGATACTGATGAAAGATATTGATACTATATACCCAAAACATTGATCTATAGGTTAATTAAATATTAACATAAACTAATACAAAAGAGAAAAATCAGGGTTGGACCCGTTACAAAAGAGAGATTACAACAAATTTCCTGTGAGCTCTTCATGAAGCAACAAGTCGCAAACACTAAAGCACTACTTACTAGGAAGTAACATTTTTCAAATGCAGGGGTAGAGCGCGCGCGCTCTGTCAATACGCGCGCACACACAGTCGAGTCGCTACCTCCTACAACTGTCTGACGTGTCTCATATCGCTGCTACTTAACATAAATCTTACGACCATGTAGGCTACTTTTACTGTCTATGGCTATTATTCGGACATAAGAGTAGGCGGCTGTGGCGTTTTCGTTACCTAGCTGTGACAGCTAAGAATCAAAATGCTTTCTTCATTGTTTATGAACGATTCATGTTCAAGCAAATGGTAATAAAAATGGTGACGTTCAGTCATACGGACGCAGATGCATGTGGCTGGAGATAAACACTAGATAGCCAGTCCTGATACTGCCCACAAACATTTACAATGACGCGATTAGTAAAGCGAATCGCTATCTGTTTGACCAATTGAACCGATCAAAGTGCAAACAAGAGAAACGCGAGGCTTCAGTCAGAGAAGGTGAGGAAGAGGAATCGTTTGCTACAGGGATCACTATTGACCACTTAATGGGCACAGGATAACGGTAGGCTCACGCAAATGTCAGTACTGTAAAAATGATTTGAAAATAATTTTAAAGTTTATACTTTATGTCTGAAGTAAGCAAATCTGGTTAAATATTAGGCCCAAATGTTTTTATGATCAATTTGTTGGTCTGTCATAACACCAATGTCGCAAGTATGCACGTAGCAGCCTACAAAGGCTATACATTTAGTAAATAAAATAAATCCAACAACGGATTTTAATTGGTGAAAAAGGTAATAATGCTGGGTCAGAATGTCCAAATTAAAAAACATATTTGCTTATTGTCATATTACACTGGAACAAGTGCCACGTTTACATTAAATACAACTATTTCATGATTAATGAAAGGCATTTTGTATTTGATATAATATTGAATGCCATTTATTTGAAGTAGTACAATCTGCTTTGTGATGCTGATAAGCACCATAAAAGACATGTTGTAAAATAGAAAGCCACATGATGAATTAAAGTTCATTAAGATTGGTATTTTATTAACAATTAGCCTACCTAATTAACTGTAGCCAATGTACAGCATAGTACATGACCCACAAAATACCATCGGGGTTAACAGTACAAACACACACTTAATACAGACATAAACTAAACATAAAATATCACAAAACATAATATAACTGATTAAGACATAAAAAAAATCAAAGTGCACGAGTCACGAGGATTCCTGGAAACATCTTTTTACAGATTTTCATAGTAATATAGTGATTTTTACTAGTAAAACATTCAGCATTTATATTTTTATTATTTATAATGATAATTCATTCATTTAACAGTAAACTTGTATTTATTCTTTAACTATAATTTCTCACTGTGTGTGATAAGGTAACTTACAGTTAACCAATTTCTGAAGTAACATTGTTTCATTTTTTCCCTGTACAAATATTATGTACATCCAAAGTCTGCATCTTGAATATAAAGATAACACCTATAGCTAAATGTCTAAATCTACATCTAAATGTAGAACTCAAGATTTGTGATATGCTGATATAGGGACAACATGATGCCAAATTGATTCACAAACATCTTGTTTTTGACAAATAAAACATCAGTTGTCAGAAAACGAAGTGAGGGGTCTTCTCTGAATGAGTAATGGATTTTGTGCTCTTACACACATCCTGGGTGCAACAAAAGATCCCGGCTCACTGCTGAACTCTCAAGTTGCACTTACCAACTACTGTTGTCAGAGAATAAATTATTAAAGGGATGGATGAATGAAAATGAAATTTCTTTCATCAATTACTCACCCTACATGCCATTTCTGAACCCATAAAACCTTTGTTGCATCTTTGGAACACAAATTAAGATCTTTTTGATGAAAGCCGAGAGCTTTCTGAACCAGCCATAGGCAGCAACATTCAAGGCCCATAAATGTAGCATCAGGTGTTGGGAGCTGTAAACGGAAAAGAGAGGAAATTGTTAAATTAAGCCTTTATTTTTGTTTGTTTTTTTTGTAAAAAAAAGATATTCTACATTGCTTTGTAACATTAAGGTTACACCACTGTAGTCACATGGACTATTTTAACAATGTCTTTACTATCTTTCTGGGCTGTGAAAGTTGCTATGACGTTGCTGCCCTATGAATCTCATGAATAAAATCTCAAATTAGCTACACATTCAAAATCACTCACCTTTGAAACCAAGTCAGGTATCCAAATACAGGTCACAGCAACATGCCACTAGCATCTACCAAGACACTAAACCCATAACTAAAAGGCCTGTAATAGAATAAGGAAATGTATTAAATGTTAAATAACAGAAATTAAACCAAGACATTCACAGGCCATTTTTTTGTCTCCACATTTAAAATGTGGCATTTTAGTGCCAAGTTAAGGTTCAGTATCTGATCTTGCTGCCTACTGAACTGTGACTGCCAGATTGCCCAATGAAGGTATTTCACCTTCTATGATTTGTGATTTGCAGTAAGTGAATCTGACGGCTAGAGGTCTCTGTTGCCTGCACAGGCTCAGGTCAATAAGTTCAAATACTGTACTACCGCCTGTGGTTACACATTTTCCTAAAGTTTAGGAAACTAAGCTAAGTTTTCCTAAACTAAGTTTATAGGACCATTTATAGTTCATTAGGACCTAAACTATTCACAATTAGAAGTATTCCAAAAATGTTTTTACCACTTGCTTTGGTGAATATCCTTCTCAAATTACACAGTACAACTGGAGTAGACATGTGATTCAGATTCAGCAGTTAAAACTCTGAACAACCTTAATGTGAAACATCTCATAAGATTTCCTCTTCCTCTCAACTGTTTTATCCCTTTTTTGTCAGTTTCAGATTTAAAGGAGAAGGAGGTGAAGTCTCAATGGAAGGAGTTTATCGAGGATATCAGTGTTTTACAACTGGTGCTTTCATTTCTGTTTTTAGGTGAGACCTGTTGCACGACACACACATACAGGAAAAAAAAAACTAAGGAAACAAGTTACTTTTGGGTGCTACATGGAAATTTCCATGATGCTTCTCATGTGTTTATGCAGGAGTGGCCTGTGTACTGCTGATGATCTACTTGATGTTCACCTCTCTGTGGCTCATCCCCGTTCTCTACATCTCCTGGCAGATCTATGATTGGCAAACACCTGAGCGAGGTGAACCTACGACTACAACACACAAACACACGGGAATTGTTAAAAGGATAAATCACTCAAAAAAATGAAAATTCTGTCATCATTTACTTACCCTCACGTCGTTCAAAATAGGGCTGCATGATGAAATCATACTTAAACCAATTTGGCATACAGTGATTATGAAATACACACCGGGACGAATATCAGCACGCGTTATTCGTCGGCGTTTTCAACGCGTTTTTTGTGTTCATACCCAAGCGTTTTTCGCTGACGAATGAGCCGAGTGAACATGCAAATTCATTCCTTGACATTAGATGGCGCTTAATGTAAAACAGAAAAAATAATATAATCCTATACTAGGGTGATCATATTCATGTCTCAAGATGTTTTATTATGACATATTAAAAAAAATAATGAATGAAATAATGATAGAAATAATGTCTTCTGTTTTAGAAAAATAAATATATAAATAATAAATAACTAAAAGAAATGCCTCCGAAATGTAACAAAAAATAGCTCTCACAAACTTACAAAAACGAACTAACAAAATCTATTTATATCTTTCATTTTCATCCTCTTTATCCTGTTTTTCTTCCTCACCTTGTTTGCCCATCTATATTTTGCTATAGAACCGATCTTTTCCAGGAGTTTTTTTTTTTTTTTGAAAACCAGGACATTTTCATCACTTAAAAACAGCCAGGACAGGACGTGAAAACAGGATATGTAACGCAAAGCTGAGATGTTGCCCAGAGATACATAGCACTAGTTGTCGGATGAACAGATGCACGAGAGATGAGAGTTGTCGTACTTCCCCGCGTTTAATAAAACCAACTCAAACTTTACACTCGTCTTCATACATGGGGATCGAGTGAGAAAAATTACAAACAAACATCCAACTCTGGTCACAATAGAAAAATAAAATAAAAGAAAGAATATAGAGTCAGCAGAGCGGTTATCTCCTCTCCTCACTTGTCAAAATCTAACTGACACTACTCAGTTCTCATCTCAACTCAGATTTCTATAAAGCACAAAGTTACACATGTCCCGGGAAAACAGGACTGTTGGTCACCCTATGATACTTTTATTACAGAAATATTCATATAAATATTATCATAGCTCTTTATGCTCCGAGACCAGCAGCTATCTTCTTCGCCGTATGTGTGCTCGGCAAGTCCGTTTTTGTGTTTGAGCGCCCCCAAGTTATGCTTGACTGTAACTTCAGAAGTACCAGACACGTGAGCGTCAAACCAAAAAAACGAACCCGAGGCGTTTTTTTAAAAATGACGCTTTTACGCGTGGCGTTTTTCGCGTCGGTGTGAACACTCACATTGGCGCCCATTGTTTAGTCACGAGGCGTTAAACGTCGACGAATATCGCGCGCGAAATTCGTCCCGGTGTGAACAGGCCAAAGGCTGAGATTATTTTTGATGTGCAGCTTGTCATTGATGTACAAGCTGCTTGTGTAGCTTGTTATCTGAGAGCACTGAGAGTTTGAGTCACTTATAACGTGCATTTGAAAAAGCAACATGTGTAAAACATCTTTCCAAACATGAGAAGCATTTATGAACCTATAGTATTGTCCAGCAAAAAACATTTAATAACATGCTTTTACTCCAAACTCACTTCATAATGACAGTTGATGAGCATCCTTCTGTGAGATGATGTGGCTTCTTACACAGAATAAGGCAGTTGTGTGTTTAGTAGTGATGTTTAATCAGAAAGCGTTTCAATCTATTTATTCAGCTATAGCAGTAGTGATTTCCTGGAATGATGTGTGTTATACCTCTGCAGCGGGGCATATTTGGCGTAGGATTTACTACCGGAACAGCCACACTGTGCTGACAAGCTGCGCGTGAAAATAATTGCAGTCTTTGCCAAATCGTGTGCAGCTTTATTGCGATTAATCGTGCAGCCCTAAAAACCTGTATGACTTTCTTCTGAGGAACACAGAAGAAGATATTCTGGGGAATGTCATCATTTTTTTTTTTTTCAAAGTCATTGGTCACCAAACTTGTTTGGTCACCAAAGAGCTTTAGTTTCACAGAAGAAAGAAAGTCAGACAGATTTGGAAGAACATGAGGGTGAGTATATGATCACAGACTTTTCTAGGGCAGAAACTAATGATTATTAATCAACAAGTTGGACGATTATTTCTTTGATTAATCGGACTTAAAAAAGACTTTAAAAAGTTATATTTTTTATTTATTTATTTACAAAACATACTATTATGCATCCTGCCCAATGCTATCCTTCAAACAAACCTGCCAACTGAATGCTATGAAAACATATAGTGAATATATCTATATATGAAGAGTTCAGATGCAAAAGCCTCTAAATGCCATTTGAAATTTTCTTCTAAAATGACCATTTTTTTAAGCTTGTATATTTAAGTTCAGTAATTTCACTTAAATGACAATTAATAGGTAATCTTCATTGCCATTTAAGTGAAATTATTGAACTTAAATATACAAGCTTGATAAAAATGGTCATTTTAGAAGAAAATTTCAAATGGCACTTAGAGGCTTTTGCATCTGAACTCTTCAAATAAAAATAAAAACACAAACTCAGTGTTAACATAACACACACATTCACTCTGAAACCAGTTGCTGTCATTTCTTTATCCTGTAAATGTAATAAAAAGTCTGAAAATATTAAATTTCATGGTGTTATACCATTACAGTTACCTCTCTAATAAAGTACTTGAATTACATGTTGACTTTTAAACCTAAATTTAGTGTCCAAAAACAGATATTTAATCAAAATAAAACAAAATTTGCGCTGAATATTAAATGTCTCGCTCTCAAAATGTGCCTTTTTGGCACACATTGATTCATTAAAGTCTAAAGTTTAACACAGACTGTCAGGACAGAACCTTAATGCAAAATGGAAATATTTTGCGTAAACTTACATTTAAGGATATAACTTTAAAATAAAAAATGAAATGCATGACTTGGCAGTTAACATTCATTATTCTTTGGATTCTGAAAACACTTCCAAACTTTTACGTTTTCATGAGGAACTTATTTTCATTACTTCTCTCATTTTAAAATTAATGAAGAAAAGAATGCCTTTATCTTATGTACCTTGACAGAGTATCGTAAACTTGCTGAGAACACCTATTATTTCTTTATTATTTACTTTCAATTTCTAATCAATAATGCCATTCATTGTCATTGATTTTCACTATCAATTAGTGTCTGACCTAGAATTTTCCATCTAAACTCACAGGTTGACCTAAGATCAATTCAATTTGAAATATATTAAAATAGCTCTCATTGTCTGATAGAATTGAAAAAATGAAATTCTAATGATTTATATGTCCACTAGGTGGCAGAAGAACAAAGTTTGTGAGAAACTGGGAAGTATGGAAACACTTCCGAGACTATTTTCCTGTGAAGGTAAATTGCACAATCATTATACCCATTTACTGAAAAACAAAAAACATCAGCCTCACTTTGAATCTTCTTTGTCCCCTACCCTTGCTGTTTTCTCTCTCTCTCCTTTTCGTCTCGCTATTCTTTCAGCTGGTAAAGACTGCTGAACTGAATCCTAGTAAGAACTATATTTTGGGTTGTCACCCTCATGGCATCATGTGTGTGGGAGCGTTCTCATGCTTCGGCACAGACCGTAATGGATTTGCGGAAACTTTTCCTGGAATACGATCCACGCTTGCAATCCTGGCTGGACTTTTCCGCCTTCCTTTCTTCAGAGAATATGTTTTGTGTGCAGGTCAGTAAAAAAAAAAATACAGTGAAACTCAGTGAGAGATACAAGAAAACAAAGTGTTTCTCTTACTATTTCTCATTTTCAGGTCTGTTGCCTGTCAGTAAGGAGAGTTTGGATTACTTGCTGAGCCGTACTGGTGTGGGTAACGCTGTGGTCATCATCATTGGTGGGGCAGAGGAATCACTTACCTCGTCTCCAGGAGTAAACACTGTAGTCATGAAACACAGGAAAGGCTTTGTACGACTGGCCCTTAAGCATGGGTGAGAAAAGACAAGAAGGAGACTAGAAGATTGAGATTGAAATAAAATGCCCTAGTTTAAACCAGTGGTTCTCAACCAGGGCCTTTGGGAAAACTAGTTTCATTTCACCAGTATCCAATTTCTGATCCCTCTCCCAAATGCCCTAAATCAGTGGTTCTCCCTTTCTGATTCCAATAGCTCCTAATATTTGTGACTTAGTCTATTTTCATATATGATTTAAAAGACGACGTTTCTGGTGCTTCTGCTGTAATAACAAAGCTGCTCATTTTCAAACTTTTTTATGTACAGAAATTATGAGGCAATTATTTAAAAATAATTATAATTGCATTCCATAATTTCACATTTTTAAAATTTCATAAATTTATTACATGTTTTATAACTAAATGAATTTGCATGACTCTTTGGTAATTTGCAATTGCATTTTTTAAATGTATTTACTTTATTTTATTTTTTCACAAATAGCAACAACTCTACTATTCAAATGTATATCTTATAAAATATTCTAGAGCTTGACATAACTAATTTCTATTCATTATAAAAATATTCATTATAAAAGATTTTTCCAGGGCGGTAAATCATACTTGGGGTTAGGGTTAGGGTTAGTTCACCCAAAAATGAAAATTCTGTCAGTTTTTACTCACCCTCATGTTGTTCCAACCCCGTAAGATCTTTTTTCATCTTCGGAAAACAAATTAAGATTTTTTTGATTAAAGCTGAGAGCTGGATCACTCCTTTATAGACTCTAAGGGATTGAAACTTGCCGGCCACGAAAAGTTATTAAAGACATCGTTAAAATAGTCTGAGTGACTACAGTGGCTCAATCTTAACTTTATCAAGCGACGAGAAAACTTTTTGAGCACAAAAACAAAAAAATAACGACTTTTTCAACTGTTCATTTCCTTTTCTGTGGGCCTCTAGTCAGTTAACGTATGGCGCTTTCCATGACCAGTACCAACTCCGACTCGCCTCAGCTCACTTTTCGTTCCATTTTCCATTGCAGACCCGGTCGTCATAGCCGACGCCTTTCGTTCCTCGTTGCCCTATTAATCTCTCGCAGGATCCTCTCTTCGGCCACCAAACAAAAGAAAGTCTGCACCTCCTCGTTTGACCACGGCATATTCTTCCGAGTTGCCATAATAGCCTCTATGCACGAACCCTGATGACGTGCGTCTGAAAGAATCTCAGTCAGCGTCTTTACTTCCAGAAGCGCGTTCTGCAGGCCAAGTGTATAGAGGCAAAACTTTAATAAAATCTGTTTTCTACAGAAACGGAGACAACGATTTATAGAAACGCTGATTCACTAGTCGAATTTCGTACGATATGAGAGAATACTAACCCTTAAAGTTGTTGATGTAGCTTGAAATATATAATTTAAATAACTTCTCTTTTTCACTCTTGTGTGACAGCTAACTGCCTCACAGTGTTGTTAACATCATTCACATTAACCGCAGGACGTTTTTATAAACAGCGAGTGTAATTTGACACCATCTCCACCTAACGCAAAACCGGCTTCTGACCATAGACTGACGCAGCACCGGATGTAACTGGGCGTGCTGAGACAAACCCGGAAGCGATCGTGCATAGAGGCTATAATAGTCGTTAGTTTAGTAACTTTCTCTGGCCAAACTATTTAAAATAGCGGGGATATTCTGGATACTACAATTCTCCAATGACAATTCTCTCTGACCAATCAGCAGCCGGCATTGTTTTCCACGCGACATTTAAAGTATCGCCTTAACTCGCTCAGAACCTCGCCGGAGGTGGTACAAAAAAGTACCCAAAAGCAGGAACAGGTACAACTTTTACACAGTGGAAAACCAAACAAAGATGAGACGAGTCGAGCCGGTACTGTGTAGTGGAAAAGTGCCAGTAGTGTGATAGCGTAGAGCTACGTCACACGTAGGCTCACTATTGGCCGACGCTGGTCAGGTGTGTGATGTACAACATAAGCTTACGCTTTTACACTAGTGAACTCAATCGAGGCCCACAGAGAAGGAAATTAATAGTTGAATAAAGTCGTTATTTTTGGTTTTTTTAACTATCCCTTTAAGCGTTGAAAGTTTGCTGCCCCCAGGTTGAGAATCACTGCTCTAAACAGATGGCAATAATTTGAATTAGAAAGACAGGAGGCAGAACTTGAAAGAAACCAAAAAGGAGAAATCAATTGGTAAAAAAAAAAAAAAAAAAGGAGCCCTGGAAATATCAGCAATAGCAACTTGAAAGGTGAAATAAAATGAACACATTCTTAAGCAGCAACTGCCAACTTAAATACTTTTCACTTTCACGTTTGACTTGTCTCCATAATCGTTTTGTTTTTGTTTTGCTGAGTACTCAGGGCTGACCTGGTTCCTGTGTACTCCTTTGGAGAGAACGAGCTGTTCCCGCAGGTGGTTCTGTCTGAGGGCAGCGTGGGTCGACGGCTACAGGCTCTCTTTAAGCAGATTATGGGTTTCGCTCCTTGTCTCTTCACTGGGGGCGCTGGCTGCTCCTGCCATTCAGACGTCCTGTCACAACCGTGGGTCAGTTCCAAAGACTTCTCACATAAATATTTTCTTCTCAAATGATTTTTCTGGTAGCGACACTTACCAATCTGTCTGCTGCTGAATCAGTCAACTGTTGTATGATTAAATTCCTTCATCTCTTCCAGTGGGCCATCCCATTACAGTGCCTCAGGTTGAAAGTCCATCTCAGGAACAGGTGGATCATTACCACAGTTTATACATGACGGCTCTGTCTGAACTTTTCCACAGACACAAGACCAGCTGCGGACTGGCAGAAACACACGAGCTGCGCTTCATATAGAAATGTTGGAAAACACAAAGTTAATGAAACCACTGTCTGGAATACAATGTGGGACAGATACGAGAAGAGGAAAATGTCCATATTTTTGTACTGATGCCATGTGAATGTTATAGCTTTTTAGAATTTCTCCAAAATGATGCTCCAAGCTCATAATGAACCAAATTAATGAATGCAATTTATGCTCTATTTATATTGAACTGTGTATGTTCCTTAATAGAACATACAAACAAATAAAAATAAATAAATTAAAAAATATATATTTATTAATAAAATTATTATTATTATTAAAAAAAGTAATTCCTGCTAAAGCCAACATTATGAAGCTGCAGACTCAGAGCCTGCATCTACAGTCCCCCACCGAGTCCCGCATTCTCAGACCCCTCGTTTTTCGAACACAGCGCCTCCTGCTGTTCAATAGATCGGATAAAACAAAAAAACTAATTGTAAAAATTTCAAGGAAAAAAAATTAATTAAAAAAATTGCAGCTTGAACTATCTTCTGAAAAATAGTATGTTTTGTTATACTGCTACAATGGTTTTTTTTTGGTTGTTTTTTCATTCAAATTCCATTTTTTCTTTCAGTTCAACCTATAATGGTCTAATTAACATTACCATGCTAACATTACAATATCTTTAGTTTTTTATCTATAGTTTTTTGATATTTTGAATGCAAAGCAAAACAAATCAGAATAGACAAAACACTAATAATAAACAATTCTGTACTTTATTTAATGATCACCTAAACATCATCTTGCTGTAAAGAAAAAACTGTGTTCGTGGCTATACTTTTCGTCTTCAGTTGGATTTAAAAAACTCATTTATAAGTCGCTTTGCATAATCATAAAATGATATGTTGCTGGGTTCGGCAGGGGCAACTCCATCGATGTATGGTGTACCCTGGAATAGCCCACAACAGTATAGGCCAGATAGCAGCGTCTTATGATGTTTCAGAAAAAAAAAGAAAAAAGATGTTTGCAAATGTTACCTTAATGTTGCACTGCTCTGTTGAAGTGCCCCTTCAGATGTTTTTGAACTTTGGACAACTTTGTGGGTTTGAAATATATGGGGGCACAGAAATAACTGCAGCATTTATGACATATCTACAAAAAGTCCAAGGTTAAAGGCTAACGTTAGCTATCAAAATATTTTCGGGGGAAGAGGGCGAAAAAACATACATTAACGGCTCAAAACTTGTTACAAACTAGCTTTACAAATATTAAATGGACTATTCATATGTTGTATCGATGAGCTAAATTAGTTTTATTAAAAAATAAATCGAACGACTAGGCTACTACGATTCGCTAAATAAAATTGAAGATAGCCTACTCACGTTTTGGCTTAGGTTCTTCACTTGTTTATCCGATACAATTTGATAGGAGGCGCTGTCTCGAAAAACAAGGGGTCTGAGAACGCGGGACTCTGGGTACAGGGGACTGTAGATGCAGGTGTCCGAGTCTGCAGCTTCATACTACTCGCTAAAGCACTAGAAATGTAATATTGGTTTATTGTTAGTGCAATCATGGATATATATGTATAAAAAGAAGTCAGAATTGTTTTAATATTGGATGCATGGATGATTTTTAAATGTATTTTGATGTTTTTACCTTAAATTCAGTGGTGCCATTTATAATCACAAAGTCTTTAAAGTACCTCTCAATGTATTTCAAACGGATCATAAAAACAGCACATTTATACCACATCTATTCATTTATTTGTTTCAGACAACATCTTATAACAATAAGATAAACAATTATGTACATATATTTACATACAAAAGTTTGAAGAATATTTTGCATTGAATTACAAAACAAGAGCTGGTTTTTGTGTACGTGTTTGGCAAATGTTCTATCCGTTTCATCCGATTAAATAGACTTTCAATTGAAGTACCGCCTATTTGTAGTACAGAGGGGTGCATGACCGATATTCAGACCTATATTCAGGCAACCAGACCTAGGACTGCTAGTAATATATGCCTCATTGTGCAGGTAAATGGTGGTGATGCTTTTGAGGAACATAAGCTTGTAAGAGTGCAGTATGAACCATAAGCTTGCTTTGCTTTTGATAGAAGTTCAGGACAGATGAACCAATCATACCGTCCACTTTAGACACCTGAAAAGACAAGCACAATTTACTCAATTGATCTTGCTTAATCAGTTTACCATATACCATAATGGTGTTTCATCTCGACCTTTTATTATGTTTCATCTTCTTGACCTGTCAATTTTACTCACACTCATGTTCTTCCAAACCTGTATGACTTTTCTTTACTTCTAGAAGAAGTTTAAACATTCTCAAAATGTCTCAGTAAAAAAGAAAGTCATACAGATTTGAAATCAGATAACAAAAATGAGTTGTGTATATTGTGTTACTATTATCTGATATCACTTTTGAGGAAGTGTGTTGCATTCCAGCCACACATGCATGAGCGAGTGGGTTACCTGGTCTCGTGGTGTGTTCCTAAACATCGGACACAGCAGTAGCGAGATCCACACGACACACAGGTGTAGTTTGAAGGGAAGCCACACACTGCACAGAAATGACGCTGAGGAAACTTAGAGGGCTCAGCACATGCAGTCAGATAGTTTGGACCCTCACTAACACTCAAGTCCTGGAAGAAAAAAAAATGTGTAAGAGGATGTTGATGGCATGGAAATATTTCCAGGAATCTGAAAAGAAAAGTAGCAGCAGCCTAGATTTAGAATTAATCCTAAGTTTACATTGTGACACTGTTATATTATGCCCTGGAACTTTACTTTTGAATATTAATATTTACATCCTGTTACAGTACTGTCATAACAGTAACTTTTATGCTGACCATGCTACCATGAGTAATTTACAATTTTAAAGGGATACATACAGTCGGCAACGCGTCATAGTTGGGGGCGTGGTCGGCGTGGGGAAAGCAGCGCGACCATCGTATGTATTTGAATGACAAAAATGTCATATTGCGAGTCATTTGCGCCTGCCGACCGGCAACGGTACATTGCAAAATGAACTGTAATAGGTTATGATGGCCCTTATTTAATTAAAAACTGGGTCAATGACCCAACAAATGGCCGGAGGTGTCGTTTCCAGACTATTGTTATCTGGTTGAATCTCCAGGTAAGACAGCGGTAGCTACCGGTAACATAAGCCTATAACTCAATCAACTTACGTATGAGTTACTATAAGTCCATAAAACCTTGTCACTTACCAATTGTACGTTTGCTTCACTCCAAACTATTAATCCTTTGACCTTTTGTAAAACGGTGATCAGTAGTAGTAGCTACGAAGTTGCAGAGGGATTTTGCTGCCAGTTAACGTACCGAATTCTCACAGACTGCAGTCTGATAACCTTAAGCTGATAACGCTAATGTAAATGAGACATCCCTTATGAAAAAAAACTAAAGGAACCTTGTAGTATTTTAGGACAAAATATTATAGTAAGGTTAATCCTATAGAATACTATAGTATTTTGCGACATAGCCTAGAAGTAGAGGTATTAAAGAACATCACAGAAGTATTATACAGGCTACTATAGACTACTAATAATAGCCATAGGATTACTATAGTTCTTTTTCGTAAGGGATGTAACGTCAGACAAATCTGTCCCACTGTCTAATACGAGATTTAACACCCACTACTATACCACACAGGGATCTACTCACACAGTAATCTAATAAATTATGATTAATGTTGCCATTTATCCTGCTATCCGGTTCTGTATGTATGTAAGAAAGGATGTAGAACTTCAATTTATAATTTGTTAGTTTATTGGTGGCACAGAAAACGACACAACAACTCTCGGCATGATTGTCGTATGTATTTCAATGAGCGCCAAGGCAAATGTTTTCCCAGACCCTGGGAACACCCCGGGAACGCCCCGTCACGTGATGTGAATTTAGCCCGTGGGGGAAAACATTGCCTTGGCGCTCATTGAAATACATACGACAATCATGCCGAAGAGTTGTTGTGTCGTTTTCTGTGCCACCAATAAACTAACAAATTATAAATTGAAGTTCTACATCCTTTCTTACATACATACAGAACCGGATAGCAGGATAAAATGGCAACATTAATCATAATTTATTAGATTACTGTGTGAGTAGATCCCTGTGTGGTATAGTAGTGGGTGTTAAACTCGTATTAGACAGTGGGACAGATTTGTCTGACGTTACATCCCTTACGAAAGAACTATAGTAATCCTATGGCTATTATTAGTATTCTATAGTAGCCTGTATAATACTTCTGTGATGTTCTTTAATACCTCTACTTTCTAGGCTATGTCCCCAAAATACTATAGTATTCCTATAGGATTAACCTTACTATAATATTTTGTCCTAAAATACTACAAGATTCCTTTAGTTGTTTTTCATAAGGGATGTCTCATTTACATTAGCGTTATCAGCTTAAGGTTATCAGACTGCAGTCTGCTGAGAATTCGGTACGTTAACTGGCAGCAAAATCCCTCTGCAACTTCTGGTAGCCACTACTACTGATCACCGTTTTACAAAAGGTCAAAGGATTAATAGTTTGGAGTGAAGCAAACGTACAATTGGTAAGTGACAAGGTTTTATGGACTTATAGTAACTCATACGCAAGTTGATTGAGTTATAGGCTTATGTTACCGGTAGCTACCGCTGTCTTACCTGGAGATTCAACCAGATAACAATAGTCTGGAAACGACACCTCCGGCCATTTGTTGGGTCATTGACCCAGTTTTTAATTAAATAAGGGCCATCATAACCTATTACAGTTCATTTTGCAATGTACCGTTGCCGGTCGCAGGCGCAAATGACTCGCAATATGACATTTTTGTCATTCAAATACATACGAATGGTCGCGCTGCTTTCCCCAGTCGACCACGCCCCCAACTATGACGCTTTGCCGACTGTATGTATAGTTCACTCAAAAATGTATCATCATCAAGTTTCAAACCTGTAGGAGTTTCTTTCTTCTGTTGAATACAAAATAAGATATTTTGAAGAATGCTGGAAACCAGACAGTCGACGTTCCCAGTAACTTCCATTGTAGGAAAAAAACACTTTGGAAGTCATTGACTAATGTATGGTTACTAACAACATTCATTAAAATATCTTATTTTGTATTCAACAGAAGAAATAAATTCAAACAGGTTTGGAAGAAGAAAAAACTTAAAGTAGCCCCTAAATGATGACCACGTTTTAATTTAGGGGTGAACTATCCCTTTAATTGTTAAAGGAGCTGTATGTAAAGAAATGTATTTAAAATAATCATAAAATGGCCCTGATATATCACTAGACATTAAGAAATCATGTTCATTTCAAATACTTATATAACTGACAACAGTAGTCCAGCCAGGATATTGTCATTTAAAAAGTAAAGTTGCAGCCCTCAACTGATGTTAATGTTGTCATGTTGTGTTTTGGTCTGATGCTCCACCCTCCACCGATCTACCAGTCAGCCGCTACAAATGTGTCAGATAAAAAATAATTTGGATCCTGCCGCCTATCTGGCAACCTCGAGTCGGGGGAAGGGGATACACTGCTCTGGTATTTTGAATGTTATTGCAGTACCAGTTTTGGCCACAATCTTACATACAGCTCCTTTAACTTTTATGATTTTTCCCCCGGTTTCTATTGAGGTTTCGTAACGTTCACCATAGAAAAGACAGGGTTGTGTTGGAGTTTCTCAGCACGCAATACTAATGAGTGAAAGATGCGATTGCTTCACCTCCTCCTCCAGAAGCGTCTGGAAGTTTTTGCGGAACCTCTGTTTAAAATGATCACCCCTTGTCTTCTTCCTCCGCTTGCCTTGAAATTAAAAGACAACACAACCGTCAACGCAACATACTCGGATACAGTTAGATATCTTAATACGTGCAAATGGATGGGGATTGAACGATGCAAAACACAGACTCGATTCGTTGCTCTCGTCGAACTGCGGCAGCCGCTTGACGAGCTGCGGGAGGCTCGCGTGAGGGTCGTCCTGGAAGTTGTCTTTCTCGAGCGCCTCGAGCTGGCGGGTCAAACGGCGCTGGCGCGTGGCGCTGTCCAGCACACGCCGCTGGCCGGGATCCTGCGAGCGGACTGAGGAGGACAAATCATCTAAATGTGTGCACTACAGCTGGATTTACAATGCCTACAGAATAGGGCTGATGCCGTGATGATGCATAGCTAAGCTGTTTACATGTTCTGCTGCAAATAATAAAACACGGGGCTGGAAAGATTAGAAGAGGTATTGCGTTATATTTATTTAGGCCTATTCATTTTTTACCATGCACTATTATCAGACAACACAGGAAGGCAAACATACCGGCTATTTTCTTCTCCGCCATGCCCGGAAGTTTCAGTCAGAGAACCACTCTTTTTCTTGTGTTGATTTGTGTGGCAATCTGAGTGTGCACTACTGACATCTAGCGAACTGGAGAGCCATGATCGTCCCCAAAACAGTGGTTCTCGCCTTTTCGCAGGGGCCCACTAGATGGCCCCAGTTACAGGGGGTGTACACATTAAATTGGTAATTAAACTGCTAAAGATCTGCTAAATAACAATATATAAGGCTACACGTGCATGCCTACTCTTGAGACAAAATAGCCTATAACCTTGAGCTCTCACATGGATGGTTTTTCACAGTGTAGTCATCTTGGCAAACAAAACTGACATTTTTTAATTAGTCAGTGCTAACTGTCAGATCAGAGGATGATGATGATTAGGCGTATATAGCCTACAACTAAATATAACTTAAAAACATTGAACTTAAAGGGACATTTTGAGATAATATATAGGCCTACTTTAAGATATCCCACTGGAAGATTTGTAAGTAGGCCTACTTGTGTTAAATCTTGTAAATGTGTTTGAGAGATGTTAAAACAGGATGGGTAAAGGAAACACAGATTGGAACATGAGTTTATTCTGATAAAAAAATAAATAATTTTTATTTTAAAAAAAAAGAAATATTGTGTCAAGCTTGTGTCAAGGTTAGATCACAGGTTATTTTTGAACTTTGCACTTTCTTGTTGTAGGGCTGTTTTCATTTTATCAAGTGTAATAAAGTAACACAATTCATATTTTGTGAAAATCCATACAGTAGCTATCACAAACCTTTACTTACAACTGCCTATTAAATTGTTTAATACAATATTTATTTTCTGCTGTCGATTATTACGTCAGCAGCTTAATGTGCTGTAACTTTTAGACGTTTATTCACGCAGTAACGAAAGAGAAAGAACATTAAGCTGCTCAATGAGTCATAATTCAGCGCTCAGTCAGACCTCACGCTACACTTTCGGCCTCTGAAGAAGAAGAAAAAGAGTAAGTAGCGGTCTGTTGGCTATAGGTCTATGCTTCATTATGCCTTATTAGACTATGTATATTTTTGTATCCCACTGGAATTAACCTGCTATTTGTGTATGAGATTTTAAAGTGCATTAGGCCTATCACAGAACTGTAAAAAGCAATGGAAATCTTCCATTAATGGTGTTTTAGCCGAGATAAAATACAGATCAGAAATACTAAGCTTGGTCAGTGTCGCTTCAGATTCTATTATGGGCCTATATATATTATAATTATTATTATTATTTTTTTGTTTTTATTTTTTTTACCATAAATGCAAATACAAAAATAAAACAATTTTGTGTGTGTGAGTACTTCATCAATATAGATACTTTGCTAAATTGTGACTTCAGAAACAATCATTTGAATAAATGAATAACCTATTTTTTATTTGTCCATTTTTGGTCTTAGCCTGCGGCGTGCACTGGGAGCAATATTTTTCCCTGGATGGTAGGGGAAGGTCCCGCCTTTTTCACCTGTGATTGGCTAGAATGACTCTCCTCTTTGTGCGACGGGTGTGTGTTATAGTGATAGGTTTACTAGAGATTGTGTGCTAGTGTGTGGGTGCTCTCATTTCTTATTTGTGTATCCTCGTTTCCTTTGCTCGTGTCTCAGCTCCACACCATGTACGCGAGGGAGGGAAGCGAGGGAAAAAAAGGAGGACGGAGGAATCGAACAAAAGCTTTTTTATATTTGGAATACTTGATCACTCGAGCGTCACTCCACAGTGTCCCAGCAGCGCTAAAATGATATGCCGTTTGGTTATTTAGGCCTAATAAATTCATAATAAATAATAATAAAGACAGGCTACACTGTTGAAGTATGTGAGATGTATGATTTATATAAACTGCAAAAGTAAAGTATAAATTAAAATGATTCAGTGGCTTTATGCACAGCTGCACTAGGCCTACTTCCTGAACTTATTATAAACACATATTTGGAATGTAATTAAATAACAAGTACTTTGGGTGTCTTGTTCATTATATTCATTTTCATATAAAAGCAACAGAACTTAAATCACATTATTAGCAACAAGTGCACAAGCGTGAATCCCATGAATCCCACGATATCAGACTTTGATCTCACAGGTGCCTGATCCACTGCGAGAACCGAGACCTGTCCGGCTTGCCTGCTCTTTTTTCACTCCTCTCACTACAGCCGCCTACTCACACATATAGGCTACATTTCAGACGAGGTTAGGCGCATCTGAAACAAGCCTAATAAAACCCTTCCGCATAAGATACACCTGTGTAGCCTATCCTCGCTCATGACTCCTCAGGAAGTCTCCTCGAATCCTCGGGTGCTTCTCATTTCTTATTTGTGCTTCCTCGTTTCCTTTAGGAGGAATAGGCTACACTGTTGAAATATGTGAGATGTGTGATTTATATAAACTGCCAAGAATTTGACAGCAAATAACTTTATATCTGAGGCATCCAAAATCGTAACTTATTCATTATTTATTTCTAAAGAAACATGGCAATGTATACTGTAAAAGGCTCCATTACTTTGTATCTTACGTTACGGCCCCATATTAGCCGTTTTTGTAAAAAATAGGCTAACGATTGCGTCATAACCACACAACTTTCTGTCACACAATCTTAGGCAATCTTTTACTGTCTATGAGGCAATCGGGGGACATGGAAGCATAAAGTCAAGGGAGAAGCCCATAGATAAAGAGTCTATAAAAGCAACGGGACAAAAAATGTCAACAATGTTTTTGAGGAATTAGGAGATTCGTATTTGTCTTGGCACAGCTACTAGAAGATTTACTACTGTCAGACCTCGTCACGCTCAGTTTGAGCCTGCGCAGTCGCTTAGACATCAGACAGGAAGTGCAATAATCGGGTTTCATACTTCTCCGTTGAAATCAATGGGGTCGCTGTGTCCATTTCTTTTACTGTCTATGGTGCATAGCCTATTACAGAATTGAGATGGCCTTCAAGATGGCTGAGCTCGGAATCGGTTTCCGGGTCATCGGATGGAGGACGGAGGAGAGAGGAGACGACGAGGGATATTGAGAAGCACCCTCTGTGTATATGTGTACCTTCCCATCTGAAGAGATGACAACGGCCAAATCAAATAACCAATTGCAGGAGAGTCCATCAAACCAATCAGAGGCGAAAAAGGCGGTACCTTCCCATATCATCCTGGAAAAAATCTCTCTCTCTCTCTCTCTCTCTCTCTCTCTCTCTCTCTCTCTCTCTCTTCTATATATATATATATATATATATATATATATATATATATATATATATATATATATATATATATATATATATATATATATATATATATATATATATATATATATAGACGCTTTCAGCAGTGACAACATAAACACACGGTACTGCGCATGTGCATAAAACTGGCCCAAACTTAACTTCCGGCAAACTTGCGCAGACAATCCATAACAAGTAAATAACCATAGTAGCTGGTATTTCTTGACAGTCAAAGAAAATAAATGTTACCTGGCCAAACTGAAATGTGACACTACCAGACCCGTTGAACAAAAATAGGAGACAAGATGTTTTTCTACCGACGTGTCTGATTTACCGCAGTGTTAAAAAACTGTGGCGAGCGGAGCGCGGCGACGAGGCTTTATTAGGTGAACATATCTCTCCTTATTAGCTTCTTACATGCTTGCTAACCTTTTTTTAAGGCGGGTCTCCACATGACAGGATGTTGGATGGATCTGTGCAGCGTTATGATACATTCTGCTCCGCTGTTAATGTGTTTGTGTGAGAGAGAGAGAGAGAGAGAGGAGAGAGAGAGAGAGCTTGCGAATATGCGCTACACGCAACTCTGCAGTCAAATACAACTTTTCCTTAAATTGTAAAAAACACGGAAATCAATATGTGGCGGTCAGCGCTGATAATGAGTTGGGCTGCCACTAATAAATGCATGGGAAACACTGTACCGGATACTCGGATAAACCTAGCTATTTTAATATAGTATCTAATACAGTCAATGCCGTATTATCCAATAAACAGTATAAACTAACAGAACGGAAGTTAACTTTGGGCCAGCTCATCACCATGGCAACGCGTCTGATGAAAGCGTCTATAGAGAGAGAGAGAGAGAGAAAGAGATAGATAGATAGATAGATAGATCCCTTGCTTCATTTTGAAGATATGTCACATTTTACTACTTCAGAGGCCTATAAAGACCTCATTTCTAATAAGGTTATGTCTTGGGGACATCCCATACAGTATTCACACCGCATATCAAACCATTTTACTGCAGCATTTTGGAGTTATGTCACATTATTAGACTTCAGAGGCCTATAAAGTCCTATAAAGTAGTAGTAAAAAAACGAATGGCCACTTCTTATAGTGGACGTCCCATACAGTAATACACACCTCATATCAAACCATTTTACTGCAGCGTTTTTATCACATTTTACATTTAAGAACATTTTAATGAAAGTTTGGGTTACTGAAAGGTTAAGATGTAACTATTAAAACGCTGTTTTTATTAGGAATATTCTAAATTGTATCTGTTCTTTAACTGTTTCATTTTTCTCTTCTTGTTTTGGACTCAGGACAGGCAATGGTTTCTGTTGGAGATGAATTCACGGAAAGTCTTCGTAAGAAAGTATCTGGTCTGAAGGAGGTCTTTTCCCCTGAGAAATGTCGAGCCATGCTGTATTTCTGCCCCATTGTTTCTCGTGCTGGAACTGACATTGACGCTGCAATAAAGCACCTTGATCAAAAACCAAGTGTGGAGCTAGATTAATAATAAAACAAAATTAATTCAATTAACTGATTTTGTTTTTTATGATCCAATTAACAAACCACTTTTAACTGCCTTACAGCTGACAAGCCAGTCATCATGGTGATACTCCATTCTACGTTTGACCCTGAGAGAATTATCCCAGACAGCAACGATGCTATACAAGAGAGAACACATTTGCAGTGGACTGTCTGATTTTTGATAATAAATTACTGAGTTGTCCGAAGAATGAGAAAGAAATTGTCAAAACCGCACAGCACTTCAAATCAAAGGTAGGTATGTAAAACGCCATGGACACTTTTCACAAACTGTGATGATACGTTAATGTTAAAAATCTAGCAAAGGTTTTATATTTCCATTTTTTAAATGTACAAACACTGTACTTTTATTTATAAAAAATAAATACAACATAAATACAGGGAGGTACGGTAGGCTAAATTTGACACCTTTTTTTCTAACTGTTGTAATCAATCTCTTTATATATTTTTCTCGTTTAGAAACTTGTGGAAAGCTATGTGTATTTTTCGTTTTATTTGCTATTGTAGAAATCAGGAATGCAATAATCATATTTGCTGTAGTCTTTATTGAAGTTGACCCATTCATGACAACTTCTGCTTCTGAAACCAGCAAATGTGTGAAAAGGGTCCAAAGTGAAAGTTGAATGTGTGTTTTATTGTAGAAACACAATATATTCATATATTAATTTCCCTTCCAGAAACTGACTTCATATTACTGCTTGAATTGTAAGTATCCCAATCAATTTTCACTCTTAATGCAATATCGTAATTAATTATAGTTGTAAAAATAAATGAAGGAATGTGAAGGAATAAAACAAAAACCTATGTTATTATATTTTATATAAGCTGTCTTTCATTCTTGCAGATCATGGAGATCGAAAGTCATTCGCAGTCCCAGAAAGCTTCAAGAAGATTGTGGTTTTCTTGTATTTTTAAGTTGATTTTTTTAGGTTAACAGCTTTGTTGTTAATTAATCCAGTGCTAATTGACACTGTCTACCTCTCATTTAATGAAGAAAAAAAATTAGCATTTTGTGATTTTCAGCAGTAACTGTCAGCTGCTCAAATTATGTCAACAACATACATAAATATCACCAAAACTACATGTATAGACAGCATGATTAAATTAAATTTTGAATATAAATCATTACGTAAAGGGTTATATGATGATGCTTAGAAATGTCTATGCGAGATGTAATTCTATAGGAAGAAGTAGGCTAGCCTATGCATGAAATTCACTTTTTAAATAAGTGTTTTGTGATTGAATAGTTGAGGCACAAACAGTCAACTGTCATTTTCAAATGTGCTAATGTTGCATGTCATTGTAAAAATAAAAAAAAAAACAGTCTAGCCTATGTAAACAGCTGTTTCTTGACACTTTTAATTCATATTGTTCTTTCATTTTTCCTTTTATTTCTGCTTTATTCAGTGGACTATTTCATTTTCTTGTGCCCTCAGGACTATACACATTTTCTGTAGATTTTTAATAGTTGTTGACTGGCCACTTATTTAAAGCTGTCAGAGAGTCTGTATAAATAACTGCTTTTATTGGCTTTATGCAACCTTTAATGCAAAAATACACATGGCAAGTTTTTTTCCTTCTTGCTGTCACAATCTGTTCTACAGCACGCACAACGAGACGGAATATGAAGTCAGAATAGTATTTATTCCAGGCTCATGAAAATGCAACATTTTAATTGCATTGTATTTATTGGGTTTTTTCTTCAAAAACAAAAGTAAAGGAGAAACAATACGAAATACAAATTGAAAACATCTTCCATATCACAACGCTATATCACACCCCAAACCTCCCTCCCACAGTGCCACTAATTCCATAAACAGATTAAATAAGAAAAAGGCTTTATGATTTATTCACATAATATAATCTAAAATTCCAAATCTATGACACTTATTGGACTGTTGTATCCATCACACGCACAATCGTAGAATATACTATTGTCATGTCTTCTGCCATCTTGATTATATTGGGAACAATAACGCTCTTGTGAAAGCTGCAATATTACATTAGGGAAACTGGAATATATTAGCTCAGATACAGGGAATATAGTTTCACTTTAATGTCTGCATTGCAAAACTTGAAGTCTTTAAATGTATTAAAGCACATGCATGAAACAAAAACTAAAATGAAAATACTTTTACAGCACAGTATTTTGATGGGAGACACACTTATGGCTTGAACATTATACATACAATATATTTTCTTTCTCTTTCTCAGAAAAGTATGAGAGAGCTCGTACTGCCAGTTTAGTGTAAAGCAGAGCATTTCTGAGAATTACTTTGTTCTAGACTAGAGGAAGTCTCGGGTCATGTGACCACCATGTCATCAAAAACAGAAACACCTCGCATTTCTTGTCCTCACTGATCACTGCTCTAAAAATATCAATGTGCAGTTACAAATCTGACCATCATGAACAGAGTAAACGATTTAGTGTAAATAGCTTTGATTTTCTTTTAAAAACAATTTAATAATGTGGTTACATTGTAAAAAAATAAGGAGGAGGTCATTGCAAATGACTTGCAACTGAGTACAGTAAGAAGAAAACATTAAGGAGTAAAACCCCTTAACTTTCCATTCTCAGCTGCTTACGTATAGCCTACATTCTTAAATGAAAAATGGGGAAATAAGGAAAATCCCTTGATCCAACTTAGGCAAGGTCACACATGCAAAATAACTTGGAACTTGTCCAAATAAGAGCAGGTTGAAGACTTTGCTGAGTAATAAGCTACTGAAACTTCATACCGTCACAGCCCAATTAAAGGCTATTAAGGACTTCAAACACCTTGAGCAGTAATAATGGTGAAATCAAATCAAATGCAAATTATTATTCTGTTGAACCAGTATCTTGATGTCTATTCTGAACATTTTAAAATGTTCTATGCCTGTCTGACTCGCTCATTCGAGGTAACAGAAAATGGCGTTATTCTCGTATCACACCGCGTACTCGCTCTCTCTTGTTTTACACAAATGCAACTAACCCCATCTTGCATCTCATTTTCCGATTATGGTGTAAATCACCTCAAACCACTTAGATAAAGTGTCCTTTTTAAAGAAAACACACATTTTTGTACATGTATTATTGCATTAAAATATCCATTTGTCAAATTATCATTAAAAAACATATTTTTTTGTTAATTGTTTTTATGTTCTTCAATTTAGGGTTGTTATGACTTAGCACCATTATGCCAGGATGATGTCATTTTCAACAAAGGGAACGAAGGGGAATTACCAAGATCAAGCTAGGTGTCTATAAAAGCTTAGATTCACATTCACATTCACATCTTGTATCACATCTTGGTCAAGCATGAGCCGGACCATCTTTCTCCTGTCATTGGTCTTTCTGATCTGCATGGCTTCCACTGAGGGTAAGAGCTTTTTCACATCTTATCTTTTCTGTCACGATGACATTAAGCCTAAATTTGTATATGTACTACATGCTTTATGAGTCCAAGTTTTACTACTTTACTACTTTACTTTATTGCTTTTGGCATAAAAGTGAGCAGACAAACATGACAGGTCCAACAGGTCACCTAAAGAATAGGTTCACTTGACTAACAACATCCATAGAGTAGCAAGTGGTTTAAATATCTAGTTTTGTTTTGATATCCCCTGCTTCAGGCCAACGGATGTTCATAAGCAAGCGATGCCTGTGCTCCAGAACATATGACATACGGCCTGGAAACATCAAGGAATGGAAAGTGCACAAACCAAGTGCATTTTGTGACACCACTGAGATTGTGTAATGCAATTTATTATTGTTGAATGGTTTTTTATCATGTTTTTTTTTGTGTGTGAAACAACGTGTGATCATTGATTTGACTAAATGTTTCATATTTTGCCAACAGTGTGACTTTAAAGAAACCTCATAAAAAAGTCTGCCTGAATCCTAAATCTCCACTAGGACATTGGCTTCAAGCGAATTAAGACACTCACTGGACAGCTGAGCACCAAGTACATACAGATCATACATCAGAGGACAATGCAAGAACTGTTCCGGGTCCCTTTTGTGATTTTGGAAATGGTGTCTCTAAATAAAACAGAAGTGATTTATTTTAAAGACCCTTCAGTTCAGGTTAGGCTCTTCAATTCAGCTTAAATTATTTTGAAGTATCAGAAGAAGATCTTTTAATACTGGTCAACCTATGTGTATATATCTGTCAATGCCTTGCATTTTTTTACAAAGAATCTTTGTAAAATTTAAAAAACATCAACAACTGTTTGTCAAAAGAATATTTAGATTTAATGTTTAGTCCAAGTTTGCTTTTCAGTGTTGTTTATTTTAAACACAGATAACATTACTAATATATTTAATAACATAACATATTTAATATATTTTATATATATGTTAATATATATATATATATATATATATATATATATATATATATATATATATATATATATATATATATATATATATATATATATATATATCATATATACTCATATATATATATATATATATATATATATATATATATATATATATGTGTTTGTTGTATTTTTATTGTACCAAATGTTGAATTACAAATGTAGCATAATATTTTATTTTAAAACAAACAGCAGTCAAGTTAAAAATGTTCACGAATAATGTAAGAACGACTTATTAGTTTGTCCCTTTTGTTTTAATGACTGAATGAACTCCAAAAGTTAGTGTAAAACCTGATGATCATGTAGGCCTACTCCAGATCTGAGGTGATCTATGAGTTTCAGTGGAAGAACATCTGACCTACAACGAGTCACATGATCATGTACGTTTTTTATTTGTGACCGAGAAATACAGCAGATTCTGAAATATGTATAATTCGTTCATGTTTTTTTTTTCTTTTTCTTTTTCTTGTTGGGTTATGCCCCCTACTGGACATGGTTTGTAAAGGCCATCGGGTGCAATCCCTACACAAAGTTTTAAAGGAGTACGAAAAAGAATAACCATAAATTATCAAATGACATGTGCTCCTTTTACTACATTGTTCATAATAGGCCTACGTTACAATGTGATATAAGACAGTTTATCTAAGGATTTAGTGCATTGGCATATTAGCAGTGAAAAACTAAAGAGCATTTGGATTTTCATTTTGAAAATTGTGATTCATTTCAGCTATCCTATACGACAAATGCAATAGTGGCCAGGTCCAGAATGAGCACTTCTGGTAACAAAGATAACATGTCTGAGAAAAGCTGAAAATGAACCTAACATAGGCTATCCCAAAAGGTCAAGCTATTAAACAGAATTATATGCAAAACATTTTGTTACATCAGAAATGTATTTCAGATAAACCTACTGGAGTTATTATCAAAATAAAGCTTAATGCCTCTGAGGGTATTTCCAACGCTAACAATTAAGACAATTTAGGATGAGGCTGTGTTCAGTATGTCATATGTTTGTAGGTAAATGTCAGTGTAATGCAATATGTCTAAGCCAGGTGGCCTACCAAAAAACCTGTGACGTATGGTTACCTTCCTGTGAGTATAGGCTAGGCCTATATTGTGAAAGTCTCATTATTTGGGGTTCACTAAGTAAAAGACAGAACAGTAGCCACTGTATATGACGACATCAGCAATGGGGGAGTAGGGAAATAGCTATAAATAATCTTATACAATGTATTTTCATTTATTTGGGTTCCCGATGAGTAATCTGTGAATTATGAGTCATACCTCTTACTGCAGTAGAAATGGAGCCTCGTGTGGTCAGAATCCACGGAAGCGCCCCCACGAGCTGAATATCAGCGCGAGGCCCTTGAAGCTTCTGCATCTATTACGTGAACGGAAAGTGGAACAAAAGCCTCAACGCATTGTGTAGATGACACAGTATGTTTAGCCCTACTACCCACATATATTAATGACATCAAAGAATTGGTGCTGTGGATTTTGTGGATAATGTGACCGAGTCCTGTATGACTGAATGTCACATTGCTGTTTACCATTCGGAATAGCTGGGGGAAACCCCATTTTGCGATTGTGTTTGCATGATTTCATTTTCCATTCTATAGGAAAAATGGCATAGGCTTTAGTTAGGCTCACGAAAAAGCTAAACATTTTTTTCTAAAAACATTAGAAAGGTTGATTTTTTTTATATGTGCTCAAAAGTGTGCTGAGGTCTAGTACCAATTGAGATAACCCCTGTTTTAATAATGCAAAAATATTTTTTTAACTCAATATCCATAAAGAATGTTAATGGTTTGCCTATCTGATCAATCCTAAATGATAAAACAACTGAAAAGGAACAGAAAAGTGAAGATGGAGCTTGCAGCTACTTTAGTGAATAAAGAAGTTGCAAGCAATACTCAGAATCAGTGAAGAAGTAAGCAAAATTAGTTTCTTGGTTAACCCTATAACACTTTCTTTTTATAACTTTGGCCAATTCTGTATCCCAGATGTTGATTCTTTTACTTTCTTCTTTTTTCACTTTACATATGCCTTTTATGTATTGCCTTTCATTTATCTTGTAAAAATCATTATTATTAGTTTAATTTTTCTTTCAAAAAATACATTTGTCCCACGTTTTTTTCAAGATTTGGTTTCTAAGTAAACAGGAAATAACTGGCATGATGTGACATTTGAGTACATGTATCGTTGCTTTACATGTAGTCTACATCAAATTCTGTCTATACAATTAGTGGAGGAGAAAATAAGTTTAAATGTAATTTCCACCACAAAATGCTGTTAAACTAGACAAAGTACATAATTTGAGATATGATGTTCATGACTTTAAGAAAAACTTCAACAATGAGAGGATTCACCTGCAAACTCGCACTGCGTCTCTATACGCTTTGGGGAACGCCTCAGACATGACAGGTGTCTGAAATCACTATCAAATCACGGCAATCACATTGACCGGCGACAGTGGCTGACTTCATTAACATGCAACCTTGAAGTATAAATGGCTGCCTTGCAAGCATGATAATTACCTTTCGTCTGAAGGGACTGTTTGCCAGGCAGGCCTGAGGCATGGCAGAAAGGCGCAGTGTCCCGTTCCTGTTCTCAGGGAACAAAGGTTACAGTCGTATCCTGAGACGTTCTCTTTCCAGAGGGAACTTGCACTGCGTCGATTGACGCTTTGGGGAATGATATACCCATGCCGTCATGCTAAGGGGAGGGCATGCCCATTGGCAGTGACAACTGTCAGAACCAGCAAATTCAATTGAAATGCCAAAACCACTCAACTTCAGTCTCTTACTTTGGATACTGCAGCCTGGCCAACTTCCTGTCTGTCTGAAGACAATTGCCTCTGGACACTTGCCTTTAGATAAGGCGTCCCTCGGGACTGAAAAGCTGACAGTGAACCACTCGGCCCTGATCTCAGAAACAGGATATCCTGAAGAGCCTGACTCAGCATAGCGCTTCCAACCCTTGCCAGCGAGGGGAGTTTCTCTGCTTGATCCATGGAAATACCCAGCATTCGTGTTTCAAAACACTGAAGAGGCCTGAGAAGTTCTAAGGGCTTATCTATTGGAGACCGCACAAGAGCTCTAAGACCGTCTGACCAGCCACCAAATCATTTTGAGAGCCGATTCGGAGCCGGTGCCTGCGCGCGAACCAGCTCTTTGTGTTTCGACAGCCAAAGAACCGGTTCTCGGCCAGGAGAACTGGTTCCAAAGCGGCACCAACTCTTTGCTGGACTAGAAACTGTTCTTTACCACGTCATGCTTACGTCGGGGCTGGGGCGGGTTTAGATGTGTTCTAAACATCTTTTCTGACCATAATAAAGGATCAAAAAGCCAAGAGAAACATTTGCAGAAACACGATGGAGTCCGCCTTTGTAATTGTTATGCTTGAAGTTAACGCAAGCGTTTCTATTTTCTTTTTCCTAATTTTTTTATTGAAGACATTATAGACACAGACAGGGGTACATAACTTATCAGAAAAGATTACATATCAAACGAAAATATTAAAAGACTTACACATTTCGATTGTTTTTAAAGCCTTCTTGATACACGAGTTAGAGATAATCCCAAAGTAATGTTGTACTTGCAAGCGTTTCTAGCTAAGACGTATGGCGACGTAAACAGTGATGTAACGACGCTCGTTCCCTGGGCGCTCTAGTCAGTGGAAAAACAAACAGGTTCTGAAGCGGTTCGCAAGTTGAACCAACTCCGAACCTACTTTGAACCAGCACCAGTTCCGAAACAGTTCTTTTTTTTGGTGGAAAAGGGGTATTAGTGACTTTCAGTGAGGGGAGCACATGGTCCACCTGGTAGGCAAACCAGGCTGTAGGCAGGATAAAGAGAGGTTCCGGGAGGGAACCAGTAGCAGAGAATGAATACTTTAGTCGAGCCAGGGCACAAGCTTGCCGCCAGAAGCTGCCTGCTAAGGCCACTAGCTGCCCTACAGGGAGGCCCTGTGAGGCCTACTACCTGACAACCACCACATGTGGTGGAAATCCTAAAATGGCTTGGACAGTATTGTTTGCGCTATATATTTAATTAATGTAATTAATTTATTTTGATTTAATTTAGTTTTTTTTTTTTTAGTTTTTAATGCTCTCCTCCGACAGTTCGCCTACTTTTGTTTTGTAAACTGCTCCAAATTTAATTTTAAGGCTTTCTTACAACTGCTGCTTTCAGATCCTTCCATTGGTATTTTCTTAGTTTTATATCTGGATTTATATCTATTTTTTATATTGCTTGCCACATCAGAACTGGTAAGTTTTATTTTTTTATTTTTTGTATAGTTTACGGACATTTTTCTTGCTGACCCATGATTCTGGCTGGATTTTTTTTGATGCTGGGTTCATGGGGCCTTTTCATTTACGGTAAGGTATACAAATGCCCAAGCCAGCACTTGCTCGGAGCTGGGCAGTCTGAAAATAGATGGAATCTTTAGCTCGACAAAGGCAGCATTTTCTGTTCCCTTATTTTGCAATTTCTGTTTGTTCAACAAGGCAGTTGTGTTTGTTGAACTATTTTCAGTAAACAAGTTTCAGCAAAATTACCGTCCACTTATTCATTCAGTAGGCTACACTAAAATTCCCATCTGAAACAAAACGAGAATTTGAGTCTTAAATTTGAGAGTTAGTTTGCTTTTTTAACTGTAACAATTGAGATAAATCCTTTGTAAAGGGCACGTATATTATAAAAATAAAGCTTTATGCTTCTTCTGTCATACTTTTCCCCTGTGAACAATCATTATAAGACAAGTGTCCTAGTAACACATTACATTACAGTACACTATAAATTATTCATAATTATATGCAACTAACTCTAAACTAACCAAAATCCACACTAACCATATAGTAGTAGTTAATTGTTACTCATTACTTAAATGTATAATTACAATGTAACACAGACCCCTTAAAGGAAAGTGTAACCATTTATATTAACCATTTAATTTTAATAGTAATATTTTAATTATAATAGTAATATTAAAGTAATATTTATTTTATATCAAATGTTTTACTTCGCCTGACTTTTCTGCTGTTTAAATATATAGAGAAAGCAGTTCAGATTCTGCTTGATATTTTACATAACATTGTTATAATGCACCAGCCTAAAAACAAAAAGCTTAATTTTTCTTCCAAAGTGAAATATCAATCTTCATATCCCAAAACACAAATGTCAGATGACAGTAATTGTGGTTTACATTATGTCTCTTTTCAAGAGAATGGAAACCATGCCGTTTGAAAGAGTGAAAGTCCTTTGCGAATAAAAGAGATTTTAAGATTGCCTAATTATGATAATAAACATACAATATGAAAGGAACCAACTGTTTAAAAATGCGATATATATGTGTGCATGTATGTTTCCCCCAAGAAATGTATAGGTGTTTTCCCTAATTATTTAAATTTTATTATTGAGCTGTTTTAATCTTATTACATTCAGGATGGAAGATAATCTATAAATAATTCTATAAAGTTTTCATTATTAATGAATTACAATAACGAATACAATAGAAAATAAAGAGAATATAAATGATATTACAAAACGTAAATACAAAAGTCCATTGCCATGTGTTAATTATCACCAATGATAACAAAATCCACTAATGAGATTCAGAAGTAAATTTGGTTATAGTGCATTTCAAGGTGTCCTTGTAATTACAGTGTAATTACATTCAAGCACTGAGTAATATTAGCAAACCAAATTTACATACTATAGGGTTAAGAATATGGTTTGGTTAAGGGTTAGGTGCATTATGCATAATATCCTGTAAGATGTGTAACAAGAACACTAAAAGGATGCAGATCTTCAAAATAATATGCAATATATATATATATATATATATATATATATATATATATATATATATATATATATATATATATATATATATATATATATATAGTTACTCATATATACATATATACATATATATATTCCGTCTCCTCTTAGAGTAAAGCTAGATAATTATTTTCCACTGACAGCAAAATTTAAAGCATTTTTTTCCACTCCTTTATCACTTCCTCTTTTGAGCATCAATATAAACTGTCCAGAAGACGCCTCTCTTCCAAGACCTGCTTCACTCAACGCCTGATCTCAGCCTCAACATGTCACTGAACTCATATTTACTGCTGGCAGCTATTGCAGTCTGCTGCTTCACAACCCTCATGGGTAAGAGTCTAGAAAAATGTATATATAATCATTTCATTTAAAATTTTATTGTATTTAAATGAATTATGTATTAATTTAATACTCAAAATTGTGTATAAACGAAACATGCATTCATTTATTTATTTTTTTATGAAAGATGCCTATAAATATAATGCTTTTAAAGTTTAAAGGTGGATGTACTTTATTATTATATATAAAAAAAACTATCAGCATTAATTCTGCCTTTGATGCTGAGCAAATGATTTTAATATTGTACTGTTTTAGCATTCCCAATGGATGGCTTTGCTACCGACAAGAAGTGTCAGTGTCTGGCCACCACCTCATCCAAGATCCCACCTCGACTGTTCCAGAAGATTGAGATCCTGCCTCCAGGAGCACACTGTCGCAAAATCGAGATCTTGTAAGTCATGATGTTTTGCCTCTATACGCTTCAATCACAGACATGGGGAAATGTGCATGGCGGTGGGCATTTCCTCTGTTCTAACAAACCTCAGCGCTTTTGAAAATACCTTACATTATTTGCACAGTTGCCCACGCAGCTCTCAGACAATTGTCACTTATAGCCCAGACAAATATTGTTGCATATAGTCATCAAATCAATTCTTTCAATTCTTCAGGATTACCAAAAAGGACAACAAAACAGTTTGCATAAACCCAGAAGCACAATGGATCAACAATTTCATCTCAAAAGTAATGAGAAGGTAGGATGCAAGTTTTAACTCCCAAAAGTCGAAACGGACTAATCTAGATTTCTTTTTTTCTTTGCATTGTCTAACTATCTTCTCCTTTTGTTTCTTTTTTTCTTTAGCAAAAGAGCTGTAGAGGAAACTGCTGTGCCCAATGCAGCATAAAGTAATGTGGTCAAGAACAACCACAAGATATTTTCCATTTTCTCAACTATTCATTTTGTTCAATCCACTAACTCTAGCATTCTGAACGCTATACAGCCACACATTTATATGTTGTTATCGTAGGCTGCCAAAAAAACCCTGTAATTATTATTTTGAAATAAAAATCTGACAACCTTCTTCCTTTTAAATGACATCTTTATTGCCTTTATGGTAGGACACTAGGACAGGACTTTCAGTTTGTTTTACAAATGGGCCACACATAGCACCATTTTCAGTTGCAAAATATCACAAATGAGTTTTGTATTTTAAATCATAACATGCGTTCATAGACTAAAGAAAAACATGAGTTGAGTCTTTGAGAAAAGCCAAAGATAAAGTTGGGAAACTGCTTTCCCCCTGCCAATTCCAGTCATTGTGTCTCAAGTTTATTAAAACTATGCTTTACATACAATCATGCAGGTCCTTCATTAATTAGAATTTCTCAACAAGACCGACCTCAATCCCTGATGCCACAGTCCACTTTCAAGGAAACATGCATTTCTAACTATAGTTTTAAAACACCGTGTTCAATCTGGATTAAAATAGCATGGCTAGTCAGACCCTTCTGTAATTGGATATATATTCAGCTGGTTCAGTGGGGATTTCTGTGAGGGATACGTTTTAAACATATACACACAATATAAGCCTCAGAAAACAAAACTACTGCTACTACAACACCAGTGAAACAATGCAAAGCAAACTGACCATAACAGCAACATTATAGCAGGATCACGGTTACTTTAGCAGTCAACATGTCTCTCTGGTGAAGAATAGAGATGGAGGGTGGATGGAGGGGATGCTGGTGTTGGCTCACTCTGTAAGCGTCTTGCTGCGGTAGAAAAGATGATTCAGTCTAGGCACAGTTTGATCAAAGTGGAATGCACTAATTGTCTATAGCAAATGTGAATTTGTAGGCTAATAGGACTCACATTTTTGTGTTTGTTGTATTGGATGTTGCTTTTAGAAAATATGCAATTTCAAATATTGCTCATCATTTTCTGATTAAATTAAGTTTTTGATGACCATCAGCTATTACAAAATGTGAATGTGTTGTCTGTATCCAAACCAAATATGTAAATAAACTTTACAGGGATGGGTGTTTTTCTCCAAAGTCCAATGGCAGTAAGTTATAAGTAACATGCAGCCAGAGGTGGACAGTAACACAGTATATCTACTTGAGTACTGTACTTAAAGGGCAACTCCACCCATTTGCATTAAGCTTTCCATTGTTAGAAACCCAGTTATACTATTGAATGGTCATGCAACACTTTATCATTTTCCCCTGAGACGAGAGAAATCTGCTATTTACCTTTTCACTTCCTCCAACAATGACGCAAAAATCGTCATTTTACGTCATTGTTGGCGGAAGTGTAAGAGAGGGCGATTTCAGTAAAAAACTACAAGCCCGAGTCCCCACCCTTTCAAACCCGCCAATAGGGGGTTGGACCTATTGCGCTAACAGACCTATCACAGATCAGTGCCAATGCGTTTGATTTCACTGGCAGAAACGTTTTGAAAATGTGGACGAAACTACTGAATACGCTGACGGATGCGTTATGGAGGATTGGGATTAACATTACACATCTTTTTTGGACGCTAAGCTAGCAGGCTCTTGTTCTGTGGAGAAAGCTGAGTAGTAGGGGTTACCGTCCTCTTTTTCCTGGACATGTCCGGCCGTCGATGTCCGGGATTCAGCTTTTAATTTCTGAAGTCGCCATTCATTGTTTACATGTAAGTTACAGCTTTTGTTTCAATCTAACTCAATTCCTTATGATTGGTGAATCTGACTGTTGTGTTTACATGAACGCCAAACAAGTGATCGGTTGATGCGTTTTAACATTGCTAAGAAAATTCCTGCTCCTCCGTGAGAGATACGAGACCGGTAACTTACGTCTTAGGTGCCGCTCATCGGTAATCACGCCACCGGCCTCGCGCCGTTATCCAGACAGCCGGCACTCATCCCGGTCGACACAGTAAACCTGGCTCGTCTCGCGCCGTTATACATACAGCTCGCACTCGTTCCGCTTGCCACAGTAAACATGATGAATGACGACTGTAGAACGCAAAAGCCGAATCGCGGACATTTTGGGCGATCTCGAAACACATTTTCGGACAGACTCATCACGGAGAATCACTAGTAGACTGTTGTTTACATACTGCGAGGTTAGCGGTAGGCGTGGCCTCCTAGGGCAGCGAAGCAAATGAATTCTGGGAGTTGATGTTTTTCATTCACATAAGCCAAAAATACATTTTCTGTCTTTTCTCAGTCTAGAAAGCTCCAAATTAAAAAATAATTTCACATTTCTTCTACATAAATGACCCATTTTAAATACACATTCATCTTTCCAGAGGTGGAATTGCCCTTTAAGAAAAGTTTTTGAGTATCTGTACTTTACTGGAGTATTATTTTTTCTGAAATCATTTTACTTTAACTGGAAAATAAAGCCAGGTTGACGTCAGAACCTGACGAATTTTGTCATTGTTTTGGAGCACAGCTTATTAGTAACAGTAAGGCTAACATATTCATCCTAAAAGCCAAACAAATTTAAATAGGGCAATTTTAGAGGGAACAGCCATTTTGGTGTCTGAATCCATTGTGGATGTTATAAGTGCACTTATTCAATGAGATATGAGGGTAGGTAGGCATAGATTCAGAGGCATAAGGTACTGTATTAAATACAACAATAATGAAACAATGCATTGACATTTACTTTTGATACTTAAGTATTTTTAAAAACAAGTACGTCTGTACTTTTACATAATGTAAAATATCGATCTTAAAGGGATACTCCACTTTTTTTTGGAAATAGGCTCATTTTACAACTCCCCTAGAGTTAAACAGTTGAGTTTTACCCTTTTCGAACCCATTCAGACAATTTTCTGATATTTAGAAGAATATCGGTTACCAGACAGTTTCTGGTCTCATTGACTTCCATAGTATATTTTTTTCCTACTATCCCTTTAAGCACTTTTACTTTTAACGGAGTAATATTTGACCAGTAGTATCTGTACTTTCACTCAAGTCAGGAAGTTGTGTACTTTGTCCACCTCTGCATGCAGCACACATAGTCCAACATCTCATAGTCAACTTTAGCACCTCTGACTTATTTTAAAGCCTTTTACTCAAACCAGCTCCACTCAGAACAAGGCACAGTCTGCTAAAGCATGGTGAGCTATAGCATTGTCCAAGTAGCATTGCATGAGCCTGGATGTGTCTATTAGACAAGTACTTCCACCAACTTACACTCCTCACAGGTTAAACATCATAAAATGCTACAGGATTTTAACAACTTGCTTTAAAATAATTTGATTGCTTGTTTGAACAAAAACACATTTTTGGTTTATTAAAGTCTGAATTCACAAGCAATCATGCATAGAAATAACAACAGTAATGCCACTGATATGAAATAAATGATTTGGCCAAATTCAGCTTAATGCTGGCGTACTCTACACAACTTTTGGCCAGATTTTTTCCCTCGATTTACAGTCTGTACAAGTCAGCATAAGTTGCCTAAAGATAGAGAAAATCTGAATATCTGATTTCACAGAAAATTGCGTAATGTATGATGGGGACGTATTCAGATTTTTTTTTAGCTCCAGACTATGATCCTTCCAGTTAAACATGTTTGAGGAATTTTTTTTTTTTTTACATTTTCTCCTACATGTTTCTGCATGTTTGTTTGGGTTATTGTGAACGGCAGTTATGTAATCCTCAACGTTTAGTATATGATGCTGCCCAGTTTTTTCTTTACCCATTAACAAAATTGGCACGTATGATGCCTACTGGTTTAAAATCTGTTCAGAATTATAAACTCACGTAGCCTTCATTTAAGTCATTCCAGTTTTAGAGAAATGTAGTAAACCATACATCCTTGAGAACCATACAAATGTAAATATAATATGGAGATAAAATGGCCTCTTACAACAGAAATGCATGACTTTTATTTAAATTATTTAATATTTTCCATGAGGTCTTGTCATAATTTTAAAAGTTTTTTTTTTGCACAAAAGAAATGTGGAAAAACAATTATTTTCAACCCTCTTTCTGTAGTTATCTGTTTTTTTATATTATTGGCTAACATCATTGCACAGAAACAGTATCAACGTCCACTAGCCATTACAAACAAGTAAGTGTTTATCCTTGTGAACTCTCAATAGACTCAAACGAGCTCACACTTTGTAACAAATCCTTCCCAAAGCCATAAATTATACTTAATTATTTATTTTTTTGTCCAGAAAGCTTATTTCACAAAATTTTGATAATATTTTTCTACATTTTTTAATGCAGTACTTTTGGAGATTTTTTGTTATTTATTTCATTTATGTTTAAATTACTAGATTTTATCAATCAATAAATAATAATTTAAGAAAATTCTTTCCGCTTAAATTCAAAATAACTTGCATTAATTTTTTCTCATTTTTTTCTCTCATTTCCAACAAATCACACAATGGCATTTATAAGTACAATATGAATTAAAGGAGCATTGCGTAAGTTCTAAAATTTCTAACCGTTACTGACACCAGTGGCCGTTAGAGAAACTGCGGCCAGTCTTATGCTCGTTCTCGGGGCGTACGCTCGTATGAGCATGACCACAGAAGCCACAGACGGCTCATCGAGGTTCACCAGCATGTTTACAGAGGTAAGAAAAGTTACAGTACTGTACGTTTATTGTTTGACGGCACGGGGTCTGTTTTTATACTCAGTGCTGACCGGAGCTCCCTCCAAGAATCAATTGCCGCTCCGAATGCCGCTGTTGACTCTTGTCTTTGCCCGACGCCGGTCACTCTCTATTTTGGACGGGCTAGATAAGGCTTTTTTAACTTAAGCCCCATTCACACCACACGCAACTTTGTCGCTGCAGGTCACCAGTGGCTGCACTGGAGGGCGTTCCCCACTACTGGTTGCCTAGTAATGTTTTTGAGTGACATTCACAGAAGTTACTCTATGTTAGACAACAAATGCGTTTTATTGCCGCTACAAAAAAATATTTTGGAAGGGAAAGTCTAAATATAAACGGAATCAGTACATAAAATGCATAATATTCAAGATGAACCAGAAACAGTGAGTGCTCTTTGCCATCGCGGCTATTTAACTGAAGAAAACATGCAAACACCGGTCTATCTGGGTTCCCGAAACCATTCAGTCACGGAGTCAGTATGGTGAACACCACTGTATGTACACGGAGATATATCATCATTATAGGACAGTTTCTGACTGCTAAAATGAGCTTCTCGTTCAACTTGCCTCGGTCAGACTCAGCACTGAAGAGTGACGCGCTCCACTGACTTCACTCCTATTGGTTGTCGCGCGCGAAAATCGCCCTTCATTTGCATAAAGTGACACTTTTCTCAACTTTGTCGCGTTGCTGGACACGCCCCACTGGTCGCCAACGGTCGCTGTCACGCGTGTCGCTGGAAGTCGCCCACTCACCATTGATAATGAATAGTCTCGCGTCACTTGGTCGCGTGTAGTGTGAACGGGGCTTTAAGAGGAGTTTCTGTGGGTGTCAGGATTGTGATGGAGGCTGGTCGCTTCTTTCCGAGAACACGCATGACCGTGCGAATTCGGACCCTCCACACACAATTGAGCCTACAGGCTGATAGAGGCAACTGTGGTGTCAAGGTGTCATTCTTTCTATTTCATTATGGTTAGCTCATGAATGTACAAATGAAATCTCTATCTTAAAGATTTGAAGTAAAAACCTACACATAGCCCCTTTAACGTTCAATTTGTACTGATGCAACTGACAAGCCATTAGCGTTGAAAAAAGTGAAACAACACGACAAAGCAGATTCTGCCTTCATTTACACAACCTCATGTCATTTTTTTCTTCTGTGAAAAACACAAAAAAATAAAGTGTTTTTGTCCATACAATGGTCAAAAATGGAAGTCAATGGTAACCAAACTGTTGGGTTACATGTTTTGTTTTTGTTCACCAGAAGAAATTATAGCGTTAGCTCTACCGAGAAGACTCGAATGCCACATCTTTTTACTTTTACTGGTCTGGCCAATCACTGATTGACACCAGAAGTATATAAGCACCGAACTCTCCGTTTCATGTTCCAAGTCGATGATGCTGATGTTCCCCTCCATCCTCTCCACCACCACCAGGTTGGCCTCTGTCCATCCATCGGGTGTAGGCCCTGCACCTGCCTTTATCTTCAGGCAGGATCAGCCGAATCTACATCCCAAAGGATTTGGACTAAACACGGGGCCTACGCCAAATAACTTTTCTATAGACCTTATGTAGCCCTGCCCCTTTTCAGCGTTGCGCTTGTTGTCTTTTGACTTCCGGTTCCGGTCTGTATTTTCACTGCGATCTTGCATAGGTATGAATGAAAGACATCTGCTTTACAATTCTCATGATAACGTTTGTTAACTCTATAATAAGTAAATCCACTTCACCAGCTAATTACTCCTTGACATTGATGCCATAGAAATATACAGAGAGCGATCGCAGAAACGGAAGTTCAAAGACAATATTCTAAAGATGACGGTGCCCACGTTTCTCTGGTGCATAAGGTCTATACAACTAAACATGAATTAGTTATTCCTTATGGAATAAACACCATGCAAACTTTCAACTGCCACTTGAGTCTTTCAGGTAGAAATAGTAATACAGCATTGAAAAAAACATGAGAGTGAGAAAATGATGGCAGAATTTTTGGGTGACCCTTACCCTCCTAGCTAGTCTTCTGTAGCAATAAATGGTACCAATAACACCGACCCTGCCAATTGAATATTCTTTGAAATGCTCGTTGACATAAATGAGGCAGGGAGGACTTGTATTATGTAAATATACATCAGTACGGTGATGTGATTTCTATGTTGCAAGAAGCAAAAGAAAACAGCAAACATACACAGCTGGGTTATAATCAGTAGGGCTGGGATCCTCTTTGATAGTGTCAATTTTGGACTTGTAATAGAAATGTGTTGCATAATACTTTGCATTGCACTATGATGGATTTTCGATTAACACCAGATTAAAAATAGTTTTCCTCTTTATTATCTTAATGCAAATCCATCTTCTGGTAATGTCGAATAGGGAAACTTGAATTTGAATCGGACAGGATGCAGTAAATATTTGATGTTGCACAATAAAGAGACAAATGTGGTTTTACTGTACTAGGGAAATTTCCAAATAAGGTCATTTTTATTTGAATTCATTACACTTTCTTTGTCAAATTTATGAGATGTTGAAGGGGAATTTAAAAGATGCTGATCGAAACAAAGTCTTAATACCCGTGCTGACATCATTATGCTACACGATCGGTCTTTACATGTTCCACATTTCTACCATCTATATACTGACACATGGTTTACACTCTTACATTCAGATTCAGACAAATGGATCAATTTCCCTGAAAGCAGTATTTGTTTTGAACCAAACAGAGAATCCCAACCCTAGTTTGGTATTAAGCTTTTGTTTTCAAGTTGGAAAATGTAATAAGATCATACAATTGTGTGCAAAGGTTAAAAAAAGGAACAAAGTAGGTGAGTACTTCACTCCTTAATGTGTGTGCCTATAGTTTTAGGGGCTCATGATTGGGGTTTGTCCATGATTTGGGGTTTAGGAGAGTGAGGGAAGGCGGGCTGCACTACCTGTGGACAGGCAGATGCAGCCCGTTGAGTGGGGGTAAAGGCGGGTGGTACTCCAGCTGAGCCAGGAGGGAAAAGTGATCGGAGGGGATGTGTGGGTGTGGGCAGCCGGTTATGTTGTTGTCCTTCAGCCACTGAGTCTCCAGTGGACCCAGAACCCCCAAAACACTCATATGTGTCTTAGAGAAGAAGACGTAGTCAATCACACCCTTCAAAATAAAAAGAAAAGGAAACTTTTTTAAAAAGGGCACTAATCTCAATATGCAACATGCATCTAGAAATGGTAAATGCAACAAAGAAAAATTAGAATTTGCGCTAATAATTTAAACTCAGGAGCCCCAAAGCAATGGAATACGATAACAAAGCGAGACACGATTCAATAACGAATGACTCCTATGAACCAAGTCTTTTTAAGAGTCAGTCAAAAGGTTGAGTTTCGAATCAGACTCACTTGGTCAGTGAATCATTCAGAGTCGTTACTGACTCTCTTGACATGAGTCATGCCATTAGTCATGAACCAGGAACATTTATTGTAATGTTGTGAGACTATTTACTGACTCACATGACAATTAAACATTTATAGTTTTTTTTTGTAATAGACCCCTTTTTAGTTGGTAAACATGGTGACTTTTTTTTGTGAGCGGAGCTTTGGTGGAGGCAGAACGATCCCTCTGGTCGCTTCTATAATGCTAGTCAGCGAGTTTTGTTAGCTTGTTTTTTTAACAATGACTGGAGAAAATCTGATTTTATCTTAATGTGTAAGGTCATTCAGTGTCCAGGAGCGCGATTGTTATTTCCAAAAGTTATTTTTAATGGACGGAACCAGATTGGCCGACCCGTAGCCTTCACACGCTCACTCAATGCATGGACGATCTGACAGGATTAACGTTACGTTACCTCGGTTGAGTGGCCTGACTTCTACACCTACCTTATAGAGAAACCGATCGTAAAGAGAAACTGAGGGCATATAAATCTTTAGATGCCTATATGGTCCTGTACAAGACTTGTGTACGACAGTTCTGCCGAGCCAGTGCCGAGACGACGACAATGTAAAGAGCGACATTACGGTGCGATTTTATTGATGTGAATATTTTCTAGAAATAAAAGTTCCAGATACAGCATATTCATTTTTCATCAATTCTTGCACCAAACAACACAACAAGATGACATTTAATAATAGTAACAATAATTTAAGCTCCTTAATATGTAGCCGAATCTTTGCTGGTTTGTATTGGCTGCCTCCAGTTTTCACATTGTTTTGCCTCCAGCTAGCGCCGTGACGTAACTGTGACGTCAGCGCAAAAGGGGTCTATAAATGAAAAATGGTGCTCTATGATAAATAATGGTATTCTAAAGAAAATTAGCAAGAAGCTATGAACTCAACGAATTAAAGCACATCTGAACAACCTCACTGACCTAATTCTGCAATTTGTAGTTTGGCTAAAAAGTTGTAGTTTAATTTTTTTATGGATGGATCCCAAGTCATTTTTTGTCATTTCTAGAGTCCTTACATAGAAAATACCCAAGACCCAATATTCTCTATTCCCATTTTGAGTAAAAAAAGGTGACTTAGTATAGTAAAAACAGTAAATAATGCATAATTACAAGTAAATAACCATAAACCAAACCATAACCATAATAGTTTATAGTAAATACATGTAGTTAATTAATATTACTCAGTAATTATTTGAGTAAGTACAATGTAACTATGTCACCTTAAAATAAAGTGTAACAAAAAAGAATAGAAATATCTCTGAATTATGAATCTCCTCACCTTGAAGTCATAAGTGTAGTTGGTGTAGGGCATGAGATTCCCTTCGTAGGCACTCTTCAGCTGGAAACTGTGCGTGATACTGCCATCAGGCTTGCCGTTTTTACCGTTGCAATTGAAGTTGGTTAAACAATCACTGTACCGCAGTTCCTTAAAGTCTTTGTGATTTTCTGCAACTCCACCACTACTCAGATATTCCACCACACCTGTGAGGAAAAGCCAGCAAACCTAGTGATGCCGAGTAAGGGCTTCATGCCAAATCTGACTTAGGCAAAAGTTGATGTCATTATTTCTCTTAGCAATGCCATGAAAGGGACAGTACACACAAAATTTGAAATTCTGTCATCATTTACTCACCTTCATGTCATCCCAAACCTGTTTGACATTTTTTTCTTCTGTGGAACATAAAAGATGTTATTTTGCAAAATGTCTCAGTGATATTTGTCAATACAATGGAAGTCAATGGTTATCAACATTCTTCAAAATATATTCTTTTATGTTCCACAGAATAAAGTAAGTCATATAGATTTGCAATGACATGAAGTTGAGTAGATGATGACAATTGTAATTTTTGAATGAACTGTCCCTCTATATTTCCCACATATTTCAGACGATCCTTTTCAAACGTTCATACTTATCACTTATTTAAATGAACCAGAGCAATAGCACCAGAGTTCATTTTATTCAAACCAAATATACCAAGTATGAACACACCCTTAAAGGTGCCATCTGTAGTAATTGAGGTAAAAATATACAGAAAATGAGCTACACGCATCAAAAGAATGAGAAGAAATAAGTGCAATAATGTCATTAAAAAACTGAAAAGTTATATTGCTGCCGAGATATAAACCTAAATTAGCATGCTAAATTACTAGCCCCGGCCCGTCAGGTGTCGTAATACCAGTTTCGGCCATGGGAGGCGGTATGCGGGCGGGCAACATAAACACCAGCCGCACACTGCAATAGACGAGTAAGTGGCGCGTTTTATGTGTGTGTGTACTTTGAACCTGAAGTCAGTCGTGTGGAAATACAGCCGATTACTACATTTCAGTTCAGGGAAGAGTTCAAAAAATGATTGGTCGACATGCATGAGGAATACATTTTGGTAAGTTGTAGCATACTGTATCTTTCAACAGTGTTCATGTTCTTTTTCCATTAGCTTGTAGAGATGATCGGTTCACGTGCGCTGAGGGATCTGTGGTGTAACATGTACAAGCGCCAAAATGGTATTTATTGTTTGAATTGCGTAATAAAATTGACAGAATCTGAGAGCTTAACTGGCAACCTGATTGCTAAGTGTCAATTGCATGTGTCTTACAGTGAAATCGTGAGAGTTGGCAGCTCTGAATGGCGTTAGCTTGATCAACATCAGCGAATGCTGTCTGTCAAATTAATTCAAACTAACAATAAAAGTGTAATATGAACAAAACGAATACCGTAAACTTAAAATAATTGCCCAGGGTTTTATTTTCCCATATCGTCGAAATGCACCAGCTTGTTTTTGAGACGCGTTTATGAGACGGTCTTCATCATTTAGTGTTGATGTTGTTCATTGAGTCTCTGATCTCTAAAAATATCCAAATGCTCCACGTGAAACTGCGGTCTTCCAACCTTTTACTATCAAAATGATTTGAATAATATGCGTGAGAAAAAGAGCAAAACAGCTCTCGCTTGTGTTGTTTGAAGACGTGATAGTGCGTGCGGCCGCGGCACAACTCACTTTCTGGAGGTATACTGCCCCCATCTGTTATGGAATATGGATTATTTTTTGATTTAGAATTCCAGAGGGCCCCTTTAATAAGAACTTACTTACACAATACAGATTGCCCATGTGTGTTCTCCATTCTTTCTAATAATTTATCTTTAATAAGCAAGCAGTTCCAAATACAGCTCACCAGAGTCTGGGAGGGAGTTGAGGTCAGCACACAGGACGATAGGGATGGAGCTGGTGTCTGACGTGGGCGAGGCAGAGTTGATGGATCCCGAGGCCCTCTCAGCGATACTTTTTAGCTCAGACAGGAACATCATGGTCTGGATGAGCTTCACATCGGAGTACTCTGGATCCCAGTGCATGTGGGCATCAGCTACCAGCAAAAGCTGTTTCTCTGGAGGCTGCTTTAAACCTGCAACATAACACCACTAAAGCAAATGGGACGAAAATACTTCAATAAAGAGGAGGAATTGGAGCTTCCTCCTTTAATTACTGAGATTTGGAACTAAATCAGATATTTTATTATCAAGGTCATTGAAACAGGAAAAACACAGTGAATTCAGGAAACTCTGTTTTGAAAGTGCAATCTATATCGCAATCATTTTTAAAAAATAAAACCAAAATATTGTCAAATCATTTCACGGAAAAATATAAAGAACATGCTGAGAAAGAAGAAATATCAGAACCAGGGCTGACACGTATTTTGAAGAACAACTAAAGACTATGGCAGACCAAAAAGACTGTTAAATATGTCATATTTCAAAAGAATGCATGCTGAATAAATTGTATTCATCTGTGTGAAGGACAAGTAGTGTTATCATTGAAAAACAAACTAGCAATAAATTTGACAATATAATTCTTTGAATCAGACCACCACATAACCCAACTTTTAGGGTTACAAAATTTTGACTGCCATAAATGTTTTATAATTAAATTGTTTTATCTTCTAAAACATGCTATTATTGATGTTTTTTTTAAGTGTTTAACATCCAGGTAGCAATCAATGTCTTATAGATGGATAACTGGATGGATAAGAATTTGTGACTTCTACTTTATTTTCAAAAGGCAGTTGTTATTGTCATCTCAGGTAAACATTTTTAACTTTGAGATCTACTGCCATCTACAGGACGAGGCTAAACAGCAGCATGTGAAGAAGATGAAACCAGGAGCTATTTATTGTACATTACAGAGCTATCATTCAATGTCCTTACCACTAGTAAATAGGTCTTCTTTCACTTCCAACAAGACAGCTACTCCAATGTTATCTTTGGTCATGACTCTGTTTAGCATAACCTCTGAGCCCTCTGAATTTGCCATGGCAACCTGATTGAACTCCACTGTGTTTTTCTGCACCAGAGCGAATCTAGAAAGTAATAAAGGGGAACAAGATGAGCTGGATGTCAAATCACTTTCAACCTTGTAAAAGATGGAAGGGGTTACTCACTTCTCAGTCTTGAAGAAAACAGCACAGCCGTCCACATGTTTACGCTCCTGTTCCGAACACGAGTTTGGCACGAGACTTTGGACAGAAAAAGCCATCATATCCACGCTCTTTCAGTGTTTCCAGAAAGAAAGTGTAGTACTGTTCTGTTTCCACCTCCTGCACATGAATTAGATGAAGTGTAAACCACTGCAGACATCAAAAGCACCATACAAACTTCAAGGGAAGTCTGTTGTTTCACAGCATATTTAATAATTTAGCTTGGTTTAATTTTCATTAACCATAATAGAAATTACAGACATGAGAGGTACACTACTAATCAAAGGTTTGTGGGTCTGTAAAAAACTTTTATCCAGAAAAGAATTACAAGATTATATACAAGATTTATATTTCAAATAAATGCTGTTCTTTTGAATTTTCTGCTCAAGGAATTCTGAAAAAAAGAAGAAAAACATCTGTTTTTAACATTGACAATTAGGGCCCAAACCCTGAGGGAAAGGACCAATTGATTTCCTAAACTGATTTTTTTCTCTTTTTCTTTTTGGGCACCAAAATGAAACTTTGCGCACACACACATTAGAATGGTCAGCTTATCAGGGCCGGGCACAAGTTGCCATAGGGGGCTCTGTGGCACACCCTTGTATATTGTTGTATTTTAGGGGCTCTGTAGTGCAACGCTTTTTACCTGCATTAACCACATTTCATACATTTATAGATCTGATCAGGCCAAACAACTTTCATGCTCATAGTCATACACCAGCCCAATAGGAAGATGGCTTTAATGGGTTGTTTGAAAAATGCATGCTGTAGAATTTGATATACTCCTCCTAGCGGATTCAACCGATCATCATCAAATTCAGACCTATAACATCCTATGACATGAAATACATCTAAATTTAAATGGATGTGGCTGTTGTGGGTTAATGGTCATAGTGGCACCAGCTGTCTGCAGTAAATGTGGCGTATTCAAACGATTTTGATGTAGTTCTTTTATATTTACCCGCTTTAAATGCACATTGCCCACCGTGCACAGCTTGGGCCTATCATTGCTATTTGCAGCTATATTAATTATATATCAATAATGTTCCTTTAGCACCAAATCTGCATATTAGGCTGATTTCTGAAGGGTCATGTGACACATAAGACTGTAATGTAATGAAGTAATGATTCTGAAAAATCAGCTTTGCCATCACATAAATTACAATTAAAAGACAATAATAAATTATATTAAAATACAATACAGTCATATTAAAATCTTTGAAATTACTGTTTCAAAGACTTCTTTCAAAGACCCCAACCTTTTGGACAGTAGTGTATATTTTGCTAATTTTAATTGAGATTTTGTGAGCTTTATATTGTGGATATGCACCTGCAGGCTGATGATGTCAGCATCACAGTTAGTGATCTCCTCCATGATGCCCTTCTTCCTGTACTCCCAGTTAAGAGCCCATGAGGGACAATAGCCGTACAACTGCCTTGTTGCATACTTGTCACAGAGCACATTGTAGCACATTACTGTGAACACAGCTTGAGAACACAGAGATTTAATATTAGCTTTGCGGTTGCTAAATCAGGCTTTTCAAAAGGGATGCAACTATGTACCTGTGGGCATCATTTGGTCTCGCTCCCTCAAAGTGATCCAAGGTCTTTGGGGAAGTTGTTCAGGATGGACTAATTTTGGGAGGAGAAATAGTTGAAGTAAGTCAAATGAATAACTCAATTAAATGAATAACATGTGTACTGTATTAATAAGCCACTATGTACCTGTGTCCGTTATTACCTGCAAGATTGTCAAGCATGTAATTCAATAACTTCCGTGTTCCATCAGGCTCCTGATACAGGTTGAGTATATCCTGGGACAATGGATTACCTGCAAAAGAAATATTGTTCTCAGGCCTAATTTAAAAATTGCATGTTTGTTCCGCACATATAAACCTTAAAAAAAGCTTCACCTTTGAGGCCGAGGGTTTGCAACTGGAACAGCCGACCAAGTTCATAAGGCAAAACTCGTAAACAATTGTTGTTCAAAAGCAATTCCCTTGAAATACACACAGTAGAAAACATGTTACCATGTTTAGTATAACTGAATAAAGTAACTACACAAAGGTCTATTGATTAGACATTTGACCTTAAATAGAGCAATACGCCCTCTGAGTCACATCCTAATTCTATTTATTTAGAAAATTGTTCTTTTTTTTACATTAATGACTATTGATTTTAAGAACCTGCATGTGCTGGGAGGCTGCATTCAGTCTGACAGGACCTCATAGTGACGGACCGATTTGTTAAAACACACCTGAGAGTCACCATGTTGCCAAGTTCTGCTGGCAGGCTGCGCAGTTTGTTGGAGGACAGGTTCAGGTAGACGAGATGGGGCAGCTTTGCGATTTCAGGGGGAATCCGGCTCAGGTTGTTGTTGTTGATGTGGAGAGCAGTCAGGTGGGTCAGCGTCCATAGTGAACTGCTCAGGCTTCTGACTCGCCCTGTAACAGGAGCACAGACAGAGTTTGTGACAAACTTTTTTTTCACCAAATATCCCAGAGAACACACAAACACTGATAAATCTTCAGCATGAGAAGTCACTTTAGAAAAAAACTACTTTTTAGTAGTTCTGTAGAAGTAGGTTTTCATGTTTCACTTAAGTGGTTTTTATGAGTTAAGTGGAGTTTATGAGTTGAGGAATAAGATTGAAGAAGTAACTAACCAGATATCTCCAACTCGGTCCAATATGATTTCTTCCCACTGGCCGCTTCCTCGGCTGACATGATGGTGTATAATCTGCGTGGGTCTGGAGGATCATATTTTTCCTTTGGCATGCCTGTTAATCTGAAAATTCAAGCAGAAAAATATATGATTCGTCACTATTTCTCTTACTTACAGTATATAATTTCTCAAAAAAACAATTTGAATTTGCATATTTGTATGAATCATAAGAAACAGTCAGCTGGCAGTTTAACTGTAATCTAAACGTCGTGAGAGTGGCCCTGTCTCAAATGGCACCCTAAGCATTTGAGAGTCAGGACTTTCATGACTTAAAGTCCGCTGCAGAGCTCACATCAGTGCAGGCTTGGCAAAAGTGTGCATCAAGGGTGAATATTGACCTCAAAGGGGGTGCTCATGAGCACCCTTCTGAAACCTAAAATGACGAAGTCTCATGGACTTAACGGACACGTGCACACGGCAACCATTGCAAGTCCACAAGACCGAAAGTGCATATGAAGTGTGCCATTTGGGCCAGGGCCAGTGACTCCCTCTAAGGCCTCAGACCAAACTGACCACCCTTAGACACACTAACATTATGTAAGTACATGATGAAAAATCACACAACAAACAAGCCCTTTTACTTGTGCAATGAAAACCTTTTTCTGACAATGGTTAAGAATTGCTTAAGGTGATATTAAAATAAAGCATAATAAAGAAAAACACTATATAGTCAGTCACTAAGTAAGGTTGTAAAATATCAACATATCTACACTACAGGTCAACAGTTTGGGGTCGGTAAGATAGGGCCCTATAATTTCTGCGATCACGGAATAAAAAGCACACTCTTTTTACAACTAAAATAACAGTAAAGGGTAAAAAAAATGAATTCCCAAATATTAAAATGGAAAAAACGGAATTTGCAAAAATTAAAACAGGAAAAAACAGAATTTGGGAAAAAATAAAATGTTTTTTCAATGTTTTTGAAATATGTTTCTTATTCTTTCCAACATTAAAACCAATACTGTCAAATATTACAATTAAAAATTTTAATACATTTTTAATACATGTGAGTTATTCCAGTGATGGTAAAGCTGTATTTTCAGCTACATTACTCCAGTCTGCAGTGTCACATGACCTCCTAGAAATCATTATAATATGCTGATTTGGTGCTCAAGAAACATTTCTTATTATAAGTGTTAACAATGATTTTGTTGCTAAAAGAGGGTACATTTATTCAGGATTAATAGAAACTTAAACTTGATGAATAGAAAGTTTAAAAGAAAAAGCATTTATTTGATGTAACATTATAAATGTCTTACTGTCACTTTTGATCATTTTAATATATCCTTAAAATAGAAATTCCTTTAAAATGCTTAATGACCCCAAACTTTTGAATAATATATTCTAAAATACAAACCAGCGTGAGCAATCCTGAGTGCTTACTGAGAGACAGACACCTGATGTTTACACTGAAATGTTTGAGTAGTTGATACAGTATCTCTCACGCTGAGCCAAAACATTAAGGCAATCTAGGCCACTGACAGAGTTTAACTTAGTTGAACTTTGGAGACGTCGCATACGTTTCTTATCAATCCCTTTCAGCTGTAAAAAGTTAAAAGCAAAAGAGCACTTTCACATAAGACACTATTAATAGGTAGAACCACCAGCAAGAGCTTTTGAACAGGCCCTTATTTGTCTTGTATAGAAAGAACACGCGCCGCGCTGTAATCATTAAGTCGCAGCTGTTACACACAAAAGCAGACTGCCAAACTCTGCCAAAGATCTGTTTGGGTATAACATATCCTTCTGAATGTTCTTCTTGTTTTTTCTTTATTTTTTACATGCAGAACTTCAAACACTTCATTAATATTACTGGACTCTGGACTGGATATCATATTTCAGTTTGTCACATAGACCAATAAACTGCACAGTAACCGTATGACTCACTTCTCATCAACATTGTATATTGCTGCATATGTATGGGTGTATATTTCATTTAGTGAACATATATTATATAATTATTTATTTTATATTACATGTACATTATGTGTACACTGTGCATACTGTTCAATGTGTGTATTGTGAGTTCTGTCACTCAACGCTGTGTGTATATAGTCATGTCATGTGACATAAAAAGTTATTTGACTGAACACTATGCCGTTTAAAATGCAAACTATAATGGTGGGTCACGATAATGACAGCTGTGGCGTTACGTAACCTGCTCTTTGAAATTACTTCCTTGAATAAAACAAGAACATAAGTTCTGAATTAATCTCACTTGCACTTACTATTTAAAATCCCTTCAACATTGTCGTATGTAACAGCGAGTCAAAGACTCAGTAACTAGTTGTTGTCAACCACTCAAACGGCGGAGTTTGTGTTATGTAAGACTATTATTATTAGCTATTATTGCCATGTCAAAAAAGTTGTGGCCTGGGTGAGTTAAGTTAACGTTACATGAAATAAGTTTTGTTGGAGAGCAGACAACCACAACAAGAAAAGCAGCAGCAGATCTAGCTGTGCCACCAATTCAGACATTCCTCGTCATCACCAAATACGGTCATACATAAATCAGGAGAATCTGTGGCGTGTAATAGGTTGAAACACTGCTCTCTCGTGTTTATTAAGTTACAGAACACACCTTCTCCTCGTCTGATCTTCTGGAGGTAGAGCTGCCAGGAGACGTCAGGCATATTTGACACCCAACAATACATACAACAGAAAATCAGCACGCCGGAATGCAGGACGTAGACTCTTACCTGCATTCGGGATATGGGAGAGGAGCTGCTGGTGTGATATGATCAGAGACATTCAGACAAACTGTGACCGATCCTCATCCTGAGAGTCGGGCAGAAGGAAGGACAACACTCTGAGCTTCCGCTCCAGTCAACGGTCCCCTTACAACCACAACCTATGCTTACAACTAGCGATAGGAAGTCCGACTCATTTGTGCGAATCGGTTCTTTCGAACAGTTAACTTTAAAAGAATCGGTCCAAAAAACAAGATTTGGCTACTATTTACATTACGTAATTGTGTCACTCACATGGTTCCAACGTCACACATTCCACAAGGTCAAATAATAATAAAAAACATTCCATAAAGTGGTCACTCTATTTGATTGTTTATGCATTTTATATGTAGTCCATACTCATTTTCATAAACTTTTCGTGTTTTGTACGTAATAAAACATTATAATTGATTTTCGTAAGTTATTTGGTTTATTAACTTACCTTTTCACCCCGTTAGTCAAACCCGCGTTCGTCCCAAATGCATCGGTTCTCGTTTTGCTCAAAGTGTGAATCGAACAGGTCGGAAAGGTGATTCTCCGTTCAATAATTGGTGAATCGAGAACCAACGATTCATAAACAAGTAGTTCGGATCAATCGATTCATTGATTCATCCGCCTCAAAGAACGATTCGTGCAATTTTACTTACAACCTCTCTAAAAATACAGCTTACCTGCAGTGAGAGGAGTGGTGCTCTTGCAATAATACACTGTATACAGCTTTATTTTTGATCATAGTAGGCCTATGCCTTTTAAAAACATAGATTCGTATTCATACAGAGGCAAATTTATAATAAACCTGCAAGAAGAAGAACTTTCAGTAATATTTTTACCTGTACTTTTTGTGTATTTCATGCAGGGATGTTGGATTCTTTGTATAAATGGCTGGGGCATAACATGTTATTGATGATGGACAAGAAAGACATTATGTAATGAGCATATTAGCTGTTTGTTGTCGTATCTATACATATAGAAATTAATTTCTATTTATGTACAATATTTTACCAAATCCAGAAGCACACAACATATCATAACGATATTATGAGTGGGAACGCTTAAACGGTGGTAGAGGATTTAGACGGAAAACTTAAGTGTAACACACAATTCTGTCAACATGGCTGCCTCCTCCAGGAGTCTTTTAAGAGGTCAGTTTTAAGCATATACATATTGTTTTACTTATACCCTGTTTATTCCGATGTATTTTCGGATTAATAACATGCAAGCTGCCATGTGCAGAATTCTTGAGGTGATCGCATATCAATGTTACACAAGCTAACAGTTTTCACCACTATCTCTTATAGTTATGCATGCTTAAATGTGAATTTATGCAGCGTGTCTGTCAAAAGGATACATAATAGTATTTTAATATATATTAGATGCATTATTTTAGATTGTGTAAACAGAAAGAAGCCACGTGTCTTTTAAATTGTAACATTAAATGGCCATGGTAACCAATAATTGATGGCAGTAAAGTTATGGCTATGTAGTAACTATGGTAGGTATGTGGACAAAAAATTAAAACTCAACAAATAGACAAATGGATAGCATATGTGGAAAGACCTGGGTACCCCCTTTACAAAATAAAAAGAAAAAAGTAAATATGTCAAGTATGAAGAAAGTTACAACATTTTATAGTTCAGTAATCAGCACCTATTTTTGTCTCATTTCTAAGGTGAAAACAATAGAATTTAGTGTGACCGAAAACAAGTTGTTTTTTCACAAAAATGCTCATAACTTTCTCAATATTCAAGATATCTTAATGAAATTTTCTGTGGAGATGGGTTTCATATAGTTATTTTGATCTAACGTGGGTTTCATATAGTTATTTGGATTTTTACTTGATTTTAACACACATAAAGACTGATTTGGCCTATCTTTTATAGTATTTTTTCTGACGAGCAGTTGTTGAAAATACAAATAATTGAATGGAAAACAACGATCCAAGGAAAATTATATATCCTTAATTTAAAAGATGGATTTTGGTTGATTCATGCTATTTCCAGTTGTGTAAGAATATAGAGTTAACAATACTAACGCTGGTGGAGGAAAGAAAGTGAAGGAGACCACACAAAAGTTGAGTGTAGCCTACACGACGCGCTGCATTTTGACAGCTTTTCCACAGGTAACGTTCAGTGTCGGTAGTCATAAAAAAAGTGGGGGAGTTTAAATGGCCATGAAATTTTGTACAGCACACCACAAACATATGTTCTTCATGTCTACCTTCCTCTGGAAAGTGTCCAAAGTGGGTAAAAATAATTTCGTGACAGTTGAATTCTTCCGTATTGTTTGAAATTGCCTTTCAGGAGGAAAATGCAGCCTGACTAGAAAAAAATGAAAACAAATGTGCAGTCGAAACCCTAATGATGTGATTGGCTAAAAATAATCAAGGATTCCCACAGCGAGTCAATGAAAACAGCGCATTTTAGGAGACCCGCTCAAAATGAGTCGGGAAAATCCGGCACAGAGATTTGGAACACAATGGCGGCCACTATTTATTGAAATGTCCACACACCTAACTATGGTATCTTGATGAAAACTTTGGCCAGAAAGCATGGTACATTTTGCAAGAAAGCTGCCTAGTGGTCAGTCTTTAGATCCACTCCCGTCAGTCTCTTTACTACCAAGTAATTAGTTGTAATGTAACCATTAATACAGTTGACTAAGTCATTTTAATTCTATTATGCTCATGTCTTGTTTCAATCACAGTATTACCCAGGTGTCAGAGTTTGTTCTTCACATGCAGAGCTCCTTCTGTCTCCTGCAGCTTACTGACAGCAAACAGACAGCAGCATGTAAGATCCTATGCTGCTACCAAGTAAGTTCCGTTTACACGATTTAGTCTTTACCTTGGTGAAGGTTGTCTAATGAAATTCTGAAATGACATGCATTGACATGCTGCAAGAACAAGAAACCATGCAAAAAACATATGCAAAGAGGAGTCATGTTATTCATCAACTCTTTTTGTAGACAGAAAGAGAAGAAAGAGGAGAAGGTTCAAGAAAAGGTGGTGAAAGAGAAAAAAAGGTTGATGACAAAGACAGGCATAAACCATATGGACTCACATACTGGGCTCCAGTAGATGATGTGTACATGGTGAGGTACTATCCAAAACCTGTCTTTGAGACACCCGTGGCCATTGAAATGCTGAAGAACTTTCAGAAACTGGACTTCAGTCCTGAAAACCAGCCTGTGTACATTAATCTACGTCTGGACATGAAACTGGAGAAAAAGGTACATCTTGTGTTATTTGATTTATTAAGCTGAGTTTGATCGAAGTAATATTTGCTTAAAATAATAATGGTGCAATTAAAGGCGCAGTCTGTTAGAGTTACCACTAGTGGTCAAAATGGGTACTGCAGTTCAATTCAAAATATCGGAGAGCGTTGTTTCTCCCAACACCTGGGGCCTCATGTACAAAAACTTGTGTTGAATTCATACTAAAACATTGCGTACGGACAAAGCTGTAAAAAAAAACAAAACAAAAACAAATGTATGAATCTCTGCGTACGAAGGATCCCACGCATATTCTATTTGTACATCCAAATTAATGTAAAATTGAGCGCACAAGCACAAGCAAAAGCACAACGACCCACCCAGCCTCAATTAAATAAATTTAAATATGGTAATTAGTCCAATTTGGCAAAGGAAACATGGACCAAAGCCAGCAAGAAACGAAATTTCACTGAAAATGTCTTCTATGTGAATATATGTTAAAGTGTAATTTATTCCTGTAATCAAAGCTAAATTTTCAGCATCATTAATCGTCTTCAGTGTCACATGATACTTCAGAAATCACTCTAATATGATGATTTGATGATCAAGAAACATTTATGATTATTATCAGTCTTGAACAGCTGTGCTTCTGCTTCATATTTTAATGGAAACCGTGATATAATATTTTCAGGATTCTTTAATGAATAAAAACTTAAATCAAACTGGCACTTTTTAACAAATTCAATGTGTCCTTGCTGAATAAAAATAACGTTTAACTAGGAATAATAAAAACTTTCTTTTTTTATCTTTTCTGACCGAATTAATGAAGTTTTTTTTATTCCTAGTTAAACGCTGCCATTGCTAGACGGGTTTGCATATGCTTTATATATGTTATTAATTAATTGCATAATAGAATATTTTATAAGACTCGTGTGAGATAATTTGTAATTGATACATTATTTGACATATTATTAAGCAATATCTGACAGCTGGTGGTGCGATAGAACAATTCGTAGTGTAATGTTTGCCACTTCACTTCATTGCCTCTAGGAGTCGCCAACGGACAAAAATCAAGGCAAATGTACGTCCGCCAGACATGAAGTTTACTTGGAGGAACGCACATTCTTACATTAATTTTACTGTTAGTACATCTGGCCGTGAACGTGAAAACTGGCGTACGCTGTGTTTTTGTGCGTACGCAGTGTTGATACATGAGGCCCCAGCTCCTCAGACTGGGTCGCCAGTTTGACCAAACAGGTGCAAGCGCAAAATGGACAATGAAAATTGGCAATGTGCAAACAAACAAGTAAAATTACTGGCTGTGGAAGTGTTTTTCAGAGAGTATGTGAATTAAGAATGTTTCCTCAATAAATGCAAACGTATTTTTATGCTTTAGTAGAGTGAAAAAGTTACATACAGCACCTTTGAGAAAAAAGTTTTGAAATACTGTTCAAAAGTTTAGTGTCGGTGAGATAAAAAAAAAGATTTTGAAATTAGCTTATGAAGTTAACTGTTATGCTTACCAAGGATGCAAATGTTAAATAAAAAAAGTTGTATTTTGAAATATTACAATTTGTATTTCTATGTCTAATCTTTTAGTTGAATTTGTAAAATGTTCATAAATTAATGAATTTGAGTGGTTGCAAAAACTGTTACACTGCTGTTTAAAAGTTTGAGGTCAGTAAAATGTTTTAATGTTTTGAAAGAAGCCTTAAGTTTGCCAAAGTTGCATTTATTTAATCAAACTAAGTACAGTAAAAATAGTAATATTGTGAAACGTTATTGCTATTTAAATTTTTTTTAAAATGTAATTATTTTCTTTGATGATAAAGCTGAATTTTCAGCATCATTACTCCAGTCTCCAGGAAATAGCTTTCTCGTGCTTTAGTTGCAGTTGTCAGAGACAAGTTAAAGCTGTTAAATGTATCAAGTTCTGCGGTTTTACACCATATTATGATGATTCTTGAAGGATCTTGACCTTGTATTTTGTATAAAAAAAGTTTAATTGCTGCTAAAATACGTAATATGTGACTAATGCAAAAGTCTGTCTTTTCTTGTGATGGTTCACTTTGAATTAAATAGGTTTAATGAGCTAGAAAAATGTTATTTTGAATAAACTGGGTGAAAAATACTTCTCCTTAGCATGGTTGCAGAAACATTTCATCACTATAACTGCAACAAACAATTATATTTAAACGGAACATTGTACCTTAATGAAATTCAATTTGTTTTGTTTCAGAAAAAGTGGATCCGTTTGTTAGCATAATCCACTTACCACATCCCTTCAAGTCGGACAACAACAGAATAGTGGTTTTCACTGAGGTGGGAGCATCACTCTGTGGTTTGCATTAAACATTATAGGTGTCAGACTGAATCAATTAGATACGAATTTACAACTTCAATTTAGGAGACTGTTCAGGTTACATACATTCATTCTAGAGTTATTGCTTTACAGAATCCAGATCAAGCCAGAATAGCGATGGATAATGGAGCAGCAGTTGCAGGTGGAGCAGAACTGATTGAGAAGGTAAAGCTCACGAAAACTTGCTGGCTGAAAAGGTTAACTCCTACATAAGCTATATAAGTGTCTATAAGTTTTTAGTTCTTAAGTTTTTTTTAGAAGGGGTTCAAAACAAAAAATGGCCAATGTTTTTGCTTTTACAGTTATCATTTATTGAAAAGAGCATTGTTGATTTTTTTTTTATTGACTTTGTGTGCCTTTTAATCAATGGTAATTACAGATTTTAGTTGACGAGATCACAGCAGATTTCTACTTGGCTGAGCCAGACATTCTACAAAAGCTGCTTCCTTTGAAGAACAAGCTGAGGAAGAAGTTTCCCAAGAGCAAAAGAGGTCAGTGAGTAACAGGCATGGTCTGTTAATGTACAACTAAATAGTGGTTCAATTGGATTCTTGTGTTGTTTCTTGCATCAGGATCTGTTGGAGTAAATATACCCAGAATGATTGCATTGTTCAGGACTGGACATGAATATATGGTGGAGGACATCTATGTTAACACACAAGTTGCAACAGTAAGTCACATTGAACACTGGGTGACAGACATTTCTATCTGTATACAATAAAGTAAGCGTGTACAGGGTGATTTCTGCTTTATTTTTTTACATCTATTAACTTTGGTTTGGTTTGTTAAACAGCTGGATATGCCTAAGGAGTGTATTTTGGAAAACATTCATGCTATTGTAAAAGATGTGGCAAGCCATAAACCAGCAGAATTTGGTAAGTAATTCATTTATTAAGTGTATATTTAATTTATTCCAACCATCTCACAAATTGTGAGCAAATGCCAAGTCGGAATTCCTTTCAGGAATTAAAAACTACAGAATTATGAGGACCTACATGTTTATTACCATGTCCATGCTCTCTACAATAGATTTAACATTGGTGGAACTCGTATTCTTTTACTTGAATAAATGTATTCTCTTCCAGGTCCATTTATTGAACGAGCAATACTCTGCAGTAGGTTCGAGTGAAGGTTTGCACATCAAAATCGATGAATGGTTGCCACAAGAAGAGAAAAAGGCATGAGCTTTATATGTATATATTTGCATTGTACAAAACATTAGACTGCAATAAAATTGTAAATGTGATAACTGTGTGATTATTCTGCAGCTAGTTTTTACAGCAGAGGCATATTTTAGGTAAAGATACGACAGAATGGTCAATAAGGATGCCCTGTTGTGAAGAATTTCGGCCACATTGACTTTCCTGTCATAATTAATCCTGATTAATTTCTGATGATATGGAATGCCTCTTGTTAGTGTATTTCACAGAAAAGTGTTCACATTTTGATGTGGGTGTTAATTTGAATTTTTTTTAGGGCTGTGCAAAGATTAAATCCAAACTAAAAGTTTGTGTTTACATAATATATTTGTGTGTGCTGTGTATAATATTTTTGTATATATAAATACGCACACATGCATGTATATATTTAAGAAAATGTGTTATATATTAAGTTTATATTTATGTATAAAATATATATAATGTATAAATATATATATTATACATAAATATAAATTATTTTTGCACGTATTAGATTTGCACGTAAATCCTATATATATATATATATATATATATATGTATATATATATATATATATATATGTGTGTGTGTGTGTGTGTGTATGTATATATATATATATATATTAATTCTACATAAATATAAATTATTTTTGCACATATCAGATTTGCACGTAAATCAATATATATATATATATATATATATATATATATATATATATATATATATATACAGGATTTACGTGCAAATCATTCTTAAATCTATACATGCATGCATATGTATTTATATATACACAATAATTATACACAGCACACACACATATATTATGTAAACACAAACTTTTATTTTGGATGCGGTTGATCGCAATTAATCTTTGCACAGCCCAAGGTTTTTTTTTTTTTTTTTTTTGCATATTTGCATTGCTTATGTGACAAATTTAGCCTCAACTCCACTATAGTCTTAACCATCTGAGGGGAAGAAGTCACATTTTATATTCACATATTTTTATATTTTGTTTAAACCTTCGTACACTTTGGGATTGGGACCTGAAAAAGTGTACGTCCTTTTCCCCCTGGGCCTTACATCCCCTCTCTATAACAGCAGGTGGCAGTAGTTGCTCACACACTTTTTCTAAATTTAAGCTCATATTTATAGTTTTTATGTCTTCATTTTTGGCATTTTAAAAATATTCTTATTAATGACTAAGATAAGACATATGCAGGTTTTGTTCCAGATAGTATGTATTAAACCATAAATATGTAATTACAATTTAACTTCTTTAAAATATTACTTTTTTTATAGCCAATCTTACTATAGGATATAGATTTTAAAATGATATTTTAAAAATATAGCATGGTTAGAAAGGTTTGCATTTCTTCAATTCCACAAACGGTCTTTTCTGTTTTGGTCCGTGAATGAATGAGCACAACCAAGGATCAGATTGCGCTGCTGCACGTGACTCTCAGGAATCTCTGACCCTAAACTACACTAGGCACTTTACTATTCAAATGTTTTCAAACGTTTAATGAACGACATTATCATTATTCTAAGTTTGGAATGTTTACACATAAATTAATTGGCCTAATTAAAAAAGGCGCATTAACAGAAGACCACCACAAAGTCAAATCTACGTCAAAGCTTTGATGGCCACAGGTTTTGTTCCCACAGTGGTAGAGGTGACGGAGGAGGGGGTTTCTCAGCTCGTGAACACAGCTGGTCGTTTCTCCAATAACTCACTTTAAAGAGCAGCTCGGACGCTCAGTGGTCGTTAGTGCGTGTTCCTCTGTAATTACTCGCGTTCAAGTTGTCTTTGCTATGGGTCCGTACTTTTAAGAGGCAGGATTTTCGTGTCGGAACTGCTGTCTGTGAGGAAGTTTCGCTGGAGAGCGCACGGGACTGGATGCTTCCCAGTAACGAGACCGACTCTCTGCAAGACTTCAAGCTCAGCCGCTGCTGATTGATTCGAGTCCTCGGGGAAGAAATGATGATGCGTTTTAACTCACATTCAACTTAAAGCGATTGTATTTTCGAGCATTTTGGATTAACACAGTTTCTAAAGTGAATATGGGTCCTATTTGGATCCTTCTAACCGGTTTAATTGGATATATCACCATCTCCACCGGAGCTCAAGGTTGGTGTCCCTGTTATTGTGATTTTACTGAATTCAGTTGAAAATGTGTTACATGCTATAAGTAAAACACGCAAATAAGCGCGGGTAGTGCAATAAAATAGATACAAATTATCATAGGTGCGCATGGAAATGCCATAAAATAGCAATGCGCAATACACTATTAAATTATTGAATGACTATGACTTTTGTGATGCTGTTTATGAAACGGCGTCCACATCCTCTAGGCTACGTATCTGAATCTCCCTGCATCAACTTGTGATGCATTTGCGTGAATTCACTAGTTATTGAGAAGTTGATTGACAGTCAACATTATTGCGATTGGTTTTCAAGATAAGAGAGTATCAGGCTTTCTTTCAGAAGTAAAACTTAACTAGACAGCTAACTTAATTTTAAAAAAAAGTTTCTGGACCATGTTTTCACGATTATCTGCATGCAATTTAATGCAGTTTATATAATCTTAAATACATTTGTACCCTTGCCTGTCGCCTATAAATGAACACAGTTTAGCTACAGTGTTATGCATTAAGTGTCTTTCGGCAAATGAATGTCAAACTTTTAAAACAGATCAAGAAAGATTATAACATGTTGACTGACATCCTTTTCTCTTTACAACGTGTGAGAGTAAACCGTGACATTTCACTAATGCACTGTGTGACAATATTTTGTGTTCTCTCACATTGGGTGCTACAGGCATTTATGAATGTCCAAGACAATGTTAGACAAATTCATGATTGTCATGACTGTGACATTGGTTCACAAGTAATAATGAACTTGTAATTTGGCCTGCTAGTGTAATCTGATGTATTGACCCACCCTCATCATCTCCTTTCATCTCCTTTTCTCCATCCACAGGAGCATGTGTCCATCAAGGCGCATTGTTTGCGGTACGTATCTTGTTTTCGCTCCCATTTAATCTGAGCATTAATGTAGCCTACTTGTGTTGAGATCTGGGGCTTTAAGCAATAATCCTGCTCCATTTATGCAAGTCAGACATTGTGTCTTTAATTATTTAGTTGCCCATTATCACAGCACTGACAATGAAATGAGTCGCCTGGTAAAGTATCAGTAAGAATAGGTCTCACAGTCCCTTCAGATATATTTAAGGAGAAATGCCTTATAAATAATAAACGTGCTGACTTTGTGAATGGTGCTGAGAAGGAGATGGTCTTCTAGATTGTGTCCCTTGAGAAATGGAAATAAACCTTATATTCAGGCCTCTGTTTTAGCCTAGTGCAAATTGTAAGACACCTTTCAGGTTTCCATTCATTTTGTGGTTGTGAATGATAAGATTGCCCTTTTGTTGTTCCCTTTGCAGAACTAATTGTTTGTATGTTAACCTATGTGTATGTCATCCATGATTACTTGCTAGTAACATTTTGAGTGCACAAACACTTCCTTGTCATTACAAGAGAAAATACCTGCTTTACACAAGCTTCATGAACTGTGGTGCACAAAAGGTTTTCTTCATGGTTTAATTGGAAATAATGACACATCTTCATCTCTGCTATTGTGTAATGATAGTAATTAAAAGTAGTGTAAACAAAGCAGCAGGATTCCTTCCTTCACTGCCCTTAGAACTTTGAATGGAAGTGAATGGTATGTGTAATTATTCCCTAAAACTCTGCTCCTCCTGGGATTCAAGAGGCTTTGTGGGGAAAATGGGGAGCGGGTTGGAAAGACAGTCATGGGCAGGTGGAGACATGTTGGAGGGAGTCAGGAAAAGGCTCTTTGAAGTTCAAAAGAAAAGTCAGCCAAAACACCTGGACAAGGGGCCCATGTGTCCTGATACAAGGGAAAAAGGCAGGATTTAGGTAGCAATTATGGCTCCAAACTCGTTTCAGAAGTCGTTAGCAAATCAGTTAAGTGAATGTTTTAACCTTGTCAAAACGTATATGGCTAATTGGTCTTTTTGGTTTATTTAGTTTCTTGTTATATTAGAAATAATATTAAGATATTTATTTCTGTATTCTTGTATGTTCTTCAATGCAGCTAATTGGTGTTTTGTGCCTTTTTAACCCTTTGTTTGATGATAGTGATGGAAAGTACAAAAGGTGGGGTCAGTAAAAGTTGTTTGAGGGCAAATACTTTCTGCAAGGTTGCTCTATATGGATCAAAAGTCAGTGTTAAGACATTTATAAAAAGAATGATATATTTCAGATAAATGCTGTTCCTTTGAACTCTCTTATTCATCAATTAATGCTAAAAAAGTATTTTGGCTTCCATAAGTATATTAAGCAACACAACTGTTTTCGACATTGTTAATAATAAAAATAAAAAGCATTGATAATTAAAGTCAATGTTTTCTGAGCACCAAATCATCATAGTAGAATGATTTTCAGCTGACTCAAATTCAGCTTTGCCATCACATTTTATTAAAATAGATAATTATTTTAAATTATAATAATATTTCACATTATTTGTGTTTTTACTGTATTTTTGATCGAATAAATGCAATCTTGGTGCATAAGATAATATATAACCTTACCAACTCCCAACTTTTGAATGGTAGTGTATATGAAGAGTTCAGATGCAAAAGCCTCTAAATGCCATTTGAAATTTTCTTATAAAATGACCATTTTTATCAAGCTTGTATATTTAAGTTCAGTAATTTCACTTAAATGACAATTAATAGGTAATCTTCATTGCCATTTAATTTAAATTACTGAACTTAAATATAGAAGCTTGATAAAAATTATCATTTTGGAAGAAAATTTCAAATGGCACTTAGAGGCTTTTGCATCTGAACTCTTCATATTATTATTATTTTTTTTTTCAAAATTTTTATCAGAAACTAACCAGTTGTTGTGTGTAACGGTGCCATGAAGGTGAACATGTGGAATCTGAAGAGCCTGTTGAGAGATATTTGGCAGTTGGTCTTAAGTTTTTCTATTATTTTTAACTTTGCTATTTCAGCCTTCGGAATTGCAGAGTGTTCAATAAAACAGTATGGTGAAATGACAGATGCGGACTTCTCTGGAGTGTTCGTTTCGTTTTAGCAAACAAAAACAGCAGTTTTGTGCATTTTTGCTGTGAAGAGTCCTTGCAATGAATACAATATAAAGATTAATGATACCCAGTGCAATAGCTCTCACCCTTTCTATTCAGCAGCACATTCTGAAATAACATCACCACATCTAAACATATCACTCGTGGCCTGGAGCACAAATTCCTTGCGTCTGCAAGTCAGTCCGCCTTCAAGCAATCGAAATGTAGGGCAACTCAAGAATTCAACTGTCTAAACACAGACTCCTAAAATGATGGATTTTGGCTGTTTGATTGGTTTAAAATAAAGTATTTAGTTCATTTGAACATATCTGTACTTTGCTTGCAAATTTACCTGGAGTAAAATATTTTAAGATTACTTGGGATTGAGGAATTTGGAAGTTCTGTCTTGTAAAAAAAGATTTAAACTATATCTCCTTATTTATCTTGTTTAGGGTTTTTATTTTGCAATTATGCCTACAAATAGATCACATGCAGAAGAAATACGATTGTGCTGGGTTATTAAATAGAGAGAGCGTCACGTTTCACTCATACCACCCATGAAGTTTTTAGTGTGGTAGCCATATTCTTCAGAGGATAAAGCCCTAGGCTTCATGACCTCAAGGCTTATGGAGGTTCTCCTTTTAAGCCTCATTATTATGTTTTTCTGATTTTCACATCAAATCTGTTTTAACGATACAGGTCGCTTGATACTTGACCTGTCTCATTATGTCTCAATGCAACTAAATCTGAAGTTGATCCCTAATCCTGCAGACTTTTACATGGGATTGTGAAACATGCATATCTACTTAACAGAACTGACCTTCTCTGTTGGTAGCAGTCACAAACCTTTTTATTCACTGTTGGATTTTATTTAGTCACACAAATAGGGTGGTATATCATTTGTAGTTGGCAGTGCCTGATTTTATTCATGCTACATTGAGTGAGGTAGTTCCACGGGTTTCCTGTTGTGGATAACTTCGCATGGCTTTTGTGGGTAATCCAGCAGGACTTTAGGTAACAAACTGGCTTTAATCCCCTTTCTGGCCCAATGAACACACACAATTTTGTCCCACCTATCAAGTTAAACTGCAATATGACAAACCATTTGTACACAGCACAGAGGGAGTTTTAAAAAGTGACTTTAAATTCCTGGATCCAGGAATATCTTAGAGCACAGTTCTTGTTCTTCAAGCATGCACATATATACTTGCTTAAAGGGATAGTTCACTTTTAAATAAATTTTTGATATGTTTTAGCTTACCTCAAGGGCATCCAAGATGTAGGTGTCTTTGTTTCCACAGTCTTTTCAATTTTGACATTTTTCGGTCAAACTGGTGTTGTCTGTCAGTCATATAATGCAGGGTATAGGGGTCCGCCTCAAAGAGCATGCAAAATTACATGCTCAAAAAGAGCATGCAAAGTCAAAATTAAACATGATTTAATGACTCGTGAATGTAAGAACACATTGGTGGCCTAAGACACGAAACGAGCGGTTTGTGTGAGAAAATTAACAGTATTGATGTAGATTTTACCTCTTGTTAACCAGCCGTCGAACTGATCTGAATCAATGTCCAAGTGAAGCGAACTGAACCGTCTCCAACATTACGCTGGAAGTGATCTCTCGCATGCTATGTCACGCAATGTTTTCATGGAGATTTCGGGAGTTTTACCTTTCAATAAACATATTTAGATATATGGGAAATCGCAATGGAAGACAATTTCGATATATGTAAATATGTTTAGTGAAAGGTAAAACTCCTGAAATCTCTGTGTAAACATTGCGTGACGTAGACGCGCGAGAGATCACTTCCGGCGTAATGTTGGAGACGGTTCAGTTCGCTTCAGTTGGACATCTGATTCAGATCAGTTCGACGGCTGGTTAACAAGAGGTAAAATCTATATAAATACTGAAATACTAAATACTTTCTCTCACAAACCGCTCGTTTAGTGTCTTAGGCCATCAATGTGTACTTACATTCACGGCCCCTATACCCTGCATTATATGACTGACAGACAACCACGGTTTCAACCGAAAAATGTCAAAATTGAAAATACTGTGGAAACAAAGACACCTACATCTTGGATGCCCTTGAGGTAAGCTATAACATATCAAAAATTAATTTCAAAGTGAACTATCCCTTTAAAGCAAACACGCTGCATGGCTAGTAGAGAAGCACTCCAAACTGCCCGAAACTGTCTAAAAACCTCTGCAAACAGCTAGTTCTTGCTTGATGGTGTCATTCCTGACTTGTTTGTCTGAATGTCATCGCCTTATGTTCCTCAGTTCATTCCAAGTGATTATTTTACAGCTCTAAGTTGAAGCGTGTTTGCTTCTTGTCTATTGCTGTGGACAGATTGGTATAGTGTGCATTCTTAAACATGACCTTACAGGAACTAACTTTTGTCTAATGTTTATGTTACAAATGTGGTCAAGAACATTTTCTCCAAGCAATCTCTCTTTTTTGCCACCTAAAAAGTTAATTGAAGAATATTGGTAACCTAACAATTTTGGTGACCATTTACTTCCATTGTACAACAAAAAATAAATAAAAACGTATTTCATGTTCCACAGATGTGTTTGTACCAGATTGATTTAGGGTGAATGATGTCAAACATTTCATTTTTGAGTGAATTTTTTTGCCAGATAGGAGCGATAAAGGTTGAAAGCGTGAGCTCCATTCAGAATTGAACTGAGATTGCTTTTTAAAGTCCTGAATTTAAGTTGAATTTCAATTGGGGTAGCAAATATGATATAGAATTCAGATTGGAATGTAAGGAAGAATGAAAGTGAATTGAAATTCAATACAAAGGTTTTTCAGGGAAAAAAGAATTGTAGATTGAATGTAGATGGGTATAGATATAGTTGGATGGATGTTTTGGTCAAATAAGCAAATGTTTACCTGAGGCTTCTGTGGTTTGAGTTTTTCTCAGATTAAAATTTTACTCATACGGTGAGATGTCATGAGAAAGCTCTTGCAATGAAATCCAGAAGATAACTCTTGAGTTTGGCTACCTGCCGCTTCCCGTAAGTGCAGCCTCTGGCAGTCAGAATAATTCATGTTCAGACTCTGATTCAATTTTACATTTGGATTCAACACTTCATGCACTATAATTTCATCTCATGCTGATCCACCAAAAGCTGGAGGTTTCAGAAATGGAGAAATACTGTATAGTGCAAGATGAACTGACAGGGCACATTTCAAAGGTCGATTTGAGGTTGAAAGACTCAGAAGACTTGATGAGAAACTTTTTGGAGAGCTTATTCAGCATCTCTGTGTGGTTGTCTGCACATCTGTGACCTCTTCTTGCGGTTGTTTCTGTTGTGTTTTTAAACATGGCTCCCTCTGTGAATTCCATGGAGACAAGCGGAGGTGAAACGACCGAGGTGCAGAAAGATAGTAGCCTGGGGAAAGACAACCAGACAGGGCCTGTCTCTGGCACCAGCCTTCTCCACCCTCAAGTGCCTAATTTTGTTTTTTGCTCATGTTCTCCTGTTCAGTGGCAAACAAAGCTTCCACCGTGTGGCCTGCCGCACAACACGTCGGGACTGAGTTTGCACTTGTTATGCTGGTACAAAGAGATCTTCACACATCAAATCTACAGGTCTTGGCAAAAGTCCCAACTGATAAGAGGGGACCTAACATCAAGCCTCAGCCAAGGAAACTATCTTCCAATTCCACCTTCTTTAGCAGCATTTGATAATGAACCTAACTTGAGCCAAGCCCCTGGCAGGTTCATGCAACAAAACGAATAGCTTATAATCAGCATCATTTCAATCCAGGCTGGCATTTATGAGAGTAATTTAGCCGTGATTTGTGATAAAATTAAGGTGCGAGATTCTTATCTTGATTGTGTCTTGGAATTTTATTACAAAGCTTCTTTTCAGAGTGTTGAGTGGAAACTCTGGTGTCTGTTGTGGAAATATTAATCCACCTGATGAATGGCTCCTTATCATCAGCTCTCTTTAAATGGTGGGGAATTAGAAAGCAAACACACAACTGACTCTTTCATTGCTCCATAATTCAACTTTAACTCCTTTAATAGTGGGACTGGTATTTAATTATATATATACGGATAATATATTCACTGCAATCATGAGATAAAACATTTCAGAGTCAATCATTTACACAGTTTAGTGTCATTCACATTGTCTTTAAAGTTTGTTGTGGTAAAAATATTGAGCGGATGCAGCGTTGTGTGTGTGTGTACTGTATTTCTTTGCTGGTCTGATAAAGTGGCTTTTACGAAATGCAGCTGATACTTTGCTAAATTCTTTTGAGCTTGTTGATTGCACCATACTGTACTTGTGAGATTGTCTTAAAGCATCTGAAGCATTTTAGAAGGGTTCATTCATTATCAATGTTTACTTGTTAGTTTTACTAGTTAAAACTGTATACACACACTATATATATACAATTTACTTTCTGTTATATACTGGTGTGTGTCATTTTGGTCATTTTGTAAGAAGCTTTTTATGAAATTGGATTAGGGTTGCAAAGGGGCGGAACATTTCCGGTAAATTTCCGGAAAGTTTCCGGTAAATTTCCATGGGAAGTTAAGCTGGGAATTTTGGAAATATTCCATATTAGAACATCGGATGGTGCACGTGGCATTTCTCTGTAAAATAAGCTTGTAAGAATACTAATGCAATGCAAGAGCTTGTAAGAAATAAGAATACTAATGCAATGGCATGAACAGATACATAAATAGTAAGACTAGCTAAACAACTGGAATGATCTTGAAAACATATTGCAGGAGGCAGAGAAAAACAGACACATGAGGTAGCTTTATTAGTATCTAACTTATCAGCATTGCTACTAGATGAATTAGGGCTGCACGATATTGGTAAAAAATGGCATTGTAATATTTTATTTTTCCACAATATATACTGCGATAATATTAATAGAATGTTAACTAATGTAGTTAACAAGACTTTAATAAATGGAACCTTATTGTAAAGTGTTTCCTTTTATTTCTCGAGTTCAGTGTTGGATAGATCAGTTGTTTTAACCATTCATTAAAGTGAATTGGTTCAAAGGAGTCATTAGTTCGCGAATCGGACATGTCATTAACGGATAGATTTGTTTTTTTTATTGAAAGTGTGGTTTATGTCATCTGAATGTGTGGAGCGCTTTTCAGAGATGATAAGGCGACGTTATTTTAGCACACTTCACAACCAGTGGTAGTTCAGATGAAAGAAAAAAAAACTTTGGTCTACCAACCTTTTACCGTCCTGTATTCTCAAAGATATTCAGTCAACTCAATTCATTGATATGCGCGAGCCGCGAGGGAGGGAGAGAGAGCAAGACAGTTTGAAGACCTCGAGAGTGTGTGCGTGCGACCGGGGCTTTCACTCGCTCTTTTAAACGAGCGCCAAAGTCACTCGTCGTCATCCTACTTCACTCATCGGATTGTGATTGAGGAATGGCATGGATATTCAAGTGTATTTGAATGGCATCTGTTTGTTTTAGTCAAGATTATGCTAAAATATACTTTCCTCAACTATATTTAAGTTCCCTATGAAGAGCCAACCCTCTAACTTTAAAAATTCCCACTTTATTCCCATTTATTCCCATAAATTCCTGTTAATTCCCTTAAATTCCCATTAATTCCCATGGAAAGTTTCCATCTTTGAAAATTCCCAGAATTTTTCAACCCTAAATTGGATAGAAGAATCTCAGTTGTCTTGCATTCACAATTATTAATTTATACTACCAATCACAAGTTCTAATGCTCATCCATTTACTTTATTATGAAAGATGTTTACAATTTAAAGTAGCTGTTTTCCCTTTTCAAAATATTTTAAAACTCAACTTATTCCTCACTTATTCATTGTTTTAGCAGCCATTGCTCACACAATCCTTCAGAAATCATTGTAATATGCTGATTTGATGCTCAAGAAAGTGATTTTTGCACTTTCTGTAAAGCTGCTTTGAAACAATATGTATTGTGAAAAGCGGTATACAAATAAACTTGAATTGAATTGAATCAAGAAACATTATACCCTTTACACCTGTAATATGCTGCTCAATAGTTTTGTTGAAACCATGATACTGCTGAATTAAAGTATTAACATTTCTTTAAAATATAAGCATAGCCTACTCCAAACCTTTGAACAGTTGAGTATATCACAAGACATTTTCACTTTGTTTTTAAATCTATATTTACACCTTTTAGTTTCAACATTTTATCTCCTAAGGAACTGTTCACCTCCCCCATCAAAAAGACTCCCAGGGTGTTTTTTTAAGAGTTGGATGAGAATTAAAGAGACGTGGGGGGTTCATATCAACACAATGGAGTAGGCGGGTTAAGTGATGGCTAAGGTTATTGACCTTTACACCATGGACCTTTTCGTAAGCAACACTATAGTGTGAGGGTCAAACCTCGACAGGAAGTGTGACTGTCTAGCAGAAAAAGGAAAAGAAAACTCATTAGGAAATTAACCAGCATCATTCTCTTTGTTGTGGATTGTAAACTGCCTTTGGCTCACTTACTAGTTAATTGAACGGAAATATTTAATATCCACAGAAGAGTCCTCCAGTTTTCTTTTACCATTAAACTTTTCAAAGTTTTAGATATTCATTTCGATGCTCAGCTACACAATCTGTCTTGGGGAAAAAAGAACTAAGATCAAAGCTTGTCCTCAGTTGAACTAGTTGTGCCTTGCTCGGTTTTAAGTCAGAGGGTCTTTATAGCAGCGGTTTGCTCATTAATCCCTGAAGCCCCTGCTTCTCAGTCGTGTAGATGCCACAAATAAACCTGGTGGGTTTATTAATAGAAGGTCGTTACATGTGCTCAGGGTCGTGCTTTTTGCCTTCCCTTTAGACACAGGCATTCTTTATCTTGTCTGCTGCAAATAGCAGGCGACCTCCACCCTCTTTCCTCTTTCTTATGCGGAACCGAGTCAGCAAAGTGTGCTTACATTTGTATCAGTCAGGCAAAGTAAACAAAACCCTCTGATTGTTCACTGCCCTCCACACACTCGGCTCATCACTTGCAAGCTCAGTTCAACAGCCGAACACACACACAGTTTTCACATTTCTAATGGGATAAATAAAGTTAGATAATTTGGAATGGTTTACACCTGGTATTTACAGTATATATCACAAGTGGCCAGCTAGGACAAATTGTGCCAATACCTGGAATTACAGTATAGGAGCAGTCACATTGATATTGGTTGTTAAATGTGAGATTATTTTGGGCCATCCAAATTTTGTAAGTTATCTTATTAAAAAATATGGTAACACTTTACAATAAGGTTCGTTAGTTAACATTAGTTAACTACATTAGTTAATATGAACTAATAATGAATAGCACATATACAGCATTTGTTAATCTTCGTTAAGATATTAGTTCACTTCTGAAAAAACTTTTGCTGATAATTTACTCAAGCTTATTCCAAGTATGTTCATGTTTTTCTTTCTTCAGTTGAAGAAATTAAGGTTTCTGATGAAAACATTCCAGCATTTTTTCTCATATAAATGGACTTTTGCGGGAACTCAGACAGTCCAAGCTCCAAAAGATCGGTTAATAACAGTTTCAGATGCAGCTTCAAATGTCTTTAAATTACACACAGATCGACAATAAGGGTCTTATCATGCGAAACGATGGGTTATTTCAAAACTTATTCCAAAATGTAACTTTTCTAAGGAACAAATGCTAGACTTGCTCTATTCTGGAGGCGCGTGTTAACGTCATGGAACACGTAATTATCGCTCAAAGGTCACTGGGCGACGTAGCTGGAAAGTACAGAGTCAGTAAGTTGAACACATCAGGTTGAACGTGCAAACTGAACTCAACGCCATTTACAAAAAAAAAAGGAAATAACGATGTCGGATCGATTTTGATTCTTGTACTTCCGGCTACGTCGCCGTGACCTTTTGAGCGTAATTACGTATTTTGGACGTTACAAACGCGCCTCCAGAATAGAGCTAGGCTACCATTTGTCCTTAGAAAAGTTACATTTTTGGAATAAGTTTTGAAAATAACCCATCGTTTCGCATGGATAAGACCCTTATTCATCGTCTGGTGTCGTTTAAAGACATTTGAAGCTGGATCCTGAAACTGTTATTAATCGATCTTTTGGAGCTTGGACCGTCTGGTTCCCATGGAAGTCCATCACATGGAGAAAAATCCTGGAATGTTTTCATCAAAAACCTTAATTTCTTTTGACTGAGGAAGAAAGACATGGACATCTTGGATGACATGGGGTGAGTAAATTATCAGCAAAAGTTTTTTCAAAAGTGAACTAATCCTTTAATGTTATTTTCAACATTTACTAATACTTGATTAAAATCTTGTTAACATTAGTTAATGAACCATGAATGAACATTAACAAACAATGAACAGCTGTATTTTCATGAACTAACATTAACAAAGATGAACAAATGCAGTAACAAATGAATTGCTCATGGTTAGTTCATGTTAGTAAATACTTTAACTAATGTAAATTAATGAACCTTATTGTAAAGTGTTACCAAAAATATTATTGAATTCAAATTGTTATTATTATGTTAATCCATGGCATACATGAATTTCTTCTCATATTTGTCTTTAAAAAGAAAGTTGACCATATTTCAGTGGCCAAATGATTGTTGAATAGTAAAGAAAAAGTAGTGGTCGCATTTTAGATTAGGGTCCAATTCTCACCATTAACTAATAATTAAGTACGAGCTTTTGCCCCAATGAACTGCTTATTACTAGAATATGGTCATGCCGAATAAGCAATTAATATTGCTTTATACATACAAATAAACATCCAATATCCTAGTAATATCCATGCTAATAAGAAACTAGTTTATAGTGAGAATTGGTTAGGATTAGGGTTTGAGTTAGGGTTAAGGTTAGGGGTTAGGGTTGGACATCTCATGTAGATTAATATCTATTGGATTGGTTATCTGCATTGATTGTAGAAAAAGTTGACATTTATGAAAAATATAATAAAGTACATTTAAGTGAGCAACTTAAAATGTAAACAGCATGAATATGCAATGTCAAGTTTTGGTGGTAGGAGTCCAACTAACAGACTGCTGAACATGCTCAAGTTTGACCCCTGATGTTGCACTACTTTGGGGCATGTGATGATGTCACAAATATTTGTCATTCAGAATGAATAGATGGTTTAGCTCTGTATGTTGTGTTTTTGGTTATAATTTGTTGTTAAAGTTATGTTTCAAGTCAGCATTAGAGTGATTACTGTTATTTTCTAGTGTTTGAAGTTTCTTCCATTTCAAAGAGTATCAATGAGTACCAAATGTTGTTACAGATGTAACTCATCTAACCTTTTCAGTTTTCTCAACAAACTAAGAAAGTTGTACATCACTGTTATGCAATGTTTATGCTCAACTTAACTTTAAACACAAGCTTATTGAACTTGGATCCACAAATTAAAACGATCATTTAAGAGTTATTAAATTATTGTTTTAAGAAAGCACATACCAACCTTAAAGCTGCAGTCTGGCATTTTTCCTCTTTGTCGCCATCTCTGTTCTAAATCTGCAATTGCAGTCATTCGCTGAATTATCAACCTAACGTGAGTTGTACTTCGAACACCATCGACACGGCACAGCGCAGATGAACACATTGAGGAGACAGTGCAGCTGTCAGTCACCGGACCAGTGTGGATACTGGCATTTAGAATCACAGATTACTATTTTGGGAAGTATGGCCAACACACGAGTTTTCAACGGAAAATGTTCTAGTAAGAACCACTTTTGTTCTGGTTCTGACATTGCAGTAAATTGCGCTGATTAAATTTAACAATTGCTTATCTGTTCAAAACCGTGCAAATTACACTTTGTTCTCAAATTGTTAATGTTAACAACGTCAGCATTGCGTGACGACATTTCTGATATGTATTCTTGTTTTCGCTTTGGTCTGGTGCAGTCTCTTTTTTTCTGTAGCCACTCCGAAGTCCGAACAAATTCTTTTGCATTTTACAGCGGGTGAATCTGTTGTCACTGGTGATTGTCGTTTGAACCTTTCTGGATCTGCCATCAAATTGATAAGTTTAATTATATCAAGTGCTGTGAGAAAAGGCTATAAATCTCCACCTCCAGCATCCTCACTCGCAATATAGCTTATACTAGCCGAGACTCCTATTTTACGTGATAGAGCACATTTTTTCCAGATGTTGAGTTGAGTGTACTCAAAGTTGGCTGCCTCACATTTTGAGTTTTCTCAAATTCAGATTTTTTTATTTTTACAATTTAGTAACATGCATCTTTATCATGTCAACTTATTGAGGTTTGCAAAATTGACTGTTTTCCAAAATTGACTGTTTCATGTCAACAAATTGACTGTTTTCCATCAATGTGAACGTCAAGGTCTGTAATGTAATCATAATCTTGAAATATTTCTTTAAGGCTGATGAGTCGTCTAGTTCAGGAAACCCATGCACTGACTATAATGGAAGATTCATTCTCTTTCCTTTGATATTCTCTTTCTCGTTGGCACAGTTCTCTCACGATGTCTCTGCGTTGAAAGGAATGCTCTTGTTCTTTGTGTCGCCTGTATTTACTCCCCGGTCGAGGGTTGGCTAATGGCCAGTCTCTCTGCTACGGAATGATTTACAGTTAGACAGCGCAGTGAGACAGCTAATGCTCAATTTCTTTGCGTTCCCTGTGGTTATCCAACGGCTGTCTTTGCCTCACCACCTGTCTTTTCCTCTTCTCCTCTCCTGTCATCTGTATTAACATCAAAGGAACACTACACTTAGCCTCTCTCTGTTCGGGTGTCATGACAGTTTTCATGTTTAGCAGTGCAAAACACCTGGATAGAGTCTGCTTTGCCTCTTAATGGGGAAAACTGTAATTTGCAGCGGAAAGATTGTGAAAAAAGAGCGGTACGGAAGGGGAGGGAAATCCTTCAAGGTATTTTCAGAGGGAAGTGCTGATCTGTCATTAGCTTTGGCTGTTTTGGCTATGGGTGAAAATTACAGTTTTGTACAGTCAACGCAGTAAAGGAAAGCTCAAAATGTTCATGGGAAATGTAATTCATTTATGGAATATTTGTATTTCCACTCCTTTACCTGCTTTAGGGCTTCATAGAGTAGTTCAGATCTTAGGGATAATGGTTGTGGAGCAAAGATTCAAAACCTTGTTAGATGTTTTACTTTGATACACTTGGTTTCTCTGAGCAGAAGAGGTGTTTGAAGTAAAATGTTGCTGAAATGATCAATGCAGTGAAAGCACAAGCTTTCTCTCTGTGGTGAGTGCTGAAGAACAAGGCCTGACAGAGCTGTGAATAACTGCTGTGCTCTTTTCTCCTGGGTTAGTTTGACAACACATTCACGTTGATAAGCTTGATCCAGGTGTGATCCAGGTGTGTCATACTGTACCTTTCAAATACTTCCATGGGGCAGCTTAGTGAGCCATAAGTTTAAGGTCAGAAAAATGTCTTTCTTTCATTCATTCATTGTAAGTAACGGCTCAAGAGCGTTGTTAGGCACGACGCGAAGCGGAGCTTGAGCCGTTACTTATTCACGATACAGCACTTGCCTCGAGTATCTTATTGCTTTTATAAAATGGTTGCCACACAATATTTAAGTAAAAAACAATGTTAGTGCAACTTTCTTGAAGTAAAATCACTAAAAGCCTACCTTCCGCTGGAAAAAATAGTCCCCGAGTGTGAACAGCAACAACGTTCCAATGTGTAAAATGCATGAAAGCTCAAATAAAAACAACACAGAACCGCAGTGTTGCGCAGCGATCAATAGAACCGTCGGGTGAAGCGGTCGTAGCCGTGTTTTATCGTGAATAAAGCACAGCTCTTGACCAATCAGAATCAAGGATTCGAACTACCGTTTTATAAAGTAGTAATAAATAATACCATTTTGGTAACGCTTCCTTTTACAGTACAGTACTTACAGTTTACTTACAGTGTACTTACCTAGAAAGTACTGGCTAATATAAGGCAAGTACATGGAACAGGGTAGGTTTAGGGGTAGGTTCAGGGTTAATACTAGTTATTACCCAGTAATTATAGTTACTAAAATAAGTACATAGTATTTACATGGGTAACTGGACTGTAAAAGGAAGCGTTACCACTATTTTAAGTTTGGCTGAAGTAATGGCTGCTGAAATTCAGCTTTGCTATCCTAGGAATACATTATATTTAAAATATTTTAAAATAGTTCTATTTTTGACGAATATTACTGTTTTTATATTTTTTATTTATTTATTATTTTTTTACAGTATTTTGGATGAAATAAATGCAGCCTTGACTTCTTTTAACTCTTTGCCCAGCATTGTTTTCACTGTTATACGGTTGGGGCGCTTACTCATCTTCTGAAATAGTACATAAATTCTAGATCCAAAAACGAGTGAAGAAGAAGCATTATTTATGCACATGTAAGCTAATGTGTTCATAAACATTAAACATAGGTACCGTCCCACTTTATGTTAACTGGCTTTAAGTACTATGCACTTAAAGTAGCTAATTTGATACAATGGACTTATTGTGTACATACATGTTTTTATATTGTATTTTGAAAATACCTGCTTGCAGTTACAGCTGTAATGAAATTACATTTGAAATTACACTGTTGGCCCTTCCCTTAGCCTACCCTTAAACCCACCCATACCACCACACCTGAGCCTAACCTTACCCGTATCATACCTCAATAGCAGCAAAAGTGTTTTACAATACAACCTGAACATACATTGTACTTATTTTTCGATGTAAGTGCATAGTACTTAAAGCCACTTAATATAAAGTGGGACCAACATATATAAATCAATAAACAAAATTAAATGTCAAACCCACGAAGAGTTTGTTTTTTGGTGATTCAATCTACTCAGAAAAAATCAGAAAAAATTATTTGACAAATACTTAACTTTTTGTTCAAAATTGAGCAATTTTTATAAAAAACTGTAAACAAAATGCATGAAACTAGAATAAAATATTTTTTGTTCTCTGTTTTTCTTATGATATATTGTATGTTCAGATATTCATGCAAGAAAATATTCATGGGGCCATAAAAGCTTTGTGAAAATTATCAAAAATGCTTCCGCTGGAAAGTGTTAAAAATATAAAAATCTTACCAACCTTCGACCAACTTTACCAATTTGTAAACAATAGTGCATAGATACACAAAACTTTCTTCTTTTTGAAATGGACCTAACTTGCAGTTCATTTACTGCTTATTATTATTAATTATAATGCTTTATATTGCTGTGGTGCTGTAGATTCAACATGGTAAATGGCAAAAAAAAAATGGACATTTCATTTCAATGCGGATTTGTTGACTTTTATCTCAATGTCATCGAGAGGTCTTATTAGTATAAGAAACATTCACCATTCATGGTCAAGCTGTAGTTCAGAGCCTAAATTGGTTTAACAACCTGCCAGACGTTCCACTCCCTACCCTTAAGTCATACCAAAACAAAGCCAAATTAATGAGCACCAGAGGCACTCAAGATAAGCCAAATACAAAAGCCTCTTCTTTTTCCCCTCCCTGAGGTAAGATTGAGCTTTTGGTACCCAGTGTTTCTTTACTACTGTTCCATGGAAATGGAATGATAATTAGAGAGCAGAGCTTTCATCCACTTCTACCTCATCCTACATTATGTGTGAGGATCACAGAGTCACTGCCATTAACCATGCTTGTACATTACTGCACTGACATTGGTGGTTTGCCATAGAAGCACCCTGGTGTTTACTTTAAATATTTAAAGTAAGAAAAAGTCATTCTTTTAAACCCTAAATGCATCTAAAAAGAGTCTAAAAAGTCACAGATTTCCCTAGAAGAGGAATTAGGCTAAAAATAACATTTGCATTTTAGGGTTATTGTATTAAACATGTTTCTTACTGGTTTAGCTCAGTGTTTTGGAGGAATCGACCAACAAATCACTCATCTGGTTATCCCTGTATATTAGGCTGGGATATGAGATTTTAACATTGAAAAATGAATAATGTGATCTTGAGATCTGTGAAGCAAAACACACTTTTCCCAGAGAATAGAAGATTGACCTTTAAGTGGACCATGTTGCTGTTTTTCCAGTCATTGAGGAATGGGTCAGGAGGTGGACAGGTGTAAGCAGTCAAGGGGCACGTTTTATAGAGCACACTCCCTCTAGAATGCAAGTGTTTTACGGCATTGACTGACACTTGTTTAAAGAGATCAGTAATACTTTAACGGACGGATAAGATGTCCACTGCCATGCTAAATATGTACTCAACCGAAATCCACAAATCATGCAGTATTCACTTGTTTTCCTGCGCTGTTTATGGTTTGGATTTATATATTATCTAGGATCTTGGAGTCAAAGGGTAAAGTGGTTCTGTACTCTTATATAAATTACATTGATAGAAACGGTTATGGAGTGGCTTATAAATCAGCAGAACTGCGTCTTTGAGCAAGGCATGTGACCACAGTTGACCTCCCTTTCAATAGCTTTGGTACTGGTTTAAGTTGTTGTAAATTGTCAACACAACACATAATCAAAAACTGTTTATGGTATGTTTAAGCATGTTTCAATTGTTTCATTTACTATAGGAATAACTTACAATTCATGTGAGTGTCTGCACTATTGTAACACATTTAATTCAGAACCTCATGGTAACTTTGGAAAAATATATCTAGCATTGTTTGAGTTTGAAATAATACTTAAATTTGTCAATTTAAAGAAAATCACGTAACACTTTATTTTACGGTGTCCGTGATACAGAGTAATTACTTAATTAATTACTTAGTAGTAAACATTGTAATAACATGTAACAAAATGTAATTATCATGTAACTAAGTTATGGAACAGCCTGTACTTACAGATTGTAATTACACTCATGTAATAGGCAGCTACTGTTACACATGTGTAACAGGCCGAGTCAGTTACATATGTGTTATCGACTTATGTGAACATATGTGTACAATGTAATTATATAAAAAAGTATGTTGTACTACTCAATGTAACAACAAGTATTTAAATATGTTACTAAGGTGTGAAAAAAGCCTGCAGTTCCACATGGTCATTTTGTACCTTCTAAAATAGTGTATCAAGATTGTACTTAAGTGTACTTCATGTGTATAAGGTATGTAGATACACATGAAGTACACTTAAGTACAATCTTGATACACTTTATTTTACGTAGCTTATCCCTGTGTAATATTATGTAATTGCAATGTAATTAGGAAGCTACCGCATGCATTTATGCTGTGAACGAGGGAGTTAAGCCTAATTTAAACTAAACTACATAAGGATAAGGTTTGTAGATACACATTAAGTACACTTAAGTACAATCTTGATACACTTTATTTTACGTAGCTTATCCCTGTGTAATATTATGTAATTGCAATGCAATTAAGAAGCTACTGCATGTATTTAAGCTGTGAACTAGAGGGTTAATTCAGATGGATAAGGTATGTAGATACTCATGAAGTACTTAAGTACTTGATACACTTTATTTTAGAAGGTACAAAATGACCATTTGTAACTGCAGGCTTTTTACCTTAGTAACATATTAAGTACTTGTTACATTGTACCAAGTCGGTAACACATATGTAACCAACTCGGCCTATTACACATGTGTAACAGTAGCTGCCTATTACATGAGTGTAATTACAATCTGTAAGTACAGGCTGTTCCATAACTTAGTTACATGTTAATTACATTTTGTTACATGTTATTACAATGTTTACTACTAAGTAATTAATTAAGTAATTACTCTGTATCAACGGACACCGATAAATAAAGTGTTACCGAAAATCATTTTAGTTTTAGTGATAAGACCAAATGTTCTCATGTCACAGTTATTAGTGTTTTAAAACTATATATGACAGTAAACATGTACTGTACAGCTCTGATGAAAACACTGTCTAGTCTGATGTTTTGTACCAAGAGTTTTGAGAAGTGACCACCTACTTCTGAACATAGGACCAAGTAGGCCTATATAAAATAAAAAACTAAATTTAGTTTTTCTTTCCATTTTAGGATTCAATTATTGGCAACAAAGGCAACTAAAGAAAATTTTAGCATTCAAAGAATTGGCACTTCATGGATTTTGATCTCTTTCATATGTTTTTTTTTTTTTGAACATCCACATTAGAAATACCACCATGCCATGATGGGAGTCATGGTCAATCAGCAGCTCAGTCAAGGTTTAACAATCAGACAAGTTTAACAATTCCACCCCTGCCCTAAGAGTCATGCCATGACAAAGCCACATTAATGAGCACCAGAGGCATTCAAGCTAAGCCATATACAAAAGCTTTGTCTTTTTGGCCCCCCAGGAGAAAGACAAGACTAAATGTTTGGTAACCAGTGTTTTTTCCCCAACTGAACAATGAGAAGGCGGAAGAGATTCCACCAGATTCCACCATCTACTTCAATCACTGAAAAACATCTGTTTAGTGTCTCATCTGGAGAAAGTGTAGAATATCACAGTGTATTTCTTTACCAGCATCCTTTTTGTTTAGATGTTTTGTGATGAAATGGTGTTTTAAATGTGTGCAATACAATACCAGGCTGGTACCTCAGGAAAGATGAGGTTAAAATAGGTTGGAAGAATCAAATACAACAGTATCTTTTATCACATCCTTTTCTTTTCTGGGGTCAGGACCAGGTCAGCACATTGTCTTGTTCCAGTTTTGTTACTCTGCTGAGGTGTTGTGTAACTTGAACAAGCAGTTCACAGAAAATGTAGCCTATTGTTCTCCAAAAAATAGAAAGTGGTAAACTCCCACATGGATCAAAGGAAGCAAAACATAGTATGACACATGAGTAAAAACTATATGGGTTAAAACAACCCAGCATTTTTTTAGAGTGTGTAATGTGCATTAAGACCTTGCAGCACCAATGAGTTTTCATGGCATACCAAATTCCATTATTGCTACAAGTGCCATGATCTTATCTTTCAAATAATCACAACAAGAGTGCATCCTCCAAATTAGCCATATGTGGTGAACCAAATGTGGCACTTTGTTGCTTCCATTTAGATTATTTAAATAGGGATGTGAGTTCCAGAGATGGGGGTCCCAGGGGGCAGAAAGAGGGGAAAGGCTTTTGTCACCGTAAACTTATTATGCGCCCCACAATGAGATGGCAAGGCTGAGTTATGTGCAAAATCCTGCTACAGTGAGTCGACTGGTCACCATGAATGCGTTCATTGTTAGAAACCCTTCACTGTGTTCTAAAGGAGCTGACCTTGATCCAAAACCTGTGCCTTCATCATCCTCACAATCCACCCTGCTTGTCTTCCAAAAATGTGTGCTTTTCTTCCCTTTCGCCAAGGTTCAAAGAGTTAGGGCATTCCCAGATGTGTTAGCCAGGCACATTTGCCAGAGACTTGTGTCCTCAAAATCTGTCCATAAAACCAATTCATCATCTCCAGGACTTACTGTGAGGGGAAAAAGTGTTTCCAAGCCCTATTTCACTCAATTGCATGATGCTTGTCCTATATAGATTTAAGCGGTTTGTCTTACTATGAAGATTGATTTTTATCAATTGCATATATTTCTCTTGCACATTCCTCACAACAATATATAAAGTCACCATACAAAGGAAATGGATATTCAGAATCAAGTGCTTTTTTAGGTTAGGTTTTTTAGATCTCCTTTCTATTGTTCATCACAAACACAGGCGTTCACAATGTTTGGCTTTTTTTTTTTACCTAAAGGGTTAGTTCACCACAAAATGAAAACTGTCAGTAATTACTCACCCTCATGTTGTTCCAACCCTGTAACACTTTCATTCATATGTGGAACACAAAATAATATATTTTTGATTTAAAGGTACAATATGTAGAATTTTTGTTGTAAAATATCCAAAAACCACTTTGCCAATTTTATATATTTCGTTTAGTTGATTACTTACAATATCACAAATGTTTCCAACCATTTGTAAATCATGAGAAAATTGCTATTTTAACCAAGGAAATGAGACGTGTGAGCAGGGGTGAGGAGTCGCCAGTCAATGGCGCCATATCCCTGTTACCTTCCGTTTCGCTCGAAACTGCCATAGTAACCATGGTGACAGAAGTGGACAACTGGGTTATGCCCGCCTAGCTAGACCCCGAAGCCGCCGCCAGGCGCCGCCATTTGCGCCATTTAGAATATCAGCCCCCGCCATGCAGCCAATAATCTCGTAAGCCAAATTGAGCCGCCAGCTGATTAAAGTTTGGCTGAGCCGGCTAAAATTATTTGCATCAAATAATATTTCTATCACATAGACACACGAAATATATAAACAATAGAATACACGAGATCTATTTTCCCACTGGATTCACAACAGCACAGTCTTGTGCTCATTGCTGCAATATGCAGACAGACTCAGTGAATTGACGACCAATTAAAAATGCTCATTTTCCATACAGAAGCTATGTTTTTTTCCCTTGCACTTGAAGTTGAGGTGAAATGGCGGAACAAAGCACGATAGGTAATTTACAAACACCTGAATCAAAGATTGATGTTATGAATTAAAAAATATTCTGGAACGGAGAGATTTATAGCACTGAACGTGATATTACTGCAGTAACAACCCCGTTTCCACATTTGTAATTCACGACGCATGCTTAGTGTACATTGAAGTGTGCAAAACTTTGTCCAAAATAATACTGATAACACTATAAGGCGAACACGGTGACGGCAGGCAAAAACCTAGTTTTTTTTTTGTCTAGTTTTGTTTAGTTTTTGTCTTCGGGTCCTTTCTAGAATTGTGGTAAAAAAAAATCCAAAATATACATTTTTAGGTCTTTATTTTACAACACTTCGTCTGTTTGCGTCTGTAGAAATATCCACTTCAGTAGATCTAGTTATTTTAGAAAGACATTTACAGAGGGATTTGTAAATAGGCTATTTATTTGTAGCCTGATATGTATAACATTTTATTCCAAAAAAAATCAGGATACAGGATTTACAGGATAACAAAAGTAGATATCCATAAATCCCTCTGTATTTTTTTCCCATCTAATATGTGAACACAATGAAAAAAAACATTTTAACCTGGCTTTATCCAATACTCAGATTTAGTTTTTTAAATATATGCAAATTGGCACATATTAAATTATATATTGCCTAATTTGCATATTTAAACATAAAATTAAAGAAAACTTGTGATACATTTTCTTTTTCTCATCTTAATGTAAGTAATCAACTGGGAAAGTTTCATGGTGATATCTGCTAGTTAAAAATCTTACCCTATTTATCCGTAGTGTCTCGGCTTAACTATAAAGTTGAACAGCGAATTACTGTACATGTCATAAATATATGCATAATGTTACTCTGTGAAGTTTGACAAGTGTGCATTCTTACACAGCAGCAGGGACATTATTCACTAACGTTACAGTGGCTATTGAATCCGCCTAGCACTATAGCTAATATTACCAAAAAGCTCAAATAGGCTAGTTCTAAATCTTCACTTTAGGTGTTTTGTGCAACCGTTCTTATAAGTAATTGTATTGCATTTCTTTATTACATTGTGTTGCATTTTGTAAAAATATAGTGTAAGCCATTGCTTGAAAATATTGAGATCTAGTAAATCAGTATAACATAGACATCTGTAAACATGAAGTGGCAGCTTCAGCCGTTTGCAGCTACTGAAAAGTTTGGCGGCTGCAGCAGCCATTTAGGTTTTGGCTGAGCCGGCTAGCCAGCCAATAACATCATCAGCCAGCCATTATTGTCTAAAACAAATGGCTTCGGGGTCTAACGCCTAGCAGGACACTCATGCTGTTGTTGTTTTGTTTAAACATTATGGACCATGGCAAGCAGAACTAAAACGAAGATCAGCATCTTTTGAGATGCCGAGAGTCTCCACGTCCGTGACTAACTTTGACTCTGACAGAGACGCAAGTGTTGCATGTACTTTATTAGACAGGTGAGCAAATGTACATAAAACTAATCAATGTAAGTTCAACATGATGAAATGCTAGAATATAATATTTTTGTTATTCTAATGTTCATTTAGCTCACTGCTAGCTAGTCTCATACAGCCAACAAACTAACCTAACTAACAACATTCAACACACTCAAATGCCGTTTAGTGTGATAGTGTAACTGTTAGAGCAAGTGAAACAGCGCTGCGTTACCACAAGTTTCATTCGTCTAATAAACTGACCTGTGTGAGTATTAATTCAGCACTTGCGTGTAGTTCGGTAGTAACTGAAATGTCCATATTCCTTTATATCCGCGGGACTCGTGCTGCATCAGGCGCTTACATTATACGTTACGCGTCTCTCATTAGCAATCGTGCCCTGCTTCACACCACAGTTATGATAAAAATACCAATGTATTCACTTATCCATAAAAGATTCATCAGCTCTACGACAAAATCTGGCGGTAATACTCCTAAGCGTTGAGCAGCCGGTAACAAGAAGTACTCGAAGAAGAACATCCTCATCTCAGTTCTCGCGCATGCGTTCTGGAAATCTCTTCTACTCTCGTCTCAAGGCCCATAAGGAAGTGATGGAATAGTCGAATAAAGTCGTTATTTATGTAGTCTGGTTGCTTGATAAACTTATAATTGAGCCACTGTAGACACATGGAATATTCAAACATTTTCTTTAATGACTTTATGGGCCGTCAAGTGCCAGTCCCTTAGGCAGCCTATGTACTGTAGGAGTGATCCAGCTCTCAGATTAAATAAAAATATCTTCATTTGTGTTTCGAAGATGAATGAAGGTCTTATGGGGTTGGTACAGCATGGGGTTGAGTAATTAATGACTTAATTTTCATTTTTGGTGAACTAACCCTATCTACTTGGCTCAAGGGTTCACAAGTTATAGTTTTTGGGCCCAATGCTTCATGTTGTGTGACCCATTTTCTCAAGTAGTAATGCAATTGTAGTCCACTGTATTTTGTCACAGTGCAAAACTCCCCAAATCGGATACAAAAACGGTAGCAGGAATTTTTTTTCTAACTACAGTGCTGTGCTTTGATGTGTTGCCAGTGGATTGCTGTGCTCTTTTTTTGTGCCTGGTCTGGGTAAGATGCCTGGAGTTCTCTGGAGGGCAGCCACTTATCCTCTTACCCTTATGTGTGTCCGGAGACTTGTCCAACGTGCAACACATGCTAGGTAGCACCAGTGCTAGTGCTGACACTTGGCACTACGCTTCACTGCCTTTTTTTTTTTTCACTTGAACTCTTTTAAACTTGCACATAAAAACATGCCCTCTGACTTGAGGTGGATAACATTTTCATTAGGTAAGAATACATTTTAAAAATGAAACACAGTAGCTTCCCGAATGGTTTAAAATTCCATTTCCTCTTCTATTCAGGACCAGGATCCCCAGAAATGGTGATTTTGTTCTCACAGGGTGGAAACACTTGCAACTGACTTTATATGCAAATTATTTTGAAGATATTGTGATTTTTACAACCTAAGCTCATTATTAAACATGCCTGTGGTCGACATTTCTGCAAAATGATGTTATATTGCTTCTTGCACATTTCACAGAATTTCCGATGAATGTGAATCTGGCAACGTTTGTTACATTGATTGTTGTATCGATTGCTGCAGTTGGGAAATGAAGTGTCTGAAGGGCCACTAAATGGTTCATTCTCTGTACCTTTTTAAAATAACTCACTTCCTACATGTAAACTCTACCCATAGATAGAGTTTTAGCTTTACCCAACAAAGATTTCTGAATTTTGGTGCAATTTTTTCTCTGTAGTGTTGAAATGACAACTAAGTAAATACACCAAGTTTTGACATGCTAGCAGCGTGTGGAAGTATTTAAAACAAGTGTGTTACAACTAGCCCTGCGTTACGTTGTGCTCCGCGCTCTTTGTTGGAAAAGGAACAAAAGTTGCGCTACTACTAGTGTTTTTTTTTAAAGAAGAGTTCTTTGTGCCCAATAGCAGCCATAGTACAACTGTTCAGAGCTATTTGTATAACGCCAGGTCAGCGAGATATGTACTAGCATGTGTTAAATTCAGTGTTGTCTCTCTCAGAGGAAGCTGATAGGCCTGCTTTGTGTGAATGTTTGCTTGTCAGACTAAGCACAAAAGCAAAGACAGTCTGGAGCCTGCCCGTTACTCTTTTGACTTTCTGAGGTTCTCTACCCTTGGGCTTTTTCGGTTTCTATTTGTTTGGAGCTCCTTCTTGTAAAAAGCTTACTTGTAGCTCTAGGAAGGTCAGGTGTTCTCTATCTTGAATTACTGTACACATAAAGTAATTAAGGTGCACTTTGATGAACCATGCTTGGAGAGGTCGGCTCAGAGAGGCTGCGTTTTGAAAGTGTGTTTCTATCTATAGTGACAAGTTTTCAAGTGCCACTGAAAACAGCCTCGACTCCTTGATTGAACTGTTAGGAACAAGAGCATGTCTCAATCATGTTTTAATCTCAAACAAACTTCAAAGTCTCCCTCTGAGGCTCTGACTAGGTCTGAAAAGTTTGACATATTAAACCAAAAACCTCATCATCAGCTTCCGTCCTTCACCAATGTTTGTTTACCAGACTTCAAACCTGGTCTCAACCTATAGGTGAACTGCAGATCATTTCCATAAAGAGTGTTAATTCGTTTTTATTGTATCTTCTCACTCCTGCAGTTTTCAATAAATATTCAATGCAATTCAGCATTTGATTTATGAATAAAGGAATTACTATTATGTTAATTATTAATTATTTTTATGAGAATATCACACCTATTGCTAAATCCTTGGAAACTAAATTACTTTTTTAGTCTTCGTGAAGGTATCACACTGTTTTAGCTTGTAATTGTCTCAGTCTCAGACTGTTTAATACAAATTATACAAAAAAATTGGAAATTAATTCCTCAACCTAGTAAGTTCTAATCCAGGGTGTGTTTACCAAAAGCAAATGTTGTTTTCTAGACATCATTTCCAACATTTAATTCAGTGTGGTTGTAGCTACCACTTTCAACCTGTGATTGTAAGTACAGTTTCTTGTTAGCATGACATGTGGACTTAAACTGTACATGTCAATCAGGCACATTTTTTTCTGTCTAAAAGGCTTTTCATCATACAGGTTTGAAACAACATAAAGTTGAAAGGGAACTTTCCCTTTAAGTTTATAGTGAGATGAAAGTTGATGTTCCCGAGAGGTCCTTTGTATAGGCTTAAACAAGAACCCGAGTTTGTCTTGTTTGTGTGGGCTGTCTGATCCTCAAGCTATGCACGTTTGCTTATAGTTAAGCTATAATGTCTTCTGTATATGGATTTTCACCTTCACCCACTGAGCTACACTCTGTGAGGGCATGGCCTGACATTTGCAAGTAAAAATGTATTTGGTATTGCTTGAATAGTTTGTTTGATATTAATGCTAGAAGTATGATAGTGAGCGTTACTCAGACTGGATGTGAGTGCACTGTGGCCTTTGGCTCAGCTCCACCAACACATTCCCATTATTTACATCTTTAGCATTGCTAATGCTCCAAGCTCCTATTCCCTTAAGTGCCTGACTATCTCTGAGGTTTTCGCTCAGTGCAAAGGAACTTTAGCCTGACTTCGTCATAGTCATATTCTAGTGAGAATGTGAGTCTGAAACTGCTCCATGGGGCTTTGATTATGAGGCGTGTCTTAACCGAACCAGGAAAAAAACAACTTGCACTCAATTGGATAGTCGGTAGACCTACAACCAATCAGAGAAACGCAGTAGGTCAACTACTTTGCATAGCGCAGTTTCAACTATAGAACTTACTTCTAGAAGTAAAATAATGAGTGTGGTTCTTTTACTTGATCCTCCATGAGTGCGACCAAAGGAGAAACCACAACGACCACAGGGTTTTCATTACGTCCCATCTTCTTAGCGACCATCAGAGCCAGCTGATAAGTTACACTTTTGCCGAATCATGTAGGAAGGACGGCACAAATATCTTTCTGATCGACAAATGCCTGATTGCAGTTTTCTGTTTGTCTATTAAAATAAATGCGCTGTAAATTTATTTTAAAAGACGCGAACAGCGGAATATATACATCTCAATTCTACAACTATAGTCATCTTTGAGGGAATCCAGTTCAGCGCTTTTTGATAACGTGATGATTACGTCTCTGCAGATCATCTGTCCATCATCGTATAAAGCCCGCCCTGGCAATCTGATTGGCCCAGATTGGTCATAATTTCTCCTCAATGGATTCAATCCAGACCGAACTTCCTGACCAAAAAATGTTGTGGGCGGGGTTCGGGCTGGCATCCAGGCTAAAGGAACTTGTCTTTCAATGTTACACCAGAACGACAGCTCCTCTCGCTCTGCTGTGCCTTGTTTTCTCCCAGAGTTTTCCACCCTGAAAGAATAGTACTCTTAGCAAGATGAGTTTCTTTTTTTAAACTGTCTCTCTGTTGGGTTATTGATTATAAAATGACATACACCTATAGGGATTTTTACATTTTATAAGTTCAAATGAATGCTGGTATTTTGGTACAAGCTCTTTTTATAGCTCCCCATGTACGCAATCTCTTATTTAGAAATGCTGTTTGAAGCATACATGCAGTTTTACTGTTGAACTGGGCCCATACTGAGGTATATAAGTGTTAGCTGTTTTCTTTATGGAGTCACAAATAGCTGGCCGGCAGTATCATATTTGCTTTTCAAATATAGGCCAATCCATGGCGACCTCACTACAGTCATTAGTCTGCTGGCACCCGGCAATCAAAGAAGTGGAATGCTATACATGCAAAGGGCATGAGTGTTTCTGGAATGCAGTATATACTGTATGCACATAAAAAAACAATAAAACGTAATCAAACTAAATGTATTCTATTACTTATGTATGTGTAGCACAGGATTGGGGGTTTAGAAAGCATTCATATTGATGTTGTATTATTTTCACCCAATATACAGTTTCAACAAAGTTAAAATAGAAACTTATTTCCTGACCGTGGCGCCAGGGTCAGCTGTTTTTCTGATGCATTCAAAGCCAGTATGCTAAAATAATCTCCGGATAGTAATAGGAGCATCACAGGGTTTACTAAATTCGGATGGGACTGAATTAAATATAACAGAACACCTGCTTTAGCAATCTGGAGGGTGTAGGTAAAGCATCATTCCTGCAAAAGTGCAGCACAGCATGTGCTTTAATGTATAATAAGAAGTCAATATTACACCAGACCGAATGGAAATTGAAAATGCGTTAATATGTGACAGCAACATCTTTTTTTCGTTTCTTTTTTTTTTTTGCTCACTTTTTTTTAGCCAGTATTGATTTTGGCCTGACCTTTTAAAGACTGGGAGGGGAGAGGGCTGATTGAAATAGCGTTCAGCTCAGACTGTGGAGACTCAAATCCATCTTTGAAAACATCATCTTAAATTGTTAAACCTATCCCCCAGACTTGTAAACGCTGAGACCAACTGGGCAGTAAGCAATAAACCATTCAGGAGATACCTGAGTCAGTCCATTCTTACATTTCCAGACCGACAAATTGATTGAAACTAAACACTTCTCTGTCCACGAGGCTCTGCTGGATAATGCACTGTAATGGGAAGGAAATGAGTGTGCCATTCAGTGCCAGTCAAGCATGTTCTTTGGCCATCATTACCCTGTATGGCCCTTTCTATAATTGGTGAAGATTTGGACTAGGGGAAAATTTGCCAAATTTTCCATTTTACAATTTAATCAAATTGTGTATTATTATTATTCATGAGAACTGAATATTTCATCAAATTCTTAATGTAAACGTTTGATGCTGAGTTTTATGTTTAAGAATGTAAAACATTGATTTATAAAATAAGTAAAATATGAAATTATAGCTACCCTGTAACGTTTCTTAATGGTTCATTCCTTAATCCATCTGTCTATGAATGTTGGGACAGATTTAAAATGGCTCACTCAGGAACAGCCTACAGAAATGTTTAATTGTAGTTGCGTACCTGAATTCTTCAGGACCTGACAGCACAGCTGTTGTGACACATGCACATATACTCCTGTCACTGCAATGCATTTTGCCCCATTAAGACTGCCATGCTCGTACTGTACAATCAGGTTCTATGTTCAGCATTCAGAAACACCACAGGAAGTTAATAGAAAAGGTGCCACAATCATTTTAAACCTCCAGGGAGGAATGTAGTGAGAGGGGGAAAACTGATTACTTTGGAAACAGTTGATAAAAACATTACCAGCTTTCTGTAAATACCTACTCAGTTATTTATGAAATTTGTTATACGCTTGCTTTTCAGGGCTAATAGCAGTAATTCCAAGTGTACGTGGCACTTCTCTGAGGCACAAGTTCAGGGGCCTTTTGTATAAATGTTTTATATGTACAAAATGGCCTTCAAAAACTTTTCTTGGGAATATGCATTTCTTCATTAATATTTGACCATGCACACTTTCACTGTTGTCAGTATTTTAGCTTGCCACGGATAGTAATGAAATAATCAAATGGCTCTGAAATGTGCAGGTCATGATCAAAAAGCAATTAATAATGTGGTCAGCAAAATTCATTCGAACTCATGTTGCAACAAAAGCAAGTGTTTACTTTTGTCAGTAGATATCACTTTAATTTTATCTGCGATACATTTAATAAGCAATGTGCAAACAGCTTTGACCAACATGGTTTTAAGGCATGCTGGGCTGTGATTCCTACTATTTATCAGATGGTAGTGTTGGTAACTGACTTCAGACTCAAGCTGTGCGTATCATCTTTTATTCATTGAACTCTCAGTTTCCAGCTCCTCACATCCAGAAAGAGTAAGAGAGAAGAAATTGCTTGCCACATTTGGCGATAGAACAGGCCTGTGCCATAACGAAGCTTCAATGACAATGTTTGGACTTGTTGAACGTTACTATTTTGCAGTCCTACTGTTTTAATAATAAAAAAACGGGGAAAGAAACACAATAAATGTAAGAGTGACATGACAACAAACAGAGGAAGAGGAGGAACTTCAGTACTGACACAATTAAAGGTAATTATCGATACACAGCTGAAACAGACTCATAATGATGGTGACTGGTAACAAAGGAGTGGTGGAAAAATAAAATAAAGGAAGACGTGATTAATGAAAACAAACTGAATGTCGTTCATTTTGACGACAACGGCGGTTTGGGTGCCTGGAAATGCAAACTTGTTTTCAAAGGGCAAGTTTTTGAAAACGTTCTCCGTGTAAACAACAAAACGCAAATCTCCTAATGAATCTCTGACGTCATACACATGCGTATTACGTTTTCAGTCTATAGTGTTTCATTGGCATCTAAAGGTCTGACAGCAGAAAACAGCATTAAAGGATTGGTGGTGATTTTTATTGCATTGTTTTTTTTAATTTAAATTTCTCAATTTGTTTCTTGGTTTCATTTCTGCTTTGGTTATGTTTTTAACTGACATCAAGTCAAACCTGTTCATACTGATAACCTGTAACATCGTTTTGTTGCATTAGTATGCAAACTTTAATACATGAGGGCTTAGCTTCTAGGAGCAATACTGATTAACAATCTATTCTTGTTAGTGTTCTCTGAAACAATGTGAAAAAGTGAATTGTACCAATGACCTGGAGTACCCTATTTTAATCCCAAACATATGCTTAAAATCCTCTTAGTACAGGCCTTTTTTGTCCTTCTATTGAATCTGGAGGGAGGAGAGATAGGCTCATTGCAGTTGTACTCCAAATTTGACATCCATCTGTCTCCAACTCTCTAGCCCTCAGTGGGGTTTAGCTCAGCCTCTCAGGGGTTTGACTGCAGTTTTTCCTCACAGTTGGCCTGTTTGCTCTGATAGGCTCCTGCTGGCCTCTAAAGCTGTCAAAGCTCTGAGCAATTTGTAATCCATACATCCTCATTTCCCAATCCTTGCCTGGTGTGCCCTCAGGTATACCATTCCAATGATAATACAGGTTGTAGTATCAACATTATTATTTTCAACTCCAGTCTAGTTTGGCAAAGGTGAAGGTCTCAAAGTTATTATAGTGACACTAATATACAAACATCAAATTCAAAATGTAGCTGCGAGCAGCGATTATCAGGGTTCAAGTCCTTTAAGGCCTTTAAGCATACACGTAAAAAGGTATTATGTTTTATTAAGCAAGCATGTAATCGCTTACAGATCATAGATGGACAATTTACAGCCAATACAGGCAGTTTACTTAGTAGGCAGTTTACTTAGGAAAAACATGAATTTCAAACTTTTTTTCAACTTTAAAACACTTAGTTCTTTAAAAAATATATGTGCTCATTAATGTATATTTACTTAATAATAAAGTATTCTCGTGAGTGTATAATCTGCCATTGAAAATACATACGGGTAAGAGGTTCTAATGTCGGTCGCCATGTTGCCCCTCCATCTTGAAAGTACATTAGCCAAAGAGGGACATACCCATTAATTCAAGCTTTCGCCTTTCGCGTTTACGTTTGAGTTAACACTCATGGACGAGGTCGAACTGGAAGCCATGTTAATCTTGGACTACATTGGCCACCGTAGGAGTTAAAACGAAACCGGAATTGAGGGGAACAGAAACTAATATTCACTGGATGGTCATATACCTTTTCACCGCTAGATGGAGTGTAGCTTTAAAACAGTTAAAGTGGCATTTAGGCCTGATGTCCATAAAAGTGGCCTTGAATCATGTGACGCATGGGTACACCCAATTCCTTGAAGTTCTACAGTTCAAATCCGGCAGGAAGAGGGCCATTTTCTTGGAATGTGCCATAGAAATACAGACTTTTTACATCTTTTTAATAGTAATAGCTCCACCTATTGGGCAGATCTCCATAAAAGTTTGTGTGTGCCGCATATTATGCTCACCTGAATGATGCAAAGTTTTGTGAATGATAAGCTGTTGGGTAGACTTGGCCACGCCCTTTTTCTAAATGACTCGGCTATAGCTATCCAAAGACCAAAGATATTTTTGGGGGTTTTTATTGAGGTTTAGCCAAAATAATTTCCTATATTTAAAGAATGATTCGATTGACAGCGGCCCGCTTTAAGGCAAAGTTGCTCAGAATGAGGAGTTCTATGCAGTATGAATGCTGCGGGCGTGTGAAAAAAAAACAAAAAAAAAAAACCGCACGGTATATAATCCTTTATTCACATGAAAAACGCAAAGGCGCCTGGTGGACGATTCTTTCGAATTTCTCAGAGGTTTCTAGGGCCATGAGTCGAACAGGCCCAGCGACTTTCTTTCCTATTGCCCTTCGTTAAAGTCCCAGTGAACTGAAAGTTGCAAACAAATTTCTTCAGTGCTGTGACGTACTTCCAAGTGAAACGGAATATTGAACAGAAGGCAGGGTTTTACTCTAGCGCTCCTCCTCTCCATCCTTCGCTAATAGCAGACTAACGATTTGAGGGGAGTGGTTAAGCATTTCCCAACCCAAGCCGTCAAACCTACGTCATCAGAAAAAGACACCATTCCAGACTGGAAGTAACTTTTCTGATTTTGATTAAAGATTACTTGCACGGATTAATTGTTCACCACAATACTAATAATATGCACTAACAAAGTAAATAGGTTAAATTTTGATTTCATGGGGACTTTAAACTTGTCTGATACTCATACTTTATTGGCTGCGCCAGCCATGTTTTTACGAGATGTGCCAATGTCCTCAAAGGCATTCTTGGCGTTTTGGACCAAGACACCGCTTGCCAATTTTCAAGCCAATCAGACTTAGGGTTGCTTAGTTATAGCCATTAATGTATTTTTTCCATGTGATAGCACCACCAAGTGGTTCAGTCACAATGTTCTTTTTCACACAACCACAGAATGAGCTCTTACATATGTGCGTTGATTTTGGAAAAAACATATAGTAAAATAGAAAACAGGTATTTGAAATATAATAATATTTCACAATCTTTTTAAAAAACATTTTGTTGAATTCCTGGTATGAAGATGAAATTTAAATATCTAATTAAATTTATATTTGCAAGTATATTAATTGACCATGAGTGAACTGACTCCCTCTTGGTATAAATGAGTTTGATCAACCATCCAGCATATAATTGTTAACCATTAACACACTGCCTGCATTCTTCAGTGTCAGAAACAGCATTCTTAAAGTGGCCCCTTTTTCATGCCAAATCTCCCACATTGTTTGACCAATCCCGCCCTAAGAACAGGTTTTCCACAAAGCCAGTTTTTGTAAATAATTTACCATCACTCTTTCACTACCTGAGCCTGCCAAAGAGCATTTTGTTTACTGGCAGTGTGCTCAGGTGAACAAATTTACCTAGAGTGCTTTGTTGTTGTTTTACCTGTCATCTTTCAAGGTTTTAAGCATTAATAATTCAATAGGTGTGTAGGGCAGAAGTGCCCATTGAGGTGAAGTGACCTTTAGTAGTTTGCATTAAAGGGATAGTTCACCCAAAAATGAAAATTATGTCATTAATGACTCACCCTCATGTCATTCCAAGCCCATTAGACCTCCGTTCATCTTCGGAACACAGTTTAAGATATTTTAGATTTAGTTCGAGAGTTTTCTGTCCCTCCATTGTAAATGTATGTTCGGTATACTGTCCTTGTCTAGAAAGGAAATACAGACATCATCTAAGTAGTCCATGTGACATCAGTGGGTTAGTTAAAGGGCGGGTTTACTGCAATATAACATGTATCTGTGGTTTTTCTTTTTTTAAAAGTCTTATGTTTCATAAATTTCACCTTTATTGTCAGCCGCGCTCTCCTCTGTCCCCTGAACGAGCGGTTCACTTCCTGAGTCTATGAAAACACTCCCTCAGAACCACGTAGTGGGCTCAGATTGGTTCGTTTGGGCCGGTGTGTTGTGATTGGCTAAACTGTCGCTCACATTGTCCGGAAGATTAACGCCCATGACCTTTACGGGTGAAACGGGCGGGCATGCCAAAGGTGGATAACATAGACGGTGGATACACGTAAATAATGATGTCGAGACTGCAGTATCACAGAGGCAGAATCAGACGGAGAAAGCCGCGAATGAATCGAGTCAAGCAGAACCTCACCACACACGGCTCTTAATAAAGGTTTCTGAATGATAATTTGCTTCATGTTTTAACTTTATACACGTTTGTTTTACACAATAGCATCTGACTGGCAACGATAGCAACTGACTGGCTAACTAATGTTAAACACAAACAGCATTTGCAGGTTTACGTTCTTGATCAAATCGAAAATAAAGTCATAAAGCATATATATATGGAAAAATACATTTACAACATTAGTACTTATACAAAATTCAGGTCCATAATGTTTGTACGCGTTTGCCGTAGACACAAAATAGCCTAACTAGTAGCCCATAAAGCCCTACAAAGCCAGCGCTGGCATTTGAAAAAAAAAAAAAAAACATAACACTACGTTGGGAATTATACATGCAAATACATTTAAAATGATGAAGTCTTAGCCTACTTACAGGTTGTGGCCCAACAACTGCTGACTTTTAACTGCTGGTTTTAAAGTTGGATCTGCTTCATAATTTAGAAACAGTTTCTTGTTTATGTTAATCCAATGTTGAACTCGTGGAGATTCTGGAAGCTGTCTCTCGTAAATGCGCAGCACAGAGAGCTAGATTACGATCATCACTTTCAGGAACATAATCAAACACAAATTGTATCCATTGTTGTCGAAGTATAGTGTCCGTGGGAAGCCCGAAACACAGAAGACCTGACAGCTGCGTGAACACAACTCACTCGATGAGGAGCTGCTGAAATATGGTCATTCCCTTTCCTGCATATTCTGGAGGGAGGGGTTGATGCAAATGTGTGGGTTAATGACGTACCATAACCAAGCTGTTGTCCAAAACGAGTCATTTTTGTAGGCAATTTTACTTCCTGATTTTTAAAAGACGATATCTCTGCTTACACTCAACTTTCAGTGCTGCAACTTTGCAGATACTGTTCATGCACCAACAGCAACATTACACACTATTTAAAATAAAAAAGTGAAATCGCAGTCAACCCGCCCTTTAAAATGTTTTGAAGCTCCGAAAATACTTTTTCATCCAAAAATAACAAAAGCTATGACTTTAATTCAGCATTGTATTCTCTTCCAGTTCTGTTGTCAATTCATGTTCAGTGATGCTAATGACGCTGCTTACGTGTTATCTAGTGCGCCTGCGCTTCATTTACAGTCTGAGGGAGAGGCACGCTGTAAACAAAACAATCTTCGCAAACATGACTAAGGATTTTTCGACACAGAGGAAGAGGAGGGGGTGGAGTGGCATGGGTATAGTTAATATTTTAATGCTTTCAACATGAGTTAAAGCTCTTGACTTTTTTTTTTTTTTAGTAAAAATAAGCTGTAAGACAGAAACTGTGAATTATTGAAAAGTCTGTCTGCACTGGCCATTGTGTTTGACCACATCCTGAGGAGTTTATCTGAAAACACACCCCCCCCCCCGCTTGATCATGTTCCCTTTCCACCTTAATTTCACTTTCATTACATCCATGTTTTTTTAGCTTCTAACACTAAGTGTCTCCACTTATACCCTAATACACTATTTCAATGGCTCCGTTATTCGGTTTCCCTCTAGTCAAACTGAAAGCTGCCTTCTGCAATAATGTATCATATTATTTAAGTGCAATCAACTAAAATGTCCATGATAGATCTGCTCTGTACATTTATTAAATACAGTCTTTTAAAAGTGCTGTCAAATTCTCAAGGGCTTTTGAAACTTTCTCGTAGTTCCAAGAAACGTTCAGCCACATTTATTCAGTTCTTTTCCTCTGAAAAGAATGACAGTGATGATGAAATGTTGTCATTTAATGACAATAATTTTCATGCATATGACATTAGGACAGTTTTTAGAGATTATTATTGTGCTTTAGAGATTTCCAAGTCATTCACTATAGGAAATTTCCAAATGCAGTGATGAGATGTGAGTGGGAATAGAGCAGCACAACATAAAGGTGAAGCTATAATTTATTAGTTTCTTTTTATGTTGGAGCTAAACTATGTACATGCATTGACAGCCTTAATTTTATAGTCATAATTAAGGGGGACCAGAAGATTTTAAACTGCACATGGAAAATTGAATTCACACTGAGGACATGAGGGAAGATGCACGTTCATTTTTCCATAAGAGACACATCTCTGCCCGTTCAGAACGCAGTAATTATCACATTTGCTTTTGAATGGAAGAACTATTCATGCTATTAAAAATAACAAAGAGATAATAAACCCACTCTGGGACATTTAAATTATTTTTAATATAAAAAGGAAGCATAATTAGATGCTATATAGTTGTAAACGTTTCAATCTCAATGTTTTTATCATGTTTCTTTCTGCTTTATTTTCCCTTAACGAGATGTGACCATTTGAGCATATTTGTGTAGTGACAAATAGATTTAGACATCCTTTTTTGGCAACCTTTTAGTCTTACCGCTTGCCTTGCAAGAAATTTGCATATAATCATGCTTGGCTGGCATAAGAAAGAAGTTGTGTAGAAGGCGATTGAAGTGCAGAAACTGAATACATTTGTACGGTGGCGTATTGCATTCACTTGAAGAAAAAAAATCGACTCTGTTTTTCTGAATTAACGACTTAATTATCTCAGAATTACAAGATAATTTTTCATGGAAAAAAGTTTTTGCTCTGTTTTTCTGAATTAACGACTTAATTTTTCATGAGAATTTTTTTTACTCTGTTTTTCTGAATTAATGACTTAATTTTTCATAAGAAAAAAGTTTTTGCTCTGTTTTTCTGAATTAACGACTTAATTTTTCATAAGAAAAATTTTTCATTCAGAAAAACAGAGCAAAAAAAAATTTCCATGAAAAATTAACTCATTAATTCAGAAAAACAGAGCAAAAAACTTTTTTCTCATGAAAAATTAACTCATTAATTCAGAAAAACAGAGCAAAAAAAATTTTCTCATGAAAAATTAACTCGTTAATTCAGAAAAACAGAGCAAAAAAATTTTTTCTCTTGAAAAATTAACTCGTTAATTCAGAGTAGATTTTTTTTCTTCAAGTGAATGCAATACGCCTCCGTACATTTGAATGTAGTCAAGCCCATTTTTGTTCAAAGGAACAGCAGACATAGCGCTGTGTCTTTAAAGGGATACTCCACCCAAAAATGAAAATTCTGTCATCATTTACTCACCCTCAGGTTGTTGCAAACCTGAATGAGTTTCTTTCTTCTGCTAAACACCATAGACATATACACTACACCTCACCTTGGGATTCTAAGCATGCGTCAAAACCGCCACCATCTTGGAACAGGGGTCTTGTCATAGGAAGTAGCTAGGTAACACTGCTATCTCTGCCTTTACTTCGAATTCATTGATGGTGGTGGACTTTTGTGCAGTGTATGATGTTCACGGATGAAATCTGGACTAGGAAGAATGTTTTAAAAAAAAAAAATTTCTGGAATCAATGATAAATACATGTCTGACCGTTGGAACAAACCAAAAAAACAAGATAAATTGCATTCATGATGATTTATGGTGATTTTATTTCCGTTAGACCTGAGTCTACATTGACGCTGATGAATTAAAGTGCATCAGTACCCTGTTCCAAGATGGCGGCTCTATTGACGCATTCGTTCCAATGAACTACCGTAGCCAAGGTGACGTCTAGTGTATATGTCTATGGCTAAACACAAAGGAAGATATTTTGAAGAACGATTGAAATTTTGATACCATTGACTTCCATAGAATTTTTTTTCTAACATGGAAGTCAATGGTGCCAAACAACTGTTTGGTTCGAATCAAAATATCTCTTCTGTGTTTCAAAGGGAGAGGTGAGCAGTGGGCTGAGCCCTTTGTGCAACCTGCAACCGAACCGCTATGATGCCGCTAAAAATCACACACTGCACCTTTAACATGCCATCCTTTCATGAACCTTGGCTGCCAGATGTCTTTCATGCATTTTGCATCATATTGTTTGTAAAGAGAGGGTCACCCATGTTTTTTTTCTCACATATGCCCACTCTGCCCTGGAATGTCAGAGACAAGGTTTTGTACAGAACACGAACAAATCTTTTATTTTTATTTTTACTGGACTTGTGAACAGCTTGCTGGGATTTTTGATCATGGTGATCCATGATGTTTTGTTTTGTGAGCACCATTTTAAAAAATGTATCAGTTTTCACAAAAAATATTAACTGTTTTCAACATTGATGAAAATGTTTCATAAGCACCAAATCAGGACATTGTGACACTAAAGACTAGTAATGGTATTTTTTTTAAATTGTAATAATATTTCACAGTATTAATGTTTTTACTATATTGTTTATTAAATAAATGCAGCAATGTCAGCTTTGAATGGTATGAAAACAATGCAAACATTGCAAGTTGCAACACATTTTTACTGATGCTTTCAAGAGAGTGTTTTTGTGCAGAATATGCAGCACTAATGTAGAATACATCACAGAAAACCAAACGTTTAAGTTTGCAATGCAAAAAAAATTAAAATAAAAAATAGAAGAAAGCTTTTTAATTGACAACAACCTAAAAATTAACAAGCAAATAAATTCTGGAGTCCGGACTTGTTTTTACAATCTACGTCTACTAGCTACAATTAAACCATTCCTATCAAATAAAAACTTTGAAAGAGTTATCCACACTTTTATATTTTCAAGGCTCGACTTTGTAATTCGTTGTATTGTGGCATCACCGCCGCATCCCTGTCCCGACTGCAATTGGTACAAAATGCGGCGGGGAGGCTTTTAATGAAAATAGAGAAACATGAGTCAATCACACCTGCACTGAAGTCTTTAAATTGGCTTCCAGTACAGTACAGAATAAGATACAAAATTTTACTGTTATGAATCGCTAAATATTCAGGCCCCTCCATATTTGGCGAATCTCTTAACTTTGTATACCCCCTCCAGAAAACTACACTCAGAGAATCAGGAACTACTGATAATACAGAGAACAAAACGCCTTTATAAGGGTGATCGGGCATTCGCCGCAATAGAGCCGAGACAATGGAATGAGCTGCCGTTGTCCATTAGGTCTGCTACCGAATTTTAAGCATTTATGTAAATCACATCTGATGTCCTATAATGAGTAGATGTGATATTTTATATGTGATGTACTGACTGGTTGATGTATGCCGTTATTTTTATCCTTCAGTGGAATCTGTATGTAAAGCACTTTGTTGTGTTTTAACAGTGCTATATAAATAAAACAAACAGAAGAAGATTTTACAATTTGCTTATTTTTAGAAACATTTTAAAAATTTCTCTAGCTGCTTTGCCATCCCACATGACTAATATGATCCATATAATTGATGTAGGATGTGCTTATCTATCTTAAGATCTCTCAAACTGTAGGTGAAGTTGCATTGGTTGTAACTTTGGCCATCAGCCACTGCTTTAGTGGGCTGAATTGGCAGGGGGACACTATTTAGCACATTCTCTAATTTAATTAGTCTGTGCAATGGTTCGGTTCTGACTGATCTCTCACTGCCTAAATCCAAGCCAGCTCAATTTGGACTCAATCACCTTCTGCTTGCTTGGCTAGTAGTCTTTAGCTTATAGAATTGAAATAAAAACATTTAAATGTGACCTTGAGGGTTTTAATGTAATGTTTTCACCCAAGATCGTTTAAAAAAAAACTCAATTTAAATAGCCACTGCTGTTATTACTTCGAGTAGAAAGTCACATGATACTTTAGAATGACACAGAAACAGAAGATAAATTGTTTTCTTCGCTATAGACAGTCTCAAATCATCCAGTGCACACAAGAGACCATTTGTCTGTGGGCAATGGTGTGTATCTGAATTGCACCTGAGTGGCCCACCAAATATGTCACATTACTTCCTCAGCTGATTTATCAAATATGTTCTGTCACACAGACTCTGCTGTGCCCTGGAGATTGTGCAGGTACACCTTACTCGCAGTATGCTTTTGTTAGCTTAAACAAGTTAGTTGGACCAGATCCAGACCTATCTTTAGCTTCAGCAACAAGTTTCCTTATTTGTCGATTCTTCTCATACGTTGTTCCAAGCGGGGCTAAAGGCCGGGGCTCATTCAAGCTTACTTTGTGTTTTAGACAACCCAATACATCAACCAAATAGCTTTTTTTGACAGGGATACACCTTTTCTCTTCTTTTTGGGGAAGTTGTGTATGTGCCTCAAACCACCTTTTTAAAAAAAAACTCAACTTGTGTTGTAATATAAGGTTTTAAATTTAAGTCAAAAGTATCATCTGAATGTAAAACTTTGTGGAAAATATTCATAGTAATTTCATTGAACTACTGCACTGAAGTTGCTCTGCTAGGACACCTTTGTGAACTTAAAGAGAAAAGACTTACATCAACCACACTGTAAAAAAATATTTTCAAGATTTGTTATCTTGATATTTTTGATATATTTGATATTTTTTTCTTTTGTCAAATCAACTTAAAAAATGTATTTAGTTCAGATAACTTATTATTTTGAGTTTCTGATGATTAAATCAATCTCCTTCATTGTTTTAACTCACTTTTTCCAGTTCAATCAACTTAACATTTAAGGCAATCAGGTTACTTAATTTTTTAAGTTAAACCAACAATATTTTTTTATAGTGGAGCAATAATCTTGTGACTGTTATCACAAATATAGCTCAGATATTTTCCTTTTTAAATTGTTTGATGTGATGTTATGCAATTAAATTCAGACATGGAATTTAGTTTTGGTTAAAGTTCAACCAAAAAAAATCTAAAATAATTTCGGTTACACTTTATTTCGATAGTCCACTTTAGACATTCTACTAACTATAAGTAACTTTTCAACTACATGTCAACTAACTCTCATTAGAGTATTAGTAGACTGTAGACTGGTAGATTATGTTTAGGTGTTAAGGTTCGGGTTAGGAGAATAAGTTGACTTCAAGTTGTCAAGTTACTTATAGTTAGTAGAATGTCTAAAGTGGACTATTGAAATAAAGTGTTACCATCTAGTAATGTTACATTTGGTACAATGGTAGTATTACATTTCTAGTAATCTTTCATTTGAAGCTTCTCAGCCTCAGTTCTCATTCACTTTCTTTTCATGGAAAGAAGTGGCCATCATATTCTTCAAAAATGTATGTGTTTCACAGAACAAAGAATGTCAGATGTTCTTGAAATTCATATTTTCATTTTTTGAATGTACTATCCCTTTAACATTTTAATGTATTCAAAGCTTATTTCCCCCATGATATAGCTAAATTTGTGCAATGTAACATTTTCACAATTTTAGCTGAATGTGCTGCATGCCACACATCACATTAGATGTGTTTTTAGAGATTCTATCACCACTCTGGGCCTCTGGATGCCATTGGCAGTTTGTGGAGATACTCACTGTCCTCAGATCTTTCTGAACTAGCCATTCAAAGTCACACTGGGGCCATTCCCCATTAAGACATCTGTGCAGAGTGTCACATCAGAGGTGCTGTGCTGAAATGCCCAACCCATCAACACTTGCTCAAAATGTCAGTTTGACAAGATGCCTCCTCAGGATAGATGTCACTGTGTGATTTATAATACAACTGTACAGAATTTATGATCTGAAGAGCAAATCAAAGTTTTGTGCATATAGTGTATATGTTCTGTTTTGGTTTAGTTTTCAGTAATTGCTATGTTCGGTTTTGCCTGAGTTCCCAGTTAGTCACTGATTCATCAAAAAGAACTTGTCCTTGAACTTGTTTAATGTTTCATTCACCCTCACATTTCTTGAAGTTTTTTGAAAAAAACTGTTTGAGGACCAATCCGAACTCCAGCATGGTTCTCTGTCTGTTTGGGTCTGCTTGGATTAGTTCAGGGAAAAGACTAGCTTGACATAAAGAAGGCTCCTCTCTCTGTTTTACCTCTCTGTTCATCTGATACCTTTAAAGCTGGAGGTCCCTCAGGCAAGACTGTTAATAAATCTTAAAGTACCAACACAACATATTTTAGTCTTACCTGTTGATGATCGAACATGTATTGTTGGAAATGGGGTTGTGTGGGGTTAAATGCAAGATATCTTTACTATTTGCTGATAATTTACTCACCCCCATGTCATCCAAGATGTCCATGTCTTTCTTTCTTCAGTCGAAAAGAAATAAAGGTTTTTGAAGAAAACATATCAGCATTTTCTCCATATAATGCACTTTACTGGTAACCAAACAGTTTAAGGTCCAAAAGACAGTTTTAGTCCAAACTGTTCAAAGGGCTTTAAATGATTCCAGACGATGAATAAGCTTCTTATCAAGTGAAACGATCGCTCATTAAAAAAAAAAAGTTTAAGTTTTATAAGCTCTAATGGTCGCCTTGCTCTGTTCTATGATGCACGTTTGTGACTCTCCTGTTCGAACTTGTTCATCAGAATGAACAAATCTTTTTTCCAAGTCAATTTGTTCATTTCGTTCGTTGAAACTTAATTTTTATTTATTTATTTATTTTTAAATAAACAATCGTTTCACTTGATAAGAAGCTTATTCATAGTCTGGAATCGTTTAAAGACCTTTGAATAGTTTGGACTGAAACTGTCTTTTGGACCTTGAACTGTTTGGTTACCAATAAAGTGCATTATATGGATAAAAATCCTGGAATGTTTTCATCAAAAACCTTAATTTCTTTTTGACTGAAGAAAGAATGACATGGATATCTTGGATGACATGGGAGTGAGTAAATTATCAGCAAAAGTTTTTTTTTTTAAAAAGTGAACTACTCCTTTAAGTAAAACCATTAAACAGAGTAATTAAAAATAGTAAAGATATCTTACATTTAACCCCACACAACCCCATTTCCAACAATACATGTCAATTCAATTTTTTTGAAAATTGATGATTGGGAATGTTTAGTGGGTATGGAGATTGTAGCTTGGACTCCTATCTATTTAGGGTGCCCATATTTTGATTCCCGAAAACCAGGACACTCGTCCCGGCAATTAGATACTCAAATGATACTCAAATTTTACTCAACGATGCCTTATTAATTTCAATACATTTAAAGTAGGCTATGTCTCTGTATGGATAGAAAAATTGTTATTACAAAATACTATCTATAAGATCTGTGGCACCCCCATTGGACATATGTGCCAGGTTTGCACACGGTGCACACAGCCTCCAACTTGTCCCGACCGGGAGAGTAAGTGGGAAATTTTCTTCTGTAACTCATTGGAAAATATGCATTTGTGCTTCGGCATGTAGCAGGCAGAAGTGCTCGGACGGCTGTATGCTTGCTCATTGTGAGTGTAAAGAGAGCCGCCCACACGGCAGCCTTTTAGGGATTACTTCAGATGCAGCACCGCAGGTGAAGTTTGCCCTAGTGCTGCTGTTCTCACCATTTGTGCTGCCTTGTTGAAAAATGCTACCGGATCGCGAATCGATCACAGAGAATGTCAATTAATATTATATGAAATACAATTATAATACAATTATAAGTTATAAGTAGCTACTGTATACTGTAGACTACTGTTTTTATTTTTAAAACAGTGTGAAAAGTAAAAATTACTTTTTCACTGACCGCTGGCTGACCGTACAAAGATTTATATTGTAGTTAGTATTTTTTAAAAGGAAATTACATTATAACACATGAAAATTTACTGCACATGCACATAGCCAGCAAGTAGCAAATCTCGATGGGTAGCATGAATCGTCAGAACACCTGTCAATTTAATGGCCCAATGAAAAATAATGAAAACCAGGGCATTTTCATCGCTTTATAAAAAACAGCCAGGACGGCCAGGATAGGACATGAAAACAGGACATGTAACAGGACGTTTGGTTACCCTAGATCTATTTTACCTTTTTTATGTTTTAATCTCCACATGTCAGGGACTTACTTTTTAGTATTGATCAACTGAGAGTTGATAGCATTTGGTGTGCATGAATTTATGTCTTTGTACCTTTTTTCCTGTTATAGAACAATACATCATGGAAACCAGACACCTGTCAAGACTGCATCTGCTCTAATGATATTGTCATCTGCAAACCCACTCGCTGCCGAAATCCCCAATGTGACTTTCAGAGGGTAAGATTAAAGTAATTTCTCATAGGCCATTAAAAAGGGGCAATAACAGTACCTGAGTACTGCAGTGTTAGCTACGAATGAAAGGAATTAATTTTGGTTCAATTAAAACCAATGCTAAGAAAGCTGTTATAAATGGTTTGAATAGTGACGGTTATACCAAGAACCATTTTGTAAGAGAATTAAATGTTACCTGGTTCTTAAAGGATTTCTACAACCGTTAGTACTGGTCCTCAAAAGTGGTGTTGTTGCTGGTGACATCAATATGTAGTTTCTCACTGAATCATTCACAGCTTGCAATACATCAATAATATTAAAATAACAATAGTCGCAAAGACCAGTTTTTGGTCCCTTATTATGTCTCATTGCTCCTGCAGTCCCAAAAAAAGCCTTCTCTGAAGTGTATTTTCATTCATAAAATCTATATCTGGGATGCTAATGCATGTCTTGAAATGTTTCTTTGGATGTTTTCCAAGGGTGAACGCTTGAGAATCCCACCCAACAAGTGCTGTCCGGAATGTTTCACGCAGTTGCCCGGCATCTGTCACCATGAAGGAATGGTTTATGGGGTAAGTGACACTTCTTATGACACAACTCCAATGAAAGATGCTCTAAACCTCATCCTGTCCCTTAGCCAATCTTCCCTCTTCTGGTTGAGCACCCGGCTCGTTGATTGCTTAGTTTTGTGCACAATGGGATTCTTGTTTGTGTTCCACTCTTCCTTGAGAGAGCAAGCTCCTTTTTTGTCCCAATCACCCCTGCTAAAGAGCCACTTGGTGCTGTGTTTAGGATTCAAGCAGTGTAGCTTTCAAGTCAAGTAGCATTTATTTTTTTGGGGGAGCAAGCTGTGTTGGCAGTGGGGCTCAAAACAAGAAGTGGTATTTGGCATGTTTGCACAAATTTAAAGTTAACAGTTTTGTTAAGTCCATTTCATGTATTTTTTATGGAGTAATATCAACATGTTTCTTCAACCATGTCCTGATCCACCTTCTCCTCTCCCCTCTCTCTCTCTCTCTCTCTCTCTCTCTCTCTCTCTCTCTCTCTCTCTCTCTCTCTCTCTCTCTCTCTCTCTCACTCTTTCACTCGCTCACTCTCTTAGCATGACAGTCAATGGAGTAATTCGAAATGTTCGGTGTGTACATGTTCTCATGGGAAGGTGACCTGCAGGCCACGTGATTGTCCTCCTCTTAGTTGTGGGAAAGACCAAAGTCCTTTCATCCCAGAGGGAGACTGCTGTCCTGTATGCACTCATAATGGAGGTACAGTAAGCTACAACTTTTTTTAATGCACAACTTGACTACTTTTCTCCCACTGTTTCAAGTTTTGGTCAGTCGGTTTGTTTACATATTGAAAAAAATTGAGCTATTGTATTTAAGAATTTACTTATGCATCACATATCTTTACCATTTTTTTTAACTATTTATTGAATGAATTTGTTTCCTTTTATTTAATTTTGTATTGTTCATTTTCAGTTTTATTTTAATGCCCATAGTGAAAAAACTTATACCAAAATATTTTTGTAGTATACTTGATACTAAGTATACTACAAATCCAATTAAAATCTTTACTGACAAATTGTTTGAGATTTACTGATATAAATATAATAATAAAAATGTATTGGAGTAATTTATTGCACAATGCACATTTCTTAATATTACCCAAAAAACGATTAGTAATGATAGTATGGTATCTGTATAACATTAGTCTTTTAACACAAGATATTTAAAGTGAACCAAAATTTTGTACTTGTAATAGTTCCACTTCAGTACCACATAGTACCACAATCAAATATACTTAAGTATATCCTTATTTGGACCGCACTATTTCCGGATAACTAAAGTGTATTAAGTAGGGATGGGCAACGATTAATCGTGATTAATCGAATCCAAAATAAAAGTTTGTCTTTACATAATATGTTTGTGTGTAGTGTGTATAATTAATTTGTATATATAAATACCCACACATGCATGTAAAAATGTGTTATTAATATATCAAATATTTATATTTATGTATAATATTAATTATATATAAATATATATAAAGTATATACATGCATATATTTCTTAAATGTATACATGCATGTGTGTGTATTTATATATACAAATTAATTATACACACTACACACAAATATATTATGTAAACACAAACTTTTATTTTTGATCGATTAATCGCGATTAATCATTTGCCCATCCCTAGTATTAAGTACAAAATGGTGTTTATATTAAAGGAGTGCAATTTTAAAGATGATGTGTGTAGTTTCTAGTGGCCTCAAATGCATTTGTGATCTGTTTGTGTGGATATAACAGCATTGTCACAACCAGTGAATTTCCCGAGCAATGACTGTTCTAGTGTTTTAAACTTGTTTGAAAACAGCTACTATTTTTACATTTCTGTTTGGTGTCACTAGTGGCACAGATATAGCACATTTCATTTTTTTTACATGCGACTTTTTGAAGTAAGTAGCAATCATCTGTTTGCCTCAGATCCCTGAATATTTTCATGGTTGTTAAAAGGCTTTCTTTTCTTAGCTAAATGGGTCCCAGGAGGGTTTATTCTAATGTCTTAGACCAATGATGTGTTTTGTTTTCCTTCAGAGATCTTAGTATTTTGTTTGCAATTATTAAAAGCTCTCTCCCACTCCATAGCTTCATGCACCTGGGAAGGCCGTGAGTACAGAGATGGGGTGGATTGGACATCCAGCCCCTGTACAAAGTGTAGATGCCGAAATGGCCGTGTTGAATGCCTGGTTGTGGAGTGTCAGCCTGTCACATGCAAAGCGGTCAGTAACAACCCTGAACTGTCCCTTGTGCTTTGTGTTTGTCCCACAACAGTGCTGTGTGTCTAGAAGTGTAAACTACTGTTATCTTCCACATTATGTCTAAAACTAGTTAAATTAACCCTGTTTAAATGTTATTATGCACTGAAAGAGTTGATCTAGCTATTAAAAACAGCATGTTGATGTACTTGTTTAATTTTGCAGAATGAGAACCTGGTGGTGCTGGCAGGACAGTGCTGTCCGCAATGTGAGCCGAATCCCTGCTTGGAGGCTGGTAATGAGTACAAGGTAAGCCAGAGAGCAGATTAGAGAAAGGTAAAATATACATAGAGATCTGAAGGTGGAGATAGATTGAGAATGACAGATGTGATATAGTGCATGTCTGTATTATGGAAGACCTTTTCTGGGAGGGGATGGTAAGTGTGGGTTAAAGTGTGTTCATCATTCATATTGTGGCAGATGGGTTGAGGGTAGAGCCGTGTCTGAGTCCGGTGTGTGTGTGATGTGCCTGTTTCACTCATTCATCAACACATTTTTCTCTGTTTACCTTATATCACCCTTTGTTCCCATCTTCATTGTTCACACTTAAAGGGTTAATTCACCCAAAAATGAAAATTAAGTCATTAATTACTCACCCCCATGTTGTTCCAAGTCTGTAAGACCTTTCGTCTCATCTTCGAACACAAATGAAGATATTTCTGATTTAATCTGGAGAGCTGGATCACTCCTACATAGACTGCCTAAGGGACTGGCTCTTGACGGCCCATAAAGTCATTAAAGAAAATATTTAAATATTCCATGTGCCTACAGTGGCTCAACTTATAAGTTTATCAAGCGACCAGACTACTTTTTGTGCGAAAAAAACCCCCCATAAATAACGACTTTATTCGACTATTCCATTACTTTCTTATGGGCGCATTGCGCAAGAACTGAGATGACGACGTTCTTCTTCGAGACTACTTCTTGTTACCGGCTGCTCACCGCTTAGGAAGTATCACCGCCACCTACCGTATCAGATGATGTGCTGATATAGCTGGAAGCGCAAAACTTTCTGTTTACAAGCAGAGGAAGATGCGCGCTGTACATACGCCTTCAACCAGCCTATTCCGCACTATGAGGTGCACTTAAAAGCCTTTAATCTTCTCAAACGACAGTGTGCCTTATAATCCACAGCGCCTTATATATGAACTCATCACCTCAATACGGTAGGTGGCGGTAATACTCCTAGCGGTGAGCAGCCGGTAACAAGAAGTAGTCGAGAAGAACGTCCTCATCTCAGTTCTCGCCATGCGCCCATAAGGAAGTTATGGAATAGTCGAATAAAGTCGTTATTTATGTTTTTTCCGCACAAAAGATTAGTCTCGTTCGCTTGATAAACTTATAATTGAGCGCTGTAGGCACATGGAATATTTAAACATTTTCTTTAATGACTTTATGGGCCGTCAAGAGCCAGTCCCTTAGGCAGTCTATGGAGGAGTGATCCAGCTCTCAGATTTAATCAAAAATATCTTTATTTGTGTTCCGAAGATGAACGAAGATCTTACAGGGTTGGAACAGCATGGGGGTGAGTAATTAATGACTTAATTTTCATTTTTGGGTGAACTAACCCTTTAATACACATTATTCCCTCAATTGACTTTTCATCTGTTTGCTAGGTCTCTCTAAATTTGCCGTTTTAGTTTGCTTCATTAACATTAAAAACTATCCATTTGTATTGCCAAAGAATTTATAGCATAGCTGCAATAAAAACTTGTGCAATGTAAACTTGAAATACCGTGCAATTGAAATCTGCAATTGCAGTCAATAATGGAATTATGAACTTTACGTGAGTTATGCCTCGACACGGCACAGCGCTGGATGAACCCAATGTTTTGAGGAGAATGTGCAGCTGTCAGTCACCTCGCCGGTGTCGATACTGGCATTCAGAATCACAGATTATTATTTTGGTAGTATGACCAAAATAAGAATTTTCACTGGTAAATGTCATCTGAACAAGTAAGAAACATCCACTTTTGCAGGCCCGGTTCTATGGGGGTGCTTGAGGGTGATAAATATTATAAGATTATTTTTTTATTAGCACACACGTAAACGATATTTTGCCGGCAAAAGAAACACAGACCGATTTCACACTCATACAAATAATAGGTTAGACAACTAAATCCATTAACGTGATTTTTCACATCAGAATTTATTTCAGTATTTCATGTTTAATGCATTGGATTGGTTGTGTGCCGCAGCCAATGGCGCAGACGCCGTCGAGTGACCAGCGTTTAATCTTTAAATCAGCTGTTTCATTTAAAAGGACTGATTCATTGTCGTCAGAAACTAAATGTCTAAAATGTAAGTTACTTATATTAACTTATTTATTCAACTGCAGAATAAAATCAGTTTCAATACTTCACACATTTGCAATACTGCTGTTATTTGGGGAAAAAGCACTCTGTATGTAACATTTCTTAACTATATGAAACATGTAAAGGACAAAAACTCATACAGGGACATATGAGTATGCCTGATCATGGATATCGCATATTGTTTAACATTTGAGCACCCTCACTTTTTTCAAAAGCACCCTCAGTGATTTGGTTCTAGAACCGGGCCTGCACTTTTGTACTTCTGACCAAATAACTGAAAAAAAAAAGCATTTGCAGTAAATCGCGCTAATTAAATCAAAGGATAGTTTATCATATCACTTCAAACCGTGCAAATGATACTTTGTTTTCAAATTGTTAATGTTAACAGCATCAGAATTGCGTGACTACATTGAAAGCCCTTCAGATATGTATCCTTGTTTTAGCATGGGCCGGTTGCAATCTCTTTTCCCAAACTCTCAATGCAAGTCTTTTGCTTACAACGGGTGAATCTGTTTTCACTGGTGATTATCATTTGAACCTTTCTGGATTTGCCAACAAATTGATAAGTTTAATTATATCTAGTGCTATGAGAAAATGCTATAAATCTCCACCTCCAGCATCCTCACTCGCAATATAAACTACTAGCCGAGACTCCTATTTTATGTGTACAGATGTGACGTAATGACACAAAGGCATGATCGAATCTCCCGTGGAAATCCACCAGTACCACTGGAGTTAAAAACATTATTGCAAGCATACCACTTTGAATTGAGGCAAGCAGATAGTTTTAAACACTGGCTGGTTATGTACTTGCTCAAATTTATTTTGGATAATGTTTAACCCAAAAATGCTACGAACTGGAGCTTATAGTTAAAATAATCTAAAATAATAGTGCAAAATTAAAGCTAATCAAGTTATATTAATACATAACTTGTATACATTTATTTTAATTGACTGTGTATTTAAGATAGATATGAAAAATTAAAGAATTTGATTAAATGTGATAAAAAATATCACTAATGAGCAAAAGTTTAGTGATGGACACACATATAATACAATTGTCAAACCACCATAGCTAATATTATGGTAGACATAATATTCAGACAATGGTTGAATCATGTTTTTTTTGTGTGATTAATTCTTAAATTATTCCAGTTGATCCCCTCAGCTCTGAATATTCAGTTCACACAACACATTAGACACACAACCGTCTCCAAAATCCCTCATCAGCTTGGCATTTAGGGCTGTTCCTCGCTTTGCCGTGTTCTCAGCACACATGTCCCACTCAGTGGAATTCAGCTCTTTTGATCACAGTGGATTTTGCGAAAGCAAAGCAAGGATTTAGGGAGGATAACATTCACCTGTCTTTTCATCTCCTTGTAGTACTTGTCTTGTTTGCCACAGCAGTGGCTGAAATTGTCATTTATTTTAAAGCTGCAGTCTGTAGTTTTTTTGGGTTAAAATTTATCCAAAATAAATTTTGGAGAAAATATATAACCAGCCAGTGTTCAAAGCATGTCTTTGGGTCATTACATGACAACTGTACACATAAAGTAGGAGTCTCGGCTAGTAGGCTATATTGCGAGTGAGGATGCTGGAGGTGGAGATTTATAGCCTTTTCTCACAGCACTTAGCCTATATAATTAAAAATCAAGATAATTAAACCTATCAGTTTGATGGCAGATCCAGAAAGGTTCAAACGACAATCACCAGTGACAACAGATTCACCCGCTGTAAAATGCAAAAGACTTCGAAGTAGCTACAGACCAAAAAGAGATGGCAACTGGACCCATGCGAAAAACAAGATATCGGAAGGACCTTAAATATCATCTATGCAATGCTGACATTGTTAACATTAAAGGCATAGTTCGGCCAAAAATGATATTTAAACCATGCATTACTCACCCTCAAGCCTTCACAAAAGTCATCCATTCTGGCTCCAGGGTGATAAACTAAGCTTTCTGAGTTCATCCATGCGATTTGTCGAAAATATACATATTTAAACTTTATAACATGAAAAACATCTGACTTCCGGCACGATCGCGTACGCTCACGGGTGATGGAAGTCGGCTTACGCAGCAGTAGGAACCGCCACGCGTGACGTCTCCTACGCTGACGTCCTACCTTCGTACGCCGAGCTTCCATCACCCGTGAACGCACGTAGCGTAGGAACTGTCACGACGACCGTTGCCGGAAGTCAGATATTTTCATTTATAAAGTTTTAAATATGTATATTTTTACGACAATATGCGACAGTATTACCCTCAGAAGGCCTTCGTTTATCACCCTGGAGCCGGATGTGATGACTTTTGTGAAGGATTTATGCACATTTTTGGGACTTGAAGGAGCTGGAACCCATTTCTTCACATTATATCCACTGAAGGGTCTAAGACATTTTTCTAAAATAACTGAAAATGTGTTCGTCTGAAACAAGATTGACATATGCATCTCGAACGGCTTGAGGGTGAGTAATGCATGGTTTAAATATCATTTTTGGTCCGAACTATCCCTTTAACAATTTGAGAACAAAGTATCATTTGCATGGTTTTGAGCGATAAGATAAGCGATTATTAGATTTAATCAGCGTGATTTACTGCAATGTCAGAGCCAGAAAAAAGTGGATGTTACTTACTTGTTCAGATGAAATTTTCCAGTGAAAATGAATATGTTGGTCATTCTTCCCAAAATAATTATCTGTGATTCTGAATGCCAGCCAGTATTATAATAATGGTTTGGCTCTCACAGTGTATATGTTCCATTGACACTTAGAATATTTTTTGTGTGTGTATGTCTGTGTGTTTTTAGCATGGTGAGCAGTGGCAGAGGGGCAGCTGTACCACCTGTGTGTGTGATCGCAGTCAGTCTCTGCTGTCAAACGGAGAAGTGCCCTCCTCTCCACTGTGATAAGGTCTCAGCAGAAATCCATTACACCCCAACACTTCATGTCAAAGACAGTTACTTGACTAGCAAACTTACTTCGAAGAACACTAAAGAGAAGCTGAAGGCTCTAGAGCTGACTAGTATATTTTTATAATTTAATAGAATCTCACTTTGATTATAGTGGTTTATGCTTCCTTATCCTGAAAGTGATAGTTAGGATTTTTCAAATATATTTTGCATTTTGTCTGTATGTACTGTGGTTTAGAACAATACTTTTAATGTTTTACCTTAAAGGAGAACTCTGGCGCAAAATGAACCTTTGGTCTAATAACACATTGGTACCTAGTCAACCGTTCTCTGAGATTTGTTTTTATGATAATCAAATGTAAAGACTTTTATCTCTAAAAACGGTTAAGCGTATAATGCTAGTATATAGGGCATTGAGTGATGAAAAATCAAAATCGCTAATGAATACCACTAACAAGGCCCAAAATAGCCCCACACTAACACAGTAACATAATGAGGGTCCCTACATGCAAACTGAAGCATTGAGATCTTTGTAAGTGTACAGACAGTTTAATAAGAAGATATTTTATAAAGACAGTCCACTTTGCGTATACGTAACGATTGTCAAGACTGTTTTCCAAAGATTTTTTGCACTTTCTTTGCGCCAGAGTTGTCCTTTTATAAGTGTAAAACCTTAAAGAGCGTGAAATCACCCCATGAGATCAAAATGAGAATTTAATGACTTTTTTATTCATATCTCTTAACTTTTAGTCCATTTATATGCTGAAAGTTGGCAAAATTATTTTTTTATTATTTGGGCTCTTGCCCAACCATCCAAGTACATCATCACACTTGTAAAATAATATAGTGGGGTCTTTAAAGAAATATTCTAGGTTACATAAAATGAAGCTCTATTTAAAAGCTATAATTTTTTTACAGTGGATTTTCTTTTGTTTTTACAAACTGAGGCATTAGACAAAACTATTTGATGTGAAAGAGCAAGTGTGTTTTATAACACAGTATGTGCTAACATGTGTTCTCTTCAGGGTCAGATGAAGGTCAAGCGAGCTGGACAGTGCTGTGAAGATTGTGTCCTGTCTAAAGGCAGCTGCCTCTATGCGGGCATCGCACGTGACCATGATGGCGATATGTGGAACGGCACGGGTTGTGAGTTCTGCATGTGTGAACGGGGTCAGGTGCTGTGCCAACGGTCGAATGTGCCAGATCGGAGTGCCCACGGGTATGTGTCCAAATTTCGATGCAGAGCCATCAGCAGGAACACATGCTTGCCCTATTCATTAAAAGAAACAATTAACAAGCTCAGTCTGGAGGGTGCCCTATTTACTGACATTAAAAAATTATTAGGGCAAAATATACTAAGAGAGTTTAAAATCTGGGGCACATTGTATCTATGGTCATTTGTCCTGGTTATGAATTATAACATTATTTAATCAATACATTTTTCAGATATATTCTCCATTAATCATAAGGAGCTGTGAAAGGTTCTGAGCACTGGGAAGATTCATCACTTTTTAATTGTACTTTTGGCCCAAATCCAGGACAGTCAATGTAAAGGTTATCCTTAAACTATTTTTGAAGTCCTGTGAACTTCTCTAGGATCATGGTAGAGCTCATAATACATATGTGTATTGGAGTATTACACAGAAATTACTCCTATACATTTAAAATATGACACTTTCTGGTGTGTATATGTATTATACACACTGTAAAAATTGGTAACATGCAATTCTTCAAAAGGAGTAATTTCTACTCTTATAGGGAATGATTACTCCCCCACACATCATTTACTCACCTTCATGTCAATCCAATCCCATAAGACTATTGTTCATCTTTGCAACACAAACAAAGATATTTTTCTTGTGAATAAAAGCTTAAATGAAATATCTTCATTATTTGAAGCAATCATGTTTCCTCAGAAGACTTCTGCTTGAATTCATGTCTTTTTGTGCTTTTTGAAGTGTGAAAGTTTTGGTTTTGGACTTTCAATTGATGAACAAAAATGATGAAGGAATATTTCAAATATCTTCATTTGTGTTTTGAAGATGAACGACATGGTTTAAGTAATAATGACAATATTTTAATTACAATTTTGGGGTGAACAACAGCTTTAAATTTAGTTTTGTTGGTGTAAATTTAGATGTTCTCACGTGAAGCACATTATTGCAGTGGTGTGAAGGTCCTATTCTTTAAAGTTATAATAATAGAGCGTCTTATTAAACAATACAGAAATACAACATATGTTTTTCTATCTTTTGAAAACAGTGATCAATCTGTCTTTCCCATCTGTAGCTCCATATTTCACTGACATCTGCTGATTTCCCTGAAGACCCCCTGACTTTGGTGATCAAACTGTGTTACAGAGACAACTAAAGATTCCCTCATGAATGTAAATGACTATTGATAACAGCCCCCTGATGAAGAGCCTCAGAGGTAGAATTGGAAATGTGATGTAATTAGAGATTTGTGACTCTGTGTGAGACAGCTAATCATTTCCCTGGGGATGTTTCATGCTGAAATTAAATGAGCTAATATTTCACACCTTGTGCCAGGGAGAAAAACTGGTCCATTTGCCTGGGAAGTGCTGCCCAGAGTGTAAGACAAATAACTCAGTTCCTGTACATATTCACAGCCAGACCAAAAGGTATGAAGCTTTACCTGCCTTGACCTTTATAATCACATTCAGTGCTCTTATATCCATCTTTACATATAAAATATATGCACTATCGTTCAAAATATGGTAAAAACAGTAATATTGTATTACTGTTTTTTACAATAAAAAAAAACACTTTTTTTGTTTTAATGTTTTAAAATTATTACTACCATCAGGGGCGGAGTGGGACCAAAAAATCTACCGGTAAATTTCGCAGACCACCGTCCCTCGTCGCGGCATGATTTTAATAGCCAATAGCATTTACAGTTTTACTGATTTAAAAGGAACTTTGTTGTACTATGCTGGAGTTAAGTTCATAAATGGACGTTCTTTCCCATAGGAATGTCTAAAACTTATGTTGGGTGGACCCCACAATAAAATTTTGGACATTTTAAGGTTAAATGCATCAATCTCTGTGCTCTCTGAGAGATCAAAATTAAGAGCTTCAACCCAACGAACTGCTCGTCGAACAAAGAAAAAGCATTAATTTGTACCAGGACAATAAAGAGGGCTCAAACATCTTTTTAGTTATGAGAGTCTCAGTCTGCATTGCATTATCAATGGTGTTTTAGGATGCCAAACAATTATTATAATAATGTAGTAATGATTTATAATTATTCCTATGACGTTCTGTAAAATCCATTTAGCCTATAAATGTACTATGTAAATGAAAATGAGTATTTCAAAGTATATTTTAACCTACATTACACTATATAATATAGGAAAATTAAATATTTTTGTTCCAATTTCTTCACTTGCAAGAAATAAACCCTTGAGCTTTTATTTATAGGAGAAAACACCAGATGACCATGATTGCGTGAGCAAAGTAATCACGCAGCAAAAACAGGATGCTATTATAATGTCAGTTATTATAATGGCACAACGCCATATCATGGTTTCAATTTTAGTTCGTTGGCAAAATATAACGCTAGAGGCCTTAATGTTAGGTTTTACATTTTACATCTTTACATATGTGTTGAATTCAGTTTGAATCCGCCTTTTGCTAACTCTCTCTTCTCCCTTTTGGGAAAATGGAGAAGAAAGTTTGGCTAAAGGCGGATTCGAACATACGTTCAGCGGATCAAAAGCTGCTTTCAAACACTTACGGCCTACAACCTGCGCCACTGAAACTGTTTTGTGACGAGCGTCTTTTTGCTCTAAAGACAGACACTTGCAAATATATGCTCCGTTATAGAAGATGTAAAAAATAAAAATAAATGTTTTCTTCCCCTAAGTTTGGGCCCAAGTGCACATGGCGAACTTCCAATAAATACATTTTATCAGACCAGCCCTCGCGGCCTCAAAACACTACCGGCCCACTCGGGAAACTCCCGACTTTTCTAATTGCCACTCCGCTGACTGACTACCATTGTAGAAAACAGTGTTGTTTAGAATAAATTTGTGGAATCCGATTATTTAATGAATTAAATGTTCAAATGAAGAGCATTTGTTTGAAATATATATTTTTTTGTAGCTTTTAATATGAAAAAGATAATTAAAAGTATATATTTCTTTAAACTGTTTTCTTTTTTTTAATAATATCGTACAATGAGCATTTTGATAACAAGTCAATCTTTGTCTGTTTAGGGTGGAAAGCCAATGTCAAGAGTTTTAGACGCCTCACTGTGAGTAAACATGAGAACTTGATTTATGGTTTGCAAGATTAATAAATGCAATTATAACTAGGGCTGTCAGTTCATTAATCGTGATTAATTGCATCCAAAATAAAAGTTTTGGTTTACATAATATATGTGGGTGCACTGTGTATAATTATTTTGTGTATAAAAAGACACACATGCTTGAAAGAAATATTTTCATGTATATACTGTATTTAGATTAATTATATATAAATATAAATATTTTATATATAAATAAAAAAAATCTTAAATATACATGCATGTATGTTTATTTATATTTATACAAAATAATTATACACGTGCACCCACATAATATTATGTAAACACAAACTTTTATTTTGTGATGTGATTAATCGCGTATTAATCATTTGACAGCCCTGAACTATAACACGTTTTTTTTGGTTCTAAGCAAAAACAATTGTGTTTACTGTATCTTTTATGTCTCTGGTCTCAGAATCTGGAGAAGTGTTAGAGAGGGGCCATGTCGTGAGTGCCAGTGTCAAGAGGGTCATGTGACCTGTTATCAGCAATCCTGTCCCACTTGTCCATTGGTAACCCTAACTATACCGACCGTGAGCAGTGCTGTCCGGATTTGCAATCCAGGTGAGACCTGCATCAATGTTTGCCTAACAGTAATGATTAATTACAATGCTCTCTTATGAGTATGTTTCAATAAAATCTGTAAAATTGGGGTTATACTATGAATTAGAGAAGGAAAACTAATTTATTTACATCTAAAGAACATTACATTATTCTATTCCCAGTTTAACAATATTTCTTTAAAAGTAATGTAATTTTTGATTTCATTTAGATTTCTTTCTTTATCAGGCCTCCCAGGAACAATTTCCTTGGCCATAAAATAGTAATTGATCTTAGTGGGAGAGAGATGAGAGCTATAGTATTAGATTATATTCTGGTTATTTAGCTCTGCGTCACCCATGAGACTCTGCGTCCGTTGCTCTATATACTAAATTTCTGGTGGCTTCCAGTAGAGGCTGCAGGAAGGAACATACATCTTCTCTCTCTTTCTCTTGGAAAAGACCACAGAGAGAAAACAAAACAGAACGTATTTGTGTTTAACATGTTGCTTATACATATACTATCTGAAGAGGCAGGGCAAATTGTTTGGATGTTTATAAGTATGTGGGTATGCTTATAAGATTATACTAATGTAGTCTGTATAAACACAGCAGTCAAACAGTACATCTCTTACATTTTGTCATTTTGTTATTTTTTTCCTTCTATATTTAACAGCACTATATTAGTAAGTATCAGCTTGCATGCTGATAGCATTTGTTAGCAAGTTAATGTCCAGATTTGATCATTACGGCAAAGGCAATGTGTATGCATTTACAGCCACATAACGATTTGTTAACTTGACTGCCTGTTGTGAGGAACAGAAGGAGCCCAGCATCAGTGTTTTATCAGATAGATTGTCTGAGACATAATTACTTGGAGTGTTACTGTGAAAACGCTGTGATTCCATAGGATTTACTTGCTAGTGACTGTGTTACATTACATTTGCACTCAAAACAAGATTTTTCTTTGAATCGATGAAAAGTCTCAAAGGTCATTCTGCCAAAAAAATTAATAAAAAATGCTTACTTCCTCTGTAAAATGGAGAGTAGGATAGTTTTTCAACAAAGAGTTATTGATTCACACATACCAAAGTATTTAATTAAATGTGATTTATAGGGGATGTCATAAAATAATAAGACTTTCATTTTCTTCCTCCGCATTTGAGTCTGGCATTGTAATTGAAGTCCGCTCCAATAATTTGGAATGACCATCAAATATTCACCAATGCACCTTAACCCATTTGTGCCCAAATTTTTCTGAATGGTTTCATGCATATAATTGTGTTAATAGTGTCCTCTGTAAACATGTTCTGCATTTATTTTCCCCAGTTTTGTTTTTCTTTTTTTGAAAATCGTATTTGAATGTGCGGCAACTATAGTTGCCGGTGGGCAAATATGTTGTATGCACCCCTTCAATGTTAAATATGAATAGGAGGAGAACATTTGGCATCTATCTCAAAACAACTGCTTTCAGCAGATCAATCTTTATTCATAAACAAATTTATTGTGTATAAAAGTTGAAGAACGTTCTGATGCGAACCCAAAAAAGTGTAATCTAGCTTATAATCTCTTGAATATGAAAACACAACAAACAAAATCCATTTGTCTTAAACCTTGTGCGCTGTTTGGGGTCTTTTTGCCCATCTTTTGGAAAATGCCATTTTAAAAGTAACAAATTATCACTTTAACCAGTAGATGGCTGCAGAGCTCCACTGTTTGCTATTTGCTATTTGACTAAATGAAAGACATATTTTCACAAGTTTTTCCAGTTGTATTCATATCTACATATAATGAAATCACAATTATAACAATAAAAGTAACTTTTTGTCAAAGTTTAGGTATTTTTTGTACTGGAAAAAAATTATATTTTTCAATAGTGTTATATTATGATAAGAATCAAATTATTTTTGTCAATGGACCAAATTCATCCTCAAAATCAGAAAGAACTCACATAGAAAGAAATGAAGTGGCACACTTCACACAATTTTTTAGAATTATATGAAAAACAGATGTTTGAAATAAATGATACTCCTAAGAAACTCTAAAGAATCCAACTTTTCTCTTTGTAACATCCTGATCAGGTTTGATTCTAATCATAATGTAACATTATTGAAAAACTGATTTTTTTCAGTACAAAAACTGCTAAACTTTCACAAAAAGTAACTTTTATTGTTATAATTATGATTTCATATTATGTAGATATGCATAGACCTATATCAAAAATTTATTTTTTTTTTCAAAATGTAACAAATTACATTTGTACAAAATTTGTTACAAAATTACATTTTGTTGCCTGGGGTCTCTGAGACCACAAACAGTGCGACTGTAAACCGCAAACGAACACCACACAAGGGTTAAAGTGGTAGAGTGAGAACAAAGTGCAGCCATAACAGGGCATTGTGTATCAAAAAGTTATATAAATAAATATATACAAAATAGATACAAATAAATAGAATGAAGAAAAAACTATACATATATATGTATAAAAAACAAATGACAAAATGGCAAAAAACTAAAATAACAGTGCATACAGACAGTACTTATGAACAGTAGATATGTCATTTAAAGGGTAAAGTTATGTTTATGCACTAAACAAGTCCAATAACCTTGAATTATTAACCTATTAAACACAGTATACCCCATTTCCCCATGTTATATGTACTTACAAGGCATTTGCCCACCGGCAACTATAGTTGCCGCTTGGACATTTGACTAAGTATATAAAAAACTATAGATCTATTGTAAGATTTGTTTTGTTTGGATGACTCTAGAGACCTTCATGATTATGTAGATATATAAATGTCAACCAAAAATACTTGTTAGTAATATGAAATTGAGCTTTCTTTGGGAGGTTTTGCCTTCGTCATGCTTCCTGGAAGTAGGGGTAGGAAGTTGACAGCCTCATGTGACAGGAAGAAAGTGAATACCTTTTTTTTTCTTCTTGTAATCCTTAATTTGGTTGTTTTCTTGCATGGCATTGAGACATACAACATGGATAACATCTAGAAAAATACTTACAAAAGGAAAATGACAACTATACACTGCGGCAACTATAGTTGCCGGTGGGCTTAAATGGGTATATCCTACATTGCCCTCTTTCTCTCTGGCCGAATGGACAGAGCCAGAAACCTGCAACCTAAAGTCCTTTAGTAATTCATTCTTGTGGTGCCAAAGAGAATTATTGTTGGAGGCTCGAGTTTGCTTTGGACCATGTGGAGAAGTTATGAATGCCTTATTGGGAACACCAAAGACTGGGTTGGAGATTTGTGGGATTATTTGCATAACTATAGATGAAATTACTATGACGTCACACAACAAGCAACTGTGATTTCAGGTGCTTCAGGCAAGCAACAGTTGTAATGGTTTGTTAAGCATTGTATAAATAAATAACATGATTTAGAGTTCAGATGCAAAAGCCTCTAAGCCTCTAATATTATTTAATTGTTATTGTATGGATGATACATCCATACAGAACTGATCATTTTTAGCATGTATATTAAAGTTCAGTAATTTCACTTAAATGGCAATGAAGATGACCTAATAAGCCCAGAACAGACCAGAGCCGACGCCAACGAACTAGCGCTGATGAAAGCCAACTGTGTTGTCGCCTCTCGTCCGCTTTCGTCGAGTTAAAAGCTGCACTTGACACTCACCGAGAGAACTACAGGTGACCGTCAGCTAGAGTGTGCGTTCTCCGCCTGCGTGTAATGAGCCAACTGTCTATTTCTGCAGATATATTAGTCTATATTCGTCATTCAAAAAGGGAAACGACACTGCCGGCTGCAGATACACATAACATAAACAAAGCAGCGGGAGTTTACCGGTTTGAATATCAATCCTGCTAAACACTTTCTTTATTCCACTCCGCTCATGTTAATATTGAAATATTCACCAAGGAACACTCAGGTAAGATGACGTAACATAAGAACAGCATTCTATCTTTACCGTTTTGACGTCTTTGCTTGCTGTTTTGCGTTTATTCTTGTGCACTGACTCTTTCACTAAGCTGAACAGCCAATCAGAGTTCTCTCTTTCCCCAACGGGCCGACGCCGATTCAACATGTCGAATCGGGCGAAAAGAAAGCCGACGAGGACTATTTTCAGCCGACGGCACGGAACTGTGTGGAATACACAGAGGAAACTTCAGTTGGCCGACGCACGAAATCTGGCCAGACGGCCGACCGTCGGCTTGGTGTGTTCCGGGTTTTAATTGTCATTTAAGTGAAATTACTGAACTTAAATATACAAGCTTGAAAAAAAGATCATTCTAGAAGAAAATTTCAAATGGCACTTAGAGGCTTTTGCATCTGAACTCTTCATTTGTTAATGTTAAAATTAAATATGGTTTAGGAGCAGTGGTAGGCAAGGTCTGTCCTAGAGAGCCGCTGTCCTGCAGAGTTTGGCTCCAACACTGAGACAAACCTCTCCTGTCTGTAGCAATAGTAATCCTGAAGACATTTGCTGTGTCCAAAATCACCACCTAACTATATAGAGGACTATATAGTGAGCTCGCCATTTTGTAGTGCTGTCCAAATGTATTTATTGATTATTATACCCTGTAAAGTCCATCTCAATGTATCCCATAATGCATTTTGAAAAGTAGTGTACAACCGATGGTCACTAACCTAAGCCCAACACACCATCATGCATTGCTTGCTGATCGTAAAAATAAGTTATAATCATGTGTGGAGTTGCGCATGGAGCATAACGACCAGAAATGACTTTTAGTTTTTAAAATTTTGGAGAAATTAGCTCAATATAATATAATGTATTTATTTAAAAAAAAAATCTATTTAGCCCAGAGCCGGCTCGGCACCAGCTGGCAGATGATGTAATCAACGGTGCAAAAAGACGATCGAGAAGTGTCCGAAAGTGGTGTTTCTATTATGATAGTGAGCTCACTATATAGTGCTCTACTCCCCTAGCCCCTACATAGGGGGTAGGGAGTAGGTGTTTTAGTGGAGATTTCGGACACAGCAATTGATTAGCTTGTTCAGGTGTGTTTGATTAGGGTTGGAACTAAATTCTGCATGACAGCGGCTCTCTAGCCGAACTTGCCTACCCCTGATATAGAGAGAAGAAAACGAGCACTACCATTCAGATTTATGTTTATTCAGCAAGGGCACATTCAATTGTTCAGAAGTGACAATAAATACACATTTTGTACATTATTTTGAGCTTTCTATTCATCAAAGAATCCACAATGAAAAAGAATGTTTCCACAAAAATCGTGGTGATGCAGAGGTGATGATAATGATGTCTGAATTCTGTGAATGATCATGATTTGTTGAAATGAGTGTTTGTAAACAGTAACTTCATCTGTCCTATGAGGGGTTTGACTGTTTTTTGTGTGTGCCTGCAGGAGTGCAGTGTCACAAGGACTGTTTGACATGCTCTGGCAAACCAGATCACTGTAGCATCTGTCGAGATCCTTCCTCCCTGTTAATGAATGGGCGCTGTCTCCAGTCATGTCCTGAAGGCTTTTTCGCTCAGGGCAAATCTTGTGCAGGTATAAACAAACTTTTTTTATTGGTGTTTTACCATTGCACTTCTGCAGCCTATGCTTGTATTGTTGCATGAATATGAATTTCTGTTTCTACTTCATCTGGAATACTTTCTCACTTTATTCGCCTCTATTTACCACCAACATTCACACACTTCTGGCCGTAACATACTTTTTACACAGAGTTATTTTCAATCCTCAAAATGCCCTGTGCTTTGGGTGACCTCCATTCTAATCCTATAGCTTTGTGTGTATGTGCATGCACATGCACATGAGTCATGTTTGTCACAGTCATTTCGACAAGTCAAAACACAGACCGGATTCCAACACTGGAATTTCCCCTCACAGGGCTATAGCATCATTTGACAAATTTCCTGCTGTCTTACTTTAAAGGCTGATGTATAAACTCTCACACGTACAATTTCTATTACAAACTGTTTTTGCTCTGCTTTTGCATAGTGTTTTACTATTGCAGCCACAAACAACCCCTATCCCTTATTCTCTTTCTGCCAGCCTGCCAGCCGTCATGTGCCACCTGTGAGAATGACTTTGAATGCACAGCATGCGTGTGTGGTCCTTTCTCCTCAGTGGCAGGCAATGTGTGACCACCTGTGAAAGAGGTCTGTTCCAGGACCACACACACTGTCTCAGTAAGTCAACTGGAGTTTACATTTCATTCACTTTTATTGTCTGACTGTCTGTGACGATGTTTTACTACTTTTAGAATGCTTTCTTATCAACGTTAAAGATAGGTGCATATTTTGTGCAAATATGTGCAAACCTCAGTAGGTAGCTGAAAAAGGAAAGATGGCAGTATTAACAACACAGCATTCATGCATTTGTGGAGAAATTATAGAAATGGCCATGTCATGCATTTAAAATGTTAGGCCTACATATTTATAAAAATATATAACATACATTTTTTTAAATATTTATTTAGATATATGAATTTATGTAGGCATTTTTTACACAGTTTTGATCCAAATTATTGGCACCCCTGGTAAATATTATCAAAGATGGCTGCAAAATAAATCTGTATTGTTTATCCCTTCAATATTTCATTAAAAAAAGATCGGGAAAAGAAAATCACAAAAATCTAAACTTTTATTCAAGTAAAAGAATTGAAAGTGGAGCGTAAATCACATTATGAAATATATTTTTTTTTCAAAACACATTGGCCATAACTATTGGCACCCTTTTATTACACCTTTTGCCAAGATAAGCAGCTCTGAGCTTTCACCTATAATGCCTGATGAGTTTGGAGAACACCTGACAAGAGATCAGAGACCATTCCTCCATACAGAATCCATACAGATTCACAGCTCAATGTTGGTTCTTCTCCTCTTGAGTTCACCTCACTCATTTTCTGATAGGGTTCAGGTCAGGGACTGGGACACAAAATGAAGCTTCTGCCATGGCCGTCTGAAGCTTCATTTTGTGCTACTGTGCACAATTTTTGTGTTGATTTTGATGATTTTCCTGATGGAAGATCCAATCACAGCCCAGAATAATATTTCTAGCAGAAGCCGTAAGGTTTAGATTTTTTATCTGTTAGTATTTGGTAGAATCCATAATGCTATGTATCTGAACAAGATACCCAGGACTTCCAGCAGAAAAATAGGGCCACAACATTAATGATCCAGCAGTATATTTAAAGTCATATAATGTCATTATAAGGTCATATAATGGTACATGCACTTTTACAAGTTGATTGTACTGCAATGTGTGTTGTCAGTGCCTGTACACAACCATCATTTAATGATGATAAATCCATCCAGTGGTTTTGTTTTAGTCTCAAATCGAGCCGCTCGACCGTGTGACGTCACACGGTCGCACGCCCCTCCGCGGTTGTTGATTGACAGCAGTGTTTCAAAACAGACCCGCCCTGAGCGAGCTGTCATCATAGACTATAGTCCGTCATTGTTGATACACTGGAGCAGAATGGCGTCTAAGCGACTGTTGTTCTGTTCTTGGGTGCAATAACAAACACAGAAGTCATTCATAAATGATGTTCCTAAAACCGAACCACTGAGGGACGCAGAGTTTTGTTTACGAAGGGAATATTCCCCACGATCAACGTCAATGTGTTCATGTTTGCACGAATCATTTCTCACCAGACTGCTTTATAAACGAGGATCAGTATAAAGCTGGTTTTGCTAAGAAGCTGCTCCTGAAAAATAATCGGTAGGCTACCAACTATTTATGTTCCCTCTGCACCTAAAGTTTTATTAATCTTTATATTAATCTTTGCAAAATGATGGGGAAAAGTTTTTCATGACCATTAGTTGTAACGTCAATCTGTCAATGAACTAACGTATACATCAGTAAACACAGCGTTCGTATCTCACTACTCTACCCTGCCAGTGCATACAAAGATAGATCAAAGTAACATTACGTTAACCAACCATTCAGAAACGTCCTCAAGCCTTAATTGTCGAACTTCTTTGCGGCCGTCATCTTGTTCTGGTGAACAGTTACTCCAGTTCAAACTGATACAGTTGCACAGATGTGTCCTCAGAGACTCGCGCTGTCATTCTCTGTCCAAAACCTTCAAGTGTTGTCAAGGCAACACTCCACGTGCGTTCACGCCTGGTTCACGCCCGCAGAACAGAGGGGCGGGGTTTATTATTTAAAGGGAAATGCACTGAAATGGCTTGCTGAAAACAAGAGCTGATTTTGACCAGGTAAAATGGTGTTTTCTTAAAATACTAATGAGAATTTTTAATAAAAGTATATTACAAAGTTTTCATTTAGACCCTAAACATTCTTATTAACTTGTACAAAAATGGCATTATATGACCCCTTTAACCTTGGGCATGGGGTACTTTTTATCCCCGTTTGCTGCCAAAAAGCTCTTTTTTGTTTAATCTGGACCATAGAACCAGGTCCCTTTTGAAGTTTCAGTCGTGTCTGACAACTGAATATGCTGGAGTTTGTTTTTGGATGAGCAAGAAGGATTTTTCTTGAAACCCTCCCAAACAACATGTGGTGATGTACTTTTTTGGCTTTCTGACCACAAAGACTCAACTAATCTCTGCAAGACATCATAATGTTATATATATCAGCACAATAGAATGATTTCTAAACTGAAAACGGGTGTAGTAACTGCGTTGCCATCAAAGGGTATAAATTACATTTTAAGTATGTTAAAATAGAAAAGAGATTTTTTTTTTATTATTGTACTACAGTTACAGTAGGGTGAAAATATAATCTTCCATTTATTTATATCAAATTAATAGCCTCTAGAACATTTTCTTATTATTATTATTACAGAATTTCATTATTAAAACAAAATTATTTTTAAATAATAATTAGTGTGTAATGAAGTTGCATTTACTTTATTGCGATCACCAAAAGTGGCCCCAGATTATATTTAGATTTGAAATTCTATTATGGAACACCATTTTGCATAATGTTAGCTCTAAAAGGTCAATTTCTTCTTTGCTATTAAAGCCAGATGGAGCATTACTGCACCTGCAGTGCGTTCACTCCTTGCATAAAAATCAACCTCAAGAAGTTCGGTACCTGGTCTTGTCAAGATTCCTGTCTATAGCAATCCAATCTGGAGGGAATCGTGCATTAGTGACCTGCTAACTGGTCTGTGACTGGGAGCACTAGACTGTACAGAAATTACCCCAGTCCCCACTCTCTTTCAATTTCACACTTTAGTAAGCCTCTCCTTAAGATTAGACCGTATTGTTCCACAAAGGGACAAGATGGAGAAGAAATGTCCAGCCTTGGTTGAGCCTATTACTGAGGGATTGATTCATTTTGGTCAAGAGATAAGGATTCATTTTCTTGTTTTACTCTCTAACTGAGTGCAAATGCAGTGGGTAAGAAGTTAATTAGTTATGCAAAAAAAAAAGATGAAATCTCAGAGTAAGCCCTCAGATGTTCCTTCATCTTCATTTCCCTTTTCCCTCTCTCTCTCGTCCCCCCAACGACTTTATCTTTCTAGTTTAAAATGATGTTATAATGTAGTTTAATTTTTGTATTAATCTCAAGTATCATGAAACAAACCACAAAAAGACATTACCAAACATGTTTCACAGGATGCCACCACTTCAAATGTATCCTTTCTCATCTGCAGCATTTTAAGGATTCATGTAAAACCTTTAAGAGTTGTGCTGACAGACATGGCCAAGTGTGCTGTCACAAATCTTTCTATTGTGCCAAGCTTTTCCAAACCTACTGGGTTAGCTACATCTCTTGCTCACACTCTGTTGTTGGCTGTCAAATATTTTGGTCCCATTCCAGCTTCTCAGGGTTCTGGGCCAGTTTGGTGCCAGTGTGCGAGTCTGTGGAGAGGTGCCATGTAGAACCATGCATGTTTCACACTGGGCGCTTGTGCCCAGACCCGTAGCTTAATCCTGATCACTGCACTCGCACAAAGAATCAGATAAGGTGTCTTGTGACCTCATTGCTGCACAACATAATTAGAGACTGTTTTCACAGATTCTGTGGTGTTCATAACAATTTCGAATAATTCAGAATTCATAATTAGGTGATTTAGAAAGGGTGTCTCGGCTGCACTGTAAAACAAAAAACTACATATTTACTACATATACTATTACAAGTTAACTCAACTAATTCACTCCAATTAAAGTGTAATTAATTACTTTTGTTTATCTAATGAGTAACAGGTAGTCTTTTGAACTTAAAAACATATTTTCAAGGTAACTAGTTTATAGTCTAGTAGCCAACTAGTTGAACCTGGAAATGTTAAGTACACCAAAATTGTATTGCAGAAATGTGAAGTATGGGTCCCTAGCATACAGAAACTGTTGGATGCCCAGCCTGTTCTCATGTAAATGCGTCTTTATAAACACGCATGTGTATTGTCGTGTAATATATACGCGAAAATGTAGTTTTTACGTGCATATGAGACGCAGTTTTTGTCGTGCAATTGATACTGCAGTTCATTTGCGTATAATACACACGCACCCCACAGCACTAATTCCAGCAAGCGTCTAATACACACATAACTCACCCACACCTAGACTGAACCTGAACCAACCAATGCGATATCATATGCACGTAAAAACTCACTTTAGCGTATATATTACACGACAATACACATGCGTGCTATAAAGTACGCATTTGGTGTGATCGGGTTGGGATGCCACTTTGCATATGTTGAGCAATTTGCATAATTAGCATTATTGGCTTAATCATCCATTTCTGATCAGATATTTTTCACTGTATTGCCAATGTCTACAATATGTGAAAGGTTTTCAAGGTTTTAGAGGATGCTGATTTCATTTCTGGCATTTTCAGATTTCGAAAAAGAGCTAATTTTATTGCATATTTTGATTTATTTAGGTAAATTTGTATTACTTTCAGGCAATTAATTCTAGGTTATGTTTATGGTAAACAAAATAATATTACATTTCAGAAGCATGAGTGCTCTTGTGAATGGTTATGCATTGTTTTCAGGGTGTAGTGAGGCTGAATCCCTCCTGACACAAATTGCTTTTTGGATAAACGATGAATCCTTGTTAGGCTAAATGTTATGCATTTCTGGAGGAAAAACTTTGGTGTACTCAACATTTCCGAGTTCACAATGGGGCTCTACGGGCTGGCTAGTAGACTATTAGGGTCCAATTCTCACTATTAACTAGTTGCTTATTAGCATGTATATTACTAGGACACTGGCTGTTCATAAGTATGTATAAAGTATGTTAATACCTTTTTCTGCATGACCTTATTCTACATTCCTAATCCTATCCAATACCTAAACTTAACAACTACTGTACCCTACTAACTATTAATAAGCAGTAATTAGGAGTTTATTTAGGCAAAAAGTTGTAGTTAATAGTTAATAGTGAGAATTTAACCCTAATCTAACCTGTGACCCAACCTTTGTTAACAACATGTTTATATTATTCTTGTTAAATTCATTCAAGATAATAAACAGTTCCGTACTACTAAATAATATTTGTGCTAGCTACTTTTGTACATAGAGGGACGTTTTGATCCCTCATCGCATGATGCTTTGTCCCACATCTTTCTCTCCCTGCTGTCTGAAGGGGAGATTGATGAGATTTCAAGACTTGTGTGATATATTTATGTGGAGCAGTTCAGTAAATTGGCTAGACAGATTGAGTTAACCTAATCCTGACTATTCACATTCAGGTCCCTTATACAGTAATACTAAGCAAATATCTTTGTCTTATACGGTACATTACCAAAAAAGAAAACGAATAGAACGCTCTCCTTCCATATTTACCCAACGCCCAATCCGAATTGAATTTGGAAATTCATGGCCAGTTCAAAAATAAATAAAGATATAATTATAAAGGCCTTGTATTTAGTATTAGATTGCAAGCTTGTGGCACACACATCTTACTGAAAAGGATGATTATAAGAGAAGGCTGTTGTCAAATTACATTCTTGTTATTTGTTTACATTTTGAATGCACATATGTGACATCTTTGGTATGCTTCTGTTTGTCCTTCAAATCAAGACACTTTGTTTATATATGCAAATGTGTTCTTGTCTCTTTTTGTAGCCTTAGAAAGGTCATCTTTTGTTCTTGTCTGACTGACATGTTTTTCTCACAGTAAAGTCACTTTTATTCCTCACAGAAAAGCCAACACAAGACCAGAACATAAAGTGACCTTGTAAATCCAGCTTATGCTGTTTGTTTTTGTGTGTGTGTGTCTTGTTTAGTTTTCTTCTCTCACTTTGGTTTAAACACGTTATTGACTATCTTCTTTAGGTTGCCACTGACTCCTGTTCATCATGCCAGGGGGCGGGGCCTCAGGATTGTTTGTCCTGCTCAGACTCCTCCCACTTACTGAAGGATGGATTCTGTGTTTCAGACTGTGGTGTAGGCTTTTATGCTAGTCAAGGCAACTGTTATGGTATGGTTGGCAAAATTCATATCTTAGTCACTCTATGTGGGGTGGGTTGTTTGTGTGTTGTTCAGTAATGGAATGAAAATTTTTAATATATATTTAAATTAAATGATTGAGTCAAGTTTGATGCATAGTGTTTTTACATAAAAAAGTGTACTCAGTAATTTTTATGTATTTGAACTTCATTTCTAATTGTAAATATTAAGTGTTTTGATTTCTATATTCGGTTGATGAAGCATTTATTGTTGTAAGAAATGTTGTTTCTAATTTTGATTGGGATATTTTAGTCATGCTCCACTATTTTTTTAATGTTATTCCCTTAACTAAGATGAGTTGATACACCCCTCTCTCTTCTCAGTGCGTGAACTAAATCGCTCTGTCTTGCGGCGAAACTTTGTTAGCACTTAGCTCAGCCCAGTTCATTCATTAGGATCCAAGCAGAGAAGCGACTAAATGCATTCACATTAACTGTAATGTATGGCGGAATACCATAGCAAGTGCTTGGGAGCACTTTGACTCGCAGTAATATCATCACTCCTGAAATATCCTCTCCCTCTTTGGACTGTGAAGTGCTAAGGCACTTGCTATGCTATTCCGCCATACATTATAATTATCCATTTTACACGCTTATAAAAGCACAAAGTTTTATTTTGCGTCACAATTCTTGGTCGGGTTACACATCTTCGTGTAACTTTATTTATATAGGGAACACGTGGAGGTGTTTGGGCGCTTCTCTGTTTGGATCCTAATGAATGAACTGGGCTAAGTTAAGCGCTGAACAAAGTTTCGCCGCAAGACAGAGCGATTTAGTGAGACGAGAGAAGGATGTATCAACTCATCTTAGTTAAGGGAACATAGTTTAAATAAAAAAAATGGTGAAATATCCCTTTAAAGAGGCTATATGCAGCTTTTTCCCCCAAATAAACATAACGATAGCCTTTTTATTTGACCATTTATGACTCAAACATCTCCTGATGAGCATACTGACAACTTGTCCGCTCACAGTGGGTGCACCTATAAGCCTGTATCCTATTTTTCCTATTTTCTGTGTCGGGTTCGGACTTTTCCGCGCTGTCTGTGGATGTGACGTCAAGCACGTCCATGTTAAACGTTTCAGACTCACTCTGCCACCACCGCTAGTCAGCAAGTAGCCTACACTTGAGTCACAAGCAGAACACTTATCTCAAACGATATATGTATTGGACTGTTCTTACCTCTGTAAACATAATGTTGACCTCCATGTAGCAGATGACGTGTGCACGTACGAGTGACACGCTGCGAGCAGAAAGGAAGAGCAGTTCTGTTTTTTGGGCCAACAGGTGTCAGTCGTGAGTTTAAATTTCAGGAAAACGCATGTAGCCTCTTTAAATAAAATTGAAAAATATCTCTTCTAATAATTTTCTCTCAGAAATACTTACAAAAACACTGCAAGTAACACATTAAACATGAAATGTAAAAAAACCCTTTATTTTAATAATTTTAACAGTGTTGCTGTCTTCGTTTTATATCTATATATGCTTATTTTAAACATATTTTTATCCTGTCTGTAGCTTGTGACCCCTCCTGTGCAACCTGTCAACCTGACAACCCCAGCTGTATGAGCTGCACGCCTGAACATGCACTGCATCGTGGGGAATGTGTGCCACAATGTCCACCACAGTTTTACAAAGATGACCATGGCAGTTGCCAAGGTGATTAATATTTTTTTATATTTTGTTCAACACCTCCACTGTAGGTCTTACTGGGAACCAAAAAATTCAACTCAAAACCTAAATAATTAAAAAAAACAACCATAAATCTTGTTTCTTGTGAATTGAAAAACAAACAAAAAAACATTCATTCTGAAACTCATTTTCTTCTTTGGAAAGTTTCCCAGTCGTTTAGAGCCAAACCCGTGAAATGTATTCTCAGTGCATTCTCAAGTTTTCTCAGCAAAACCACATGGGTTAGAAAATTGTCATGTCTTGATGTTAGTTTTATGCATGATGAGTTTTAAAATGATATATTAATAACCTGTCAATCATAATCCTGTGGTGTACAATCCATTGGGTCTTTGGGTCTTCTTGGCAGGCTTCTTCTACCAAACGAGCTCATAAGAAAGTGCATAGATTGTGGTAGCCAATGATTACAGTTGAGTGCTGAAAGGACATTAAGAAGTAGCAAAACAACTACGGATATGTTATTTAATGGTGCTCTAAGCGATGTTGGGTGACGTCACTTCTTTTTGACGTTCGAAGTATTGTCAAACAAAATGGAGGCTAGCTACAGTACACCCTCCCTACCTAACCCCTAAATCCTTCTTGTCAGCAGAGGTCTCAAAAGTATTCACATTCATTACTCAAGTAAAAGTATAGACACTAGGGTTTCAAAAGACTTTTGTAGAAGTTGAAGTATCAACTTAAGCTTTTTACTCAAGTAAAAGTGGAAAAGTACAGGTTTCAAAACTACTTAAAGTATATACAGTAAGTAAAAGCTTAGACCGCGCCACATGGGCCTATAGTGCACTACCACCTCCTCAAAAAACATTTTTCTAAAGGCCATAATGACTATAATGTTATAGTAAAATGTTAATATTGAAAATTTTGGGATGCACTAGGCTACCTGTTTCAGCCTCATATATGCCCATAGAAAATGAATTTCAGATTTATTTCAATTTCTATTTTAGTACATTGCAAATACATTAAAGAACCATATATGTGTATGAGCATTACCATGTTCCATGTGTTTCATGAAGCGGAAGATAGAATCACCTATCACAGAAAACTTTCTGCATTTTACATTTTCAAAAAAAAATTCCATTCCTTCTATTCCATTCCATTTCCATTGCACTCTCTCTCTCTCTCTCTCTCTCTCTTTCTCACACTAACACACCTTTTGCCGCTTCACACAACCAAATGTAACTACAGCCTCTCACAAGTTAGAAAGAAAACACTAAGCCAATCAGTTTAGCGATGTGTGTTCAGGAGGCGGGACTCAGTATCCATGTGTGTTATTGGTCATTTTTTTGAACGATGCAAGCCGGAATGAAAACAAGCCGAAATGAAATAGGAAGTAACGAGGCTACTTTTTAAAATGTAAGGAGTTGAAGGTACAGATAATTGCGTGAAAATGTAAGAAGTATAAGTAAAAAGTCGGCTGAAAAATAATTATAAAGTATATAAAGTATAGTATAGATAGGTATAGAATAAAGTATAGATACCCAAAATTTCTACTTAGGTAAGGTAACAAAGAATTTGTACTTTGTTACTTGACACCTCTGCATGTCGGTTATTGTCTGGAACACTGTTTGTTATGTTTCTGGTTGGCCCAGTTTGTTTTTGTTGATGAAGCCTGGGGTGTCCGAGACAGCATATTACAGTGTGTTCAGGGGACAGGCAGCTAGCGGATAGTGAGGAGATGGTTGCTTGCGACATTCCTTAGAGCACCTTTAAAGTATTTAAAGCTACATTTTTACTATCCAACTTGATAAAATTGCTCCTGAAAGGTAACAAGAGGTCAAGGTTGGTTATTTTGCTCTCATCTCATGATGTGTTAATACCCCATTCTGAATTATACCTCTGTTGATCTTCCAGCCTGCCACAGCTCATGTGCTTCCTGCTCAGGGCCAGCTGTGTCTCACTGCACATCCTGCTCAAAGTCTCTCATCCTGAACCAAGGCCAGTGTGTGGAGTCCTGTGGAGAGGGTCTGTTCTCCAGAGAAGGACACTGTCACAGTACCGACTGCATTTATACAAGTCTGACATTCCCATTCCCACTGTAACATCATGATGTTGTGGAAAGTGGGTCATGATAAAACAGGATAGACATCAGTAGATGCGCTGTCCTAAAGAGTTTAAGGTTATTGCTAAACAACAGTTTGACACGAAGATAAACAGACAGGCTGACAGATAGATATAGACAGACAGACAGACAGACAGACAGATATATGTTAGATATACTATAGACAGACAGGCAGACAGGCAGACAGACAGATAGATAGATGATAGATAGATAGATAGATAGATAGATAGATAGATAGATAGATAGATAGATAGATAGATAGATAGATAGATAGATAGATAGATATATGATATATAGACAGATCAGATAGATAGATAGACGACATACATGACAGACAGACAGACAGACAGACAGACAGACAGACAGACAGACAGATAGATAGATAGATAGATAGATAGATAGATAGATAGATAGATAGATAGATGATTGATAGATGATTGATAGATGATAGATAGATAGATAGATAGATAGATAGATAGATAGATAGATAGATAGATAGATAGATAGATAGATAGATAGATAGATAGATAGATAGATAGATACAGATAGATAGATAGATAGATAGATGATATATAGACAGACAGACAGACAGACAGACAGACAGACAGACAGACAGATAGATAGATAGAGCAGGTTGCACTTATCTAAAGGATAGAGAGTATTTTTGTTCTGTAGGGGTTATCTGTTACTTGTAGCCATTTAGGTGTAGTTGTCCCCTGCCCTGGTGTGTCAATCATTACTGCATTGCGGGTGAGTGTGTGGTGTGTGCCTGAATAACAGATAACCTACCTTGGCTGTGTGGAGGTTGCTTGTTCATAGGAGTGTGTTTGTTATAGACTGGATATATGTACATATATATTTAGGCTGGTGAGGCTGTAGAGAGTATAAAAAATATACCTTCTTTTTAAAAGTTTGGGGTTAGTAAGATTATTTAGAAGATATTGACATTTTTATTCAGCAAATGTGACCCTGGACCACAAAAGCAGTCTTATTAAATTGTTAAATTGAGATTTGTACATCACCTGAAAGCTGAATTAATAAGTGTCCACTTATGTATGGTTTGGTAGGATAGGACAATATTTGGCAGAGATACAACTATTTGAAATCGGGAATCTGAGGGTGCAAAAAAATCGAAATAATTAGAAAATCGCGCTTTAAACGTTTCCATTTCTGTTGGCGATTGTACTGCATCCACTTACAAAAATAAAAATTTGATATATTTAAGGTAGGACATTTACTAAATATCTTCATGTATCATGATCTTTACTTAATACTTTACTAATCATTTTTGGCATAAAAGAAAAATCGATCATTTTGACCCGTACAGTGTTTTGTTGGCTATTGCCACACATATACCAGTGCAACTTAAGACTGGTTTTGGTACAAGGTCACAAATATGCATTAAATTGATGAAAGTTTTAAGTAATTGATAAAGTTACAAAAGATTTATATTTCAAAAGGCTGTTCTTTGAACTATTTAACAAAGAGTCTGGGGAAAAAAAACACTGTATCACGGATTCCTGAACGTTTTTCAACTGTGAGAATGATTAAAAATGTTTATTTGGCAGCAAATCAGCATATTAAAATTATTTCTGAAGGAACATGTGACACTGACTAAATATTCAGCTATGTCATTAAAGTAAAAAAAAAGAAGATAGATAGAAACTAGTCTTTTTGAATTGTAATATTTAAAAATTTTACTATTTTTACTGTTTTGTATAATTAATGCTTTACTGAGATTCTTGTTGTTGTTGTTACTGATCCCAAACTTTTGAATAGTAGTGTCCTGAAAATGCCTTAATGAAAACTAATAAATAGATAATATCATTAGCTCAGTATAAAAACAAATATAAGTCAATGTACAAAGTTCCCACCATGGTAGAAAAACAAATGTGTTTGGAAGCATGTATAAAATCATAAATTGAGTCGGTGTACCTCATGATTCCCTCAAAAAAGCATTAAGCCATTAAGTTTAAATTGTATAGAGGTATAACATGAAATGGCTAATGTTTAAGTTTAGCCTAAAGTAAATATAATTAGCATAAATGAAGGTCAGTTAAAGTCAGAGACAGTGTGTCACATATGAACTTTATCTTCTCTATGCAGGGTGTCATGTGTCCTGTAGGGTCTGTGTGGGTCCGGACTCCTCAGACTGCTTGCAGTGTGTCAAACAGGAAGAGGTTCTGCAGCCTCTGAATGGACATGTCTCTCACGGGTCCTGTATGTCTACCTGCAGGCCACAGCATTACCTTGACACAGATCAGACTTGTAGAGGTGAGAAAAAGAATACATATCCTTATATTTTTCTCTAAACATAAAGACACATCTGCTATGATATTTGATTCTCAGTAGCTCTGATGATGAAGTGATGGCAAGATAAACGCAGTTGTGTTGAGTGACACACTGCAGGTTGTTTGCACTAGATATTCCCAATGTCTTTATCCTTGATGACTGAAGATCTGCAGTTTATTCCAAAATACACCAGGGCTGCTGTACAGGATGTTAAACACCCTCTGGAGAACAATTTCCATTTAAAATTAAATCCTGCCAAAAAGGATTAAGAATGACATTCTGTTGTGAGCCGTCATACTGGAACACAAAAAATTTAATCTTAAACAGAATGTGTACATAAACCAAGATTAATAAATGCTGTAAGTAAATAAAAAAGCTAACCAATTGAATAAAAAATTCTATATTTTAGTTGGCTTTAAAGCTTGTGCTCTAAAGCCAACTAAAATATAGAATTTTTTTATTCAATTGGTTAGCTTTTTTTTCTACCCTTTTTTAAGGTAGTGAGAAAGTGTCCAGTTCGTGTCCACCGTTCATTCAATGGGTCCACTGTCATGAAGCTCAATGCTATAATAATGACAAGAGCCTCTTCCTTCAATGAAGACCTTTGTGTTTAGCCAGCATGCTCAGACAAATGTTGAACTTCCTCAGGGCTACTTGTCTGGAGTGTGTGTGTGTGTGCGCACGTGTATGTGTGTATGTGCTGATGGATCAGATATCATGCAGAGGAAATTCCAATCGGTAAATCCCTTTAAAGTCAGTCTCTCTGCAGACCGTGTGTGTGTGTGTTAGTCTGACTCAAGAGCGTAGATGAAATCTTAAATTCAATTTAACGTGGGCAACCATTATACCTTTATTAATAGCACTCATTTATGGTGTTTTAGATCTGTGCATTGAAATAGAAATGTTGATTCATTCATTTTCATACACTGTAAACTCAAGAAGTAATTTGACACTTAAGTAATTAAAAATGTGTCAATGTTTTTGCATTAAAATAATAAATCAAGTTGCATTTATTTAATAAGAAAACAAACACACTATTCAAAAATACAGAACAAGTATTTTGATTATAAGTAAAATCAATGGATATTGCCGTCATATGATATGAATTTAATTTGTTTGTGCCACTATTTATTCACAATAGTTTGTTAATTGCATGTCAATGAAAGTAGAAATAGTTCATGCAATTATATGCAAGTTTAAGTAAAGGTCAACATTCAAGACTTTTGAAAAAATGGTTTACACCATGGTTTACTTTTTAAACCATGGTGTGCGTTTAAAAATTGATTAGGAGTCCATTAAATTGGGATTCAGACCATGTGAATGCTAACCTCCAAAACTGATACACCATTCCCATCTTTATGGCTTCATTTCAAAACACACCCCATGGGCTGAAATGTCATTTAAAAGAAAAATTATCAAGATGAGGCCTTTGGGCATGTTTATTTTGTGTATGAATTGCATTAACGGGAAGCTTTAGCCCTGTCTCCAATTCACTCAATAGAATACAAATGACCTGGGTTAGTATTTAGCACACCTACTATTCTTCTTTGGGGAACATACTGAATTATAGGGGTAGAAAAAAAACCCTGTTCTGATTGACAATGAAACCTGGCTGAATAGACAGATAATTTAAAGACAAGCTCTTTGACTTTGGTCACATTGGAGCATGGCTGTTGTCCTAAGCGCTGTACTCAAAATCAAGAAGATTGTCATGGGCCTCTGTATTTTTCTGTTATTATGTATGTTTGGGTGTGTTGTCTCTGTCTGCATGTGTCTACAACACGTCTCTCACATTTAATCTGGTAGAGTAGTGGAGACGAGTCCAGACTTCACACCCGTGACAGGCTTTCTTTCTGCTTTCATTCAGCCGTGTGCTCACATGGCTCAGCTTTCTGACAGCCTTTTTAGAGGAAATGCCTTTTTCTACATATGTAGCTTAAAGGCAGATTGAGCATTGTGTCTACAAGACAGCAGTCCTGAGCCCTGTGATAAAGTTGGCTAACTGACTTACTTATAACTTAAGTTAATATGTAGATGTGTGAATGCACACCTGTAAAAGTTATATGTCAATATTTTACTTGTACATTTTTTTTTTATTCAAAACTTTGGATTTTTGAAAGAAGTCTCTTATGCTCACCAAGGCTGCATTTATTTGAGTAAAAACAGGAAAACAGCAATTTTATGAAATATTATTACAATGTAAAATAGGTATTTCTCTTTTAATACTTTTAAAATATTATTTATTCCTCTGATGGCACAGTGAGACACGCTTGTAGTTCAAGGAAGAAAGTAGGCGGGAACTGGTGAACCTTCAACTTAAAGTTAAACACAAAATAAACAACAAATAAAAAGACGTAAACAAAAGTAAAGCGACAGCCCCTCATGGACGACCAATATTATTTATTATTATTACTTTTTAAGCACTGTACAACCGTATTTCTGGACAAATGTGGGCAAAATTTTTGATTTATTTTTAAAAATACTTCCCTTGATCTGAGCGGTACAAGACTTGGCTACTTTTCCTAAGTTTGCCTCCTGAACACACACATTTTTTTGACTCAATTCTACAATGTTAAGTGGGTGAAACAAAAGAAAACAACCTCTTAATCTTGTATTTGGGTCAAAAAATGGGCACCCATAGAAATGAATGGGAAAAACTGTAATTTAGAGCATTCTAAAATAAGCCAAAATAAGACACCAGGTGACAGGAAAGTCACTTCATCTTAAGGTTTTAGCTCTAAGAAGTTATTGGAATGATATTTTAATGTACTTAAAAAATAAATAAATAAAAATAAGCATAATTTACATAGAAAATATGGTACTTTTTTAAGTAAATAAATTCTAAAATACCCCCCCACCAAAAAATAAAAACCCACAATAAATGGATAGACAACTTTATCGAAGACAGTGATATAACATTTATAATAAATAAAAATTAGGATCACACCTGAGTCCTCTGTGCCCATTTTTGTCCACAATTACAGGATTAAGGGCTATAAAGTGAATACGGTTTGAAGGCTACAGGTAATTTAACTACTTAGTGAAGCAAGTCTTTGTGGTTTCCAATCCGTAGTTTCAGCGTGTTCATGAGTTTATAACACCAATATTTCACATAAAACAATCACTTTTTCCCTCCTTTTCTCTTTCAGAATGTCACACCTCATGTTCAGGCTGCACTGGTGGAAGTTTCCAGAATTGTACTTCCTGTGTACGACCCAGTATCCTTCAGCAGGAGCAGTGTCTCGATAAATGTTCTCATGGTTTCTATGTTCAGGACCGTTCTTGCCAAGGTGGTTATGGATGTTATTCTGTTCCTTCACACAAAAGAAACCCATTTCCCTGTGGATTAACATGTTCAATGGATTATTTTATAAATCTAATGTTGTGCTCATTACTTTCTCTCCCTTCAGCCTGTCATCCATCATGTAAGGAGTGTACAGGCCCGTCTCAGGCTGACTGTTCTGCCTGTCCAGCCCACGCCAGTCTCCATAACGGCTACTGTCGAACCAGCTGCCCTGAGGGCCAATACCCGAATGCTGTTGGCGACTGCATTGGTGAGTGAAAATCAATCTTCCCAGACCATCACCAAAACATGCTTCCAAGTGTCACTTTTGATCTCAAGTCATTGCACCTGCCCGGGTTTAAGGTGTCAAATGAGCACATTTTGCCTTCAAGGGAGGATTTGCTTTTCAAAGGGCACGTCAGGTATCGTTGTAAAGTCAATGCCAAGAGCATGAAAATGGGCAAATGTGCTCTGAGCCAGTTTGATTCAAGAAACTAGTCAATTCTGTTATCCTGTTATTTGGGACTTAATAAAATGTGGTTGAAGTACCATTATGTGTCTCATAAAGAGAAGAGGTTTTGTGAAGGAAACATGAGAAAACAAATAGAAAGCAGTAAGCAGTGAAAGTGCTTCAGGAAAGTCCTTCTACGCTAAAATATAAATGTGCCTCTCAATCAAAATAGGCACAAACACTGTTGGAAAATACTGTAGTAATATCAGATTTATGTATTTATCAATAAATTTTAAATTATTTAATTGGATTACTTTTGACTTTAGGGCTGAGAGCAGTTATTTCTTACTCTGTGTACTTGATTTTGTTACCATAAAAAAGTAAACAGTAAAAAGTTTGAAGTACATATTTTTGTTTTGTTCAGACTTGAAAACAAGTAATTCCCAATTCTCTCAAGCTAAGTAAAAGAAAAAAAACCTCTTTCCTTTGGTTTCACAGACAAGGCCATAGTTACATACTAAAATGCATGTTTGAGTTGTTTTTACTACAAGCAACTTGCACTTAAAATATGTTAAAATATGTAATTAACATTGTTTTGTCTGAAGATGCACCAGTAATGTTTTTGTCGCGTGCATCCTATCACCGTAAACTGCCCTGTTAATCATCTCGTCACAGTTAAAATCTTCCATTCAATCTAATATAATTTCTTACCATTTTGGAGAGAAATGTTGTCGTTCATCTGCCAGTGGTGGGTCTTTCATGCAAAGACTCTCCTCATATATTTGCAATTTGAATGCAATGATGCATTTAAAAGTGAATGGCTATACACGTATCTTTACAACATTTATTCAATGTTGACAACATGTTCTAGAGTTCAGATGCAAAAGCCTCTAAGTGCCATTGAAATTTTCTTCTAAAATGGCCATTTTTATCAAGCGTGTATATTTAAGTTCAGTAATTTCACTTCAATGGCAATGAAGATTACCTATTAATTGTCATTTAAGTGAAATTACTGACCTTAAATATACAAGCTCGATATAAAATGGTCATTTTAGAAGAAAATTTAAAATGACATTTAGAGGCTTTTGCATCTGAACTCTTTCAAATACATTTTCGTCAGGTTAGATACTGATAATTAATCACTCAAACCCCTTTATCTAAACCTCTCTACACAACCTTGTCCTCCATGTTTGTAGTTGTTTAACACTTTTCACTCGTGTTTGTAGTTCTAACCAAATCCTCATCCAACGCACAATGGGTTATGGGCAGTATCAGTCATTAAAGTGTGCATCAATCTGCACTTCGGATTCTGACTGGACATACACTGTAAAAAAAAAACCTGTAAATAAACAGTAATTTTCTGAGTAAACTATGGTCGCAAGTTCCCAACGACGGAACTGCGACCATAGCTGGCTAACGATGCTTTTGGGAAACGCACCCAGTCTCATTCGCAGAAACATTAAACACCATCATGGTAACACATGAAAATTTTAAAATGCATTAAACATTAGTTTAACAACATTAAATGTAACATAAAACCCTAATATACATAACTGATTCAAAAAAACTAAGAAAACTATGAAGAAACAGTTATTTCAACAAAAACACATCAAATGTGAAGTGTCATGCAGGGAATTGTGGGAATGTCAATTTACGGTTTTTCACTGTAAATTATACAATGAGTTGTTCTTTTTCACTTTCAAAAACTGTAAATTTAATGGTATTTAGTACGGAAATACTATTATTTAACCTTAAAACTCACTTTAACACCCACATACTTAATGATCTTCAAGGAAAACATGTTAAATGACTGCTGATTTCTGCAGTTATACCTTCTTTTCTGTGTTTTCTAATTTAACAGAAAAAATCTGTAAAATATTACGGAATATGTTATGTAAAATTACACACAACCCTGTAAAAATACAGACAATTTCCTTTAAAAAAACGTAAAATAGATGTAAAACCAAAATACAAGCAATTACCTGTAAATTCAATAGTGGACCTTTAAATTACAGTGTAGTGTACAGTGTTTTTTACAGTGTAGTAGACCATTCGGTTTCTTTGGAACACTAATTTTAACATACTACAATTTGGGATGTACTAATTCTATTTTCGAATACTATTTAGGATGTATAGTATGCGAATTGAAACGCAGCATATGTCTATAAATTAAAAAAATGGTACCAATATTATCAGTCAGTCTAAGAAATAAGCCAACAGAGGATTTCATTGGCTGATATGCATCTCTTTATTATCAGTGCCCTCATGGAAATGAAGCCAGTCAACTCCTCAGCTGTTGAGGAGTGAGAGAGAATATACAGATAAAAGAGTGTTTACTTTTACACCTTTAGAATCATTGTTAAGTATAAGTATTTTTTTTTTCCTTCATTTTCCTCAGTTCGGGATGTTCTACTGGATATGCATCATAATAATATACGCTGTCTGTCTCTTTGTTTCTCTGTCAGAGTGTGAGGAGGGATGCCAGCGGTGTGTGGCAGACCTGCAGGCAGGCTCTGGCACTGTGTGTTTGTGGTGTAAGGTTCCCAGGATGCTGCTGCTGGGAGATCGCTGTGTACCACAGTGTCCACTTAAATACTCATCGAGTGGCACGGAGCCTGCAAAAGTAAGTTAAAATGAAGGCAAAAGATGAAGTACATTCCCAGAACCAGATGTGTACAGACATTTAATTTTTACCCTTGTGAGGCTACACATACAGTAGGGGTAAAAACTCTTAAAAAATGCATTAACACGCCTTATTTTTGTTAGCAAGACTTACTGTAAGGTCTCCTTTTAAATGCATATTATTAAAAAAACTGTGTTGTATACAATTATGCTAATATGTTTATAGGGAAAACGTACTGTAATTTGTAATGCAAATGTGTGAGATGTGGTGCCAAAAACAATTAAAAAAAGATTAATGTACAGCATCAAATCATTTCTAGTTATTTGTAATTTACAATTAACAAATTACTAGTGTGAATTGACATCTAGCACATCTATATGAATAAATAATAGGGAGTATAGAGCTTCACTGTCCTTTTTTATGAACTGATTATACACATCTTTTCCTGTTTTTTTAACATAACTATGATTGTAATATCGCAACCATTGTGATAAGATTGTCACAATATGCTTATGTTGAACCCTAATCTGCATCTGCAATGAAAATTCATCACATCTTTTAATATCATCTAACTGTCTTCCTCTGAGAAAACCGTGTGCTGCTTTTATTTCCAGCATGAGTTTCATTATGTAGAATGAGCATCATTAGTCACACACAATGTCTAATCTCAATCCCAGCATCCTTTTTATGCACAGGTTTTGTCATTCTATGTGATCTCTCAATGTAATATAGCCAGAGCCTCTGTTTTCATAACCCTGATGCAATTACCTGTGATGCTTTGAAAGTGGCTCCTCTGCTGACAGTGTAGATGAGACGGTGCATTTGTTTCTATTAGGGAGTGTGTATGTAGTGCTCGGCTGTAATGCAAAATCTTTTAAGATGCTGATGTGATCTATAAACTATTATGACCTTTTTTTAATTGCCTGGCTTTTGCGTGATACAAAGGGAGAGTGCATGTGCAGAAGTGTGTACGTGAGAGTGTGTGTTGTTGTGTGTGTATGTGTGAATTGGCTCTATGTACATTAAAGCAAAAGACCATTAGTGGAAATTACTTGCAGCATTAGCAAGTCTGCCCTCTTTGAAGGTGATTTGTCAAGTTGACGGCAGACTGAATGTCATATTTGAATGGATATACTGTATCTGCTAGATGTCAACAGTATTGCTTTTAAATATCTATAATATTGTTGTGGAACGTGAATGTCCTTGGCAACCACGCTCATTAAAATGTAAAGGTTATCTGATCAAGATTCTAAGAGTTTTACAATCATTTTCTGCTAAAACTGAGTCTTTTCTCAATCACTCGTGTGCATCTACAACATGACAGCAGTTTACAGATGTATATACGTATAGTGTTATATGTTATTAACAGAAAGTTATCATTAAAAGGATACTCCACTTTTTTGGGGAATAGGCTCATTTACAACTCCCCCAGAGTTCACAGTTGAGTTTTACCATTTTAGAATGCATTCAGCCGATTTTCTGATATTTAGAATAATGTCAGTAACCAGACAGTTTCTGGTCTCATTGACTTCCATAGTAGGAAAAAAAAATATTCTATGGAAGTCAATGAGACCAGAAACTGTCTGGTTACTGATATTCTTCTAAATATCAGAAAATCGGCTGAATGAATTTGAAAACAGTAAAACCCAAATGTTTAACTCTGGGGAGTCTGTAAAATGAGCATATTTCCAAAAAAGTGGAGTATCCCTTTAATTTACACAATGGAAGGTGTAAATAAAGCCTTTTCATCCCATTCCTCTCTAGAGACACTTATTTCCAAAGTGTCCTGAAAGATATTTGAGACAATTATCTTGCCTTCATACTTACTGTGCTAATTATTTGGTCATCGTTCTTATTGTCCTGTGCCTGTGTTCTCCAGAATGTCACTCTTCCTGTCAGGAGTGCCGTGGGGACGGTCCTCTCACCTGTACTTCCTGTTCGGCACCTGATGTTTTGGCCCCATCGGGTCTCTGCAGCCCCCGCTGTCCAACCGGATATTCACGCTGATGAAAACAGGGTGTGCCAAAGTAAGTTCATCTTTACTTATAGTTTTATTTTATTATGCATCCATCCATCCATAATAAAAACTGCATATGTGTTTGATAATCATATTTGATACATCAGGCTTTATGGCTCATATAGTAGGATAAAGTGTGATTGAATATCGTACTCAAGGAGGAAAAAAAAACAACCTTGATTTTATTCAACGGCTCAAACTGAGCAAAAAATATGCAATTTGGTCCAGTTGCTTGATATTTTATAAGAATAGTCTTAGCAAAATAATAAATAAATGCTTCGTTTTATGATTTCGTAGATTTTGTTGTGGGGGCCAAACATATAATGCAATACAATCGATGATTGAAAAATGTACAAATAAACATTTTCCAAAAGCCTGATTATCTTATTTGCATATATCACACTTACCATGATTTTTCTAAAAAATGATGCATGGATAATCAAGTTAGCCCAAGTTGTTTTTTCCCCAGTAATATTACGGGGGAAAAAATGAAAGTTATTTTTGCATTTAATTGTATAAAATTCAGTAAGGCAACTGTATCCATTAGGGTAACTTTTTAAAAATGAATCTAAAAAGACTTTTACATGCTAAAACAGTATGAACTATCAATCATATGACATAAGTTATGAAGAAGATTGTGTACAATAGGGATTTCAGCAACGTTTTAATTATGTGGATAATTTAGAGACATATTACTGTACATATGATACAACATTGATGAAATGACAATTGTGTGTTTCAGTGTGTGACGCTCAGTGTCTGAGCTGTGAGATGGCGGGTGTGTGTACATCCTGTAGAGATCCTGCTAAAGTGCTTCTGTTCGGGGAGTGTCAGTATGAGAGCTGTGCTCATCAGTACTACCTGAACACCACCACACGCACATGCAGAGGTGAGTCATACATGAAATCATCTCAGAGGAATATTCATTAAGACTAGAAACTTTTACATCCTGATATATTCAGCCATATTAAAAGTTATTTTAAATGACTGATCCTGTAGTGTTAAACTAAACTATTAGTTTTACTTGTCCATGAGACAGGTATCTGGATTTGATTTTTTGATTTGTATCGCCCAATCTCTTAAAGGCTGCAATCCACTACATGCTGTTTTCTCAAAAATTTGAATTTGAGATTTCTTAGCTTCAGACTATGATTTCATCCAGCGAGAGGAAATCAAACATGTTGGATATTTAGAGCAGATTTCAGAACACATATTGTTTTCAATTTTCATTCGTCTCCTAGCAACAAGGACCATATTTCTGTGTGAGTTTGGATCAACATGAAGGTGTAGTACTGTGTTAGATTTCCCTGATTGGTCTAGGGTAGGAAGGCAACAGCAAAGGAAAATGGATGGTGGTGAAATGAATGTGCAGTAGCATGAAGCCACCCCATCTCCACACCCAGAATTGTCTCACAATAAACACAATTCTCTTATTAAAGAAGGTAGTTTTTATTTACCAATCAAACAAAAGATAAAATGGTATCAGATTCAGAAGGGGTATTGCCAAAACAATAAACAATCAATCTAACTCCTTATTAAATCGAACTACTTAAACTAAAAGAAAAGAAAAACAAGAGTACAGCAAAATTAGCTAACTCCCTCGCTAACATAAACAGGAGAAAAGTCGATCAAAATAAATGGCACCCACTTCCCTACTAACCCTGAAAATAAATAAATAAATCATTAACTTGCAAATTGCAAGTAAGAGGAAAAACAGATTAATTAAACTACACAAGAAAGGTCATAAAGGGAAGGCGGAGAGTAAACTACCACAATAAGTAGAACACCAAAAATAATGTATAGATACACAACACTCTCAACTTGTTCCAACTAAACATCAGGTCTGGGGTTGGCGATAGAGACCTCAAAGCCACTGCACACAACCAAGCCACTACTAACATAGCTCTGATGATGGTTGCAGTTTAAATAGTCTCTTTCCCTCCCAGCATCCAATCACAGCAGGACATTGATTATTGGCCTTAGGTGGAAACCATTCTCCTACGAAGAGAGAGACAGGGAGAGAGAGAAAGAAAAACAGCACAGCTTGGTTGTGCCCACAAACAAAACCTTACGGCTTTGGACGTAACATATGTGATCCTCAGTCATTTAGTGTACAATGCACAGTTTTTTCTGTAACCATGTACAAAGTTGGAAAGTGGATGATTCCCATTGTTTTAAAAACTGTTCTGATGTTGAAAGTTGTGTAGTGAATTCCAGCCTTCCAACCTCAATCAGTCTCTTATAACTAACATGCATCCTTAAAATGCACAGAAAAGTTGGGCTAAAGGGAATGTATTTTAATATCTAATAATTAAGGTCAAGTACAGAACACACTAGACTAATTAAATGAATAATTAATTTAATTTTAGAGAATATATTTGTTAAAGGGTTAGTTCACCCAAAAATGAAAATCTGTCAGTATTTACTCACGCTCATGTTGTTCCAACCCCGTAAGATCTTTAAATATTCCATGTGCCTACAGTGGCCACTGTAGGCACATGGAATATTTAAACATTTTCTTTAATGACTTCATGGGCCGTCAAGAGCCAGTCCCTTAGGCAGCCTATGTAGGAGTGATCCAGCTCTCAGATTAAATAAAAAATATCTTCATTTGTGTTCCGAAGATGAACAGAAGGTCTTACGGGGTTGGTACAGCATGGGGGTGAGTAATTACTGACTTAATTTTCATTTTTAGGTGAACTGACGCCTTTAAGATATATTTGATTAAATCTGAGAGCTGTATCACTCCTGCATACTAGTCCATGAGCTTCTGAGGGATTGAAATTTGCTGGTTCTTGAAAATTATTAAAGCATCGTTGAAAGTACCAAGTGACTACACGTGGCCCAATCTTAAGTTTATCAAATGATTAGAAAACTTTTCGATGCGCAAAAAACAGCAAAAATAACAACTATTTCAACTATTCATTTACTTTATCTCTCTGCCTCAAGTCAGGTTACTAGTTTAATAATGTAAGCTTCTGTTATTGTACGTCACACGCATCATACACATGACCAGCGTCGGCCAATAGTGAGCCTACGTGTGACGTAGCTCTACGCTATCACACTACGTTAACTGACTAGAGGCTCATAGAGAAGGAAGTGAATAGTTGAAATAAAGTCATTGTTTTTGTTTGTTTTTGCGCACAAAAAGTTTCTCGTCGCTTGATAAAGTTAAGATTGAGCCACTGAAGTCACTTGGACTATTTTAACGATGTCTTTAATAACTTTTTGAGGCCGGCAAATTTCATTTCCTCAAGAAGCCTATGGACTAGTATGCAGGAGTGATCCAGCTCTCAGATTTCATCAAAAATATATTAATTTGTGTTCCGAAGATGAACGAAGGTCTTACAGAGTTGGAACAACATGAGGGTGAGTAAATACTGACAGAATTTTTCATTTTTGGGGATTTTTTTTGTCCCTCGAGTATGTGTGTTTTTGATTGAGTGAGAGTGAATCGGAAAAGAGGGACAATAACAGAGGGAGCACACATTATGTGATGCTGTTTTACCCCTGCAGTACAGTGAAGGAAGGTTACCTTGACAATATTAGGTGGTAGCACATCAATAATGCTGTACATGCTTGTTTTCTGTATCTTTATGGATAAATACGTGAAAGAAGAACACAGTCTAAATGACATGGACAAATGAGCTGCCTTTGAGTGGAAGCAGTAAATATGGACATCACTGACATTTGAATTGGATGTAGTGGTAAATGAAGTTAGCCACTGTTCTTTTCAGAGGAACGCTTGAAATGTTTTGGCTTGGAGGATGGTTTCATTGAATGAGGGGAGAGATGATGAGATTATAGAGATCTGAGCGATGACAGAAAGAGCGTGATGGGCTTTTTAATGAGCTGTGCTGATTTAGAGAGCGGTTGCGAGGTCTGGTTGCGAGCTATCAAATGGTCGGCAAGTGCTCTCTATAATAGATGATTTGACAACTTAAATCTTGTCTCTTATCTTCTCATTGTAAGTCAAGCGGTATATTGAAATCCTTCATATTTCCTTTTTGTACAGATACTTTCAAGCTTGGTTTGAAAACCTTAAATTGAAATACTACTTTATGAAAAATGCTTATAAAAAGATGATTCTGGCTGGATGAGCTGTGTTAAAGCTGTTGTTAATAAATGGTAGTTGATGCACAGCTGTGATTATACTTTCTACAGTATATAAGTTGCTACCTCGCCACAGATAAACTTATGAACTATATTACTTGGCGGCCAAATTGTTTATGCGTTGTACAGAATACATGAAAGAAAAGATGTCACTGTTTCTTCTACTACATCACAACTTTACTGTAACATACAGTCTCTCTTATTAATTAACATTGCTAGAAAGTTCTCTATTCCTTTAGGCAATAATCTTGTCAAAATTTGCATACTGAATTAAAAGTGATTGGTCTTTATCATACGCTGTTTTTTCCTTCAGTAAATGCAAGTCCAACGCCAATCTTTCATGCTCTCTCGTCACTGTCTCTTGGCCTTTTTCTTTCTAGCTTTTCTTCAATCACACTCCAATTAATCATTTTTCTTCTCACATTCCTTCCACCCACTCTATCTTTCGCTCCGTTTCTCTCAGAGTGCGACTGGAGCTGTAACGCATGCCGCGGACCCCTGCGAAGTGACTGTCTGCAGTGCATGGAGGGATACGTCCTGCAGGATGGCATCTGTGTGCCAGGTTGCTCGCCAGGATTCTACCAGGATGCTGAAAGATGTCTGAGTGAGTCATCAACAAAACTAACAACCTTCATTATGAGTCCAACCAATCAATTTTCCAGCTCAATAAACATTGACATTTCAATCTCTCAGTCAGTTGTCACAGTCGGGGAGTGAGGGAGTGAGGGAGGGCCACTAATTTCAGCTGTATAGTGCCAACATCAGCCGCTGTGCTAGAGCCAAGGTTTAATGGCACTTTAATGGATTGATTTCAAATTAGACTGAAAGTCTATCAGCGGTGCTGTAGGTATAGACCAGATTGAAGAACATTACTTAAAATTCACTTTCTTCTGTAATTTTGATATTATCCAGCATTAAAATGTATTGTAGCATGTAGTATTTAACTCACGGACACTGAAACATTTCAGCAGAAGAACTAGAATTTATTTATCTATTATAATTGATCATATTTTAATCTCTTTTAATTTTATTATTAATTAATAATTGTTATAATGTTATTATATTTTAGTAATATATTTACACTACCATTTAAAAGTTTGGAGTCAAAGATTCTTTTTAAATAAATGAATGCTTTCAGTTAGCAAGAATATATTTAACTGATCAAAAGTGACAGTAATGTAGTAAAAACATAATGTAACAAATTTCAGACATTTCACCTTATATGGAGCCTTTTTGACACAAAGGATTCTTAAAAAAATCAATAAAGAGATTTAGGATTCTATATAGAGCACCATTGAACCTTTTGTCTTGTTTTGAGAGTTAGAGTAAATATTATATTTCTTTATATTTTACATTTGTCTAATTTAATATATGAAATATATTTAGTTTTTATGTTTTTAAACTTTTTTTCTGTATGCTTTTAGTATTTGTAAGTGTATTTGACCATATCCCATCCACTTCACTTTTGAGGTTCCCAATCCATCATGGAATCTTTTTATGGTTTTAGGTTTAATAAACTATTTTTCTTTTTAGTAATATATTTACACTACCATTTAAAAATTTGGGGTCCAAGATTATTTTTAAAGAAAGGAATGCTTTCATTTAGCAAGGATATATTTAACTGATCAAAAGTGACAGTAATGTATTAAAGACAGTAATTTTACAAATATCCCAAATAAATTCTGTTGAACTTTCTAGTCTTCAAAGAAACCTTTAAAAAAATAGATATATTGTGGTTTACACAAAAATAGGAATCAACCCAACTCTTTTCAACATTGATCAATGTTTCAACACAGAATGAATCAACACAAAATTATCAAAAAGAATAATTTCACTGAATATTCACCTTTGCCGTCACAATGAATTGCATTTGAAAATATATTGAAATGGAAAAGTTATTTCAAATTGTAGCATCATTTCACAACATCACTATTTGTACTGTTTTCAATTTTTTAAAACATGCAGCCTTGGTGAGCATAAAACATTCAAAAACATTCAAAAATGGTATCAATTTTTAAAAGGAATGTAAAATTATAGACAACTTGGATTTCATATAAAATATAAATCAAATTTCAGTCTTTCTCTTCCTTCTTCTTTCTCTGAACAGGCTGTGGTGAGCACTGTGATCAGTGCCAGACCCATGGCCGATGCCAGCGGTGCCAGCTGCCGTATGCTGTGTTGAATGGACAGTGTGTACTGGAATGCGGAAAGCGCTACTTTTTAGACGACTCGACCCGTCAGTGCACCGGTGAGTGCTGTAAATCTGGTCTGAGAGAGTGATCGTGACTGCCTACATCGTTCATTTTGGCATGCTTACCAACCTGCTAATTTTAGAGGAGCTCAGTATAGTGTGATGCAGTTACCTCTCGTGTTCTACCTGAGTCTAATGACAGATTGTTTACTGTTATTTCCCAGCATGCTCAGCTGGTTGCTTGGAGTGCATGAGTGCAGGCGAGTGTCACGTCTGTGCTGAGAGCTTCTTCCTGAAGAGTGGGGGATGCATCCCGGATTGTGGTCATGGATACTACACTGACCGAAAAACGAGAGCCTGCCATGGTAACCTGGAATTTCTGCTTCGCAAATCTGATACAAAATAAGGTTTCTACTGACCAAAAGAAATCTTTATACTTGGCCAGCATAATTGGTGCAGTGCTTTTAGTATGTACACATTTAAAATTAAACATTCTATAGAGAGCCTGAAAGGGTTCTGGCAGGCACTTCATGGGATAATTTTTCGTAATATTCCAAATAATATACTAATAAATAATTATTTATAGGCCTTCTTGTTAAAAGGGCTTTGTGTTTAATTTATTAGGGGAGTCTAAAAAAAAAAGAATGTACGAATTAATTAAAACAAATTGAATTGAAATCTCTCTCTCTTATAGTCTGCTATCAGTGGCTCAAACCTCTGTTACTAACTCTACGTTTTGGAATTTGCAACGGAGGCATGGGATTGGATGCTTAAAAAAATTAGTCCTATATACAAGAGCGTTTTAATGACAGAAACTTGACAAACGTCTTGAAATGCATCAGCTGAACAATGTTTTGAGGTGTGGTAACTGTAGTATAAGTGGAATAATTGATGATGGGTCCTTGAATTATTAGAAAATAATGCACACCCGAGGTGTAACGTCCACTCCGCTTCACACCCCAGGTGTGCATTTTTTTTTCTAATATTTCAATGACCCATCATCAATTAGTCTTTACATAGTATATCTCTAGTCTTTTTTAAACAGCTTGTAAACATACTTTAGACTTGACTAGAAAAAAATGAAAATAACCCATTAAACTTGGAAAAAATATTTTTTATAATAACATTTAAAAATAAAATTAATTAAAAATAAAATAATTTTATAATTTTAAAATTTATATAGAGCCTTTTTGACATAAATCATTTTCAAAAAATTTATAAAAGAGACTTAGGATTCTATATAGAGCACCATTGAACCTTTTGTCTTGTCTTGAGAGTTAGAGTAAATATTATATTTCTTTATATTTTACATTTGTCTATTTTAATATTTTAAATATATTTAGATTTTATGTTTTTAAACTTTTTTATGTTTTTAAACTTTTTTGTTTCTGTATGCTTTTAGTATTTGTAAGAGTATTTGACCATCCCATCCACTTCACTTTTGAGGTTCCCATCATGGGATCATTTATGGTTTTAGTTTTAATTAACTATTTTTCTTTTTATTCTAGTTTTTATTGAGTTATTGAAATTATGTATGCTTTAGTATTTGTAAAAGTATTTGACCATCCCATCCACTTTTGTTTCTACAGCAAACAGCCGCGCTCCATCTCTTTATATCAATGGCTCTCTGCTGGTTCCTATTGGTGGAGTTCAGCCTCTGGATCCAGCTCTTCTGTCAATTAAGGATGCAGATAGCCAATCAGAGAGCATGCTGCTCCAGCTCCTTCAACCACCAAGTAACGGCCACCTCGTGGTCCCTGGAGAATGACAGAGACAGAGCACTGGGCAGAGATGATATTTTCACCTTTACTCAGCTTAAACATAGAGCTGTGCGCTTCATTCATCATAAAGACCAGACCAAGTGAGTGTGTGTGTAACATGGAGTGGCAGAATTAATCCTGGATCATTTCCCCAGGATATGTGTTTGAGAAGTCATTAGAATCATAATTCGTATTTATCAACTAGATGATATAGTATATGGAAGTCTAAACCCAGACAGCAACAGTCAGAGGCGTAGCAAGCTTGTCAAAAGTGTCTGGGATGGATGTGACATTTAAATTTTGGCATTAACAGCTATTAATGACTAAAACGCTTAAAAGGAACTTTGTTGTAGATGCTGTTTGTTGTATATGCATTTATAAATGATCGTTCTTTCCCACTGGACTTTGTAAAACTATGTTGTGTGGACCTCTGTCCCCCCGTAATGCTCCCCCCGCACATTTTTTTTTTGTACATTTTAAGGTTAAATGCTCAATCTGATGCACTTTGAGAGCTCAAAATCAAGAGCTTCAACCAGGTTCAACCCATGACATGACCTGTGCACATTGAAGAAAGGAAAAGCATTGACTTGTACCTAAAGAGGGCTCAAACATCTTTTTAGTTATGATATAGAGTATATTTTATATTGCGCTATAGAATTGGAAAATTACAATTCTTTTCTCCTAATTTCTTCACTTTTAAGAAATAATCCCTTGAGCTTTTATTTTGTAGAAAAGTGTGAGCAAAGTGCACTTTATTCTTTAAATCACGCAGCTCAAAAAGTGCAGGTGTTGAACCCTCCAACCGGGAAAAGTGTGGGTGTTAAAACCCCCGCATCCCCCACTGGTGTGACACCCCTGGCAACAGTATCAGCCCAGATCAGGTACACGTGTTATCCACATCCACGTGTTATCCGATCTGGGCCGACACTATGTTTCTGTCTGGGAAATCATTCGTTTCATATTGTTTACTCACTGTTTATAGTTCATGTAAAAGATTACATTTCTCATCTCCTGAAATATCACTCACTTTGGGTGACGATTCTGTTCTTCATTCCTGCGGCGTGCGGCCCATTTCTTCTTAGATTTACATATTTGTTGATCATTATACACCAAAATATCTAGAGAGATGCTGTACAGGAGTAAAACAACTTTGTATTAAGGCGAGCAGGTGTCAAGTGTGTGTGTGTGTGTGTGTGTGTTTTGGGAGAGTGCGCAGTCATTAGCTTTAATTACCTTGGTGAAGTTGCTGAGGCATTTGACAGGACACACACACACACACACACACACACACAGTGACCATAAGCCAGAGCATTTGTGTTGATCACATGTGGAAGTCAGATTGACTGCTGACCTTCAATTTTCTCACAATTTTCTCAACTTTCTCACAGCTTATCTTCATTATATCCTCTAACTCCCTTCAGCTCTGTGATTTAATTAACAAGTGATTTGTGTGCCCTTACACTTTCACTCCTATTTTATTCCTCATCCCTCTTTTCACAATTTATCCATTTTTCAGTCTTTATCATTTCTCTTTAAAAGCTACGCTGTCTTTTTCTCATTTTTGTCTCAGCTCTTTGCTTCTCTGGGTCTTATAGTCATTTTCTGTGCTTTTGTCCACTTTATACACAAACACACTTTGTTTTTCTGTCAAAATGTAAAAATGGAAACTATTACATCCCATTGACTCAATAATGAGCTAATCATTTTCATTAAGACATTATTTGGTAAAGTATGGTTGTGTCAACAGTATGACATTATTTAATATGTTTAGCTGTTTATCTTTGTGTGGACTGTTAGCTGGTCCCTATAATATAGATGATTTTTGGTTTTGTAGCAAAATGTAAGCAAACCGTGACTCACCCATATTATTTTTATCCTTGAATCTGCTCAAAGCAGTGTAATGTTGACTTGTTTTTCAGAAGTGGGCAGTTCATGTTAAGGGCAGCAGATCCTCAGTTGTTCTCTCAGCCTCAGACTGTTCCTGTGCAGGCATTGTCCCAGCAGGTACACACACACACACACACACACACACACACACACACACACACACACACACACACACACACACATGTTGGTGCAACATCATTATGAGGACTCTCCATAGGCGTAATAGTTTTTATCCTGTGCAAACTATATATTCTATTCCCCTACACTAACGCAATCCCTAAACCTAACCATCACAGGAGACATTTTTTATTTTTTAATAAATCATTGTTTTTTATGTTTTTTAAGCCATTTGATTTGAGGACTTTTGATATGTCCTCATAAACCACCAATAAGTTGTAATACCAGTGTAATACACATGTCATTATACAAACTTGTGTCCTCATAAGTCACATAAACAAACCCACGCACACACACACAAACAACTTAACCTTGTTCTTATCTCAATACATTTGAAGAATTATCTAAGTGAAATAATGTGCACCTGAGGTTATACACCCACCTAAAGGATTATTAGGAACACCTGTTAAATTATCTAATCAACCAATCACATGGCAGTTGTTTCAATGCATTTAGGGGTGTGGTCCTGGTCAAGACAATCTCCTGAACTCCAAACTGAATGTCAGAATGGGAAAGAAAGGTGATTTAAACAATTTTGAGCGTGGCATGGTTGTTGGTGCCAGACGGGCCGGACTGAGTATTTCACAATCTGCTCAGTTACTGGGATTTTCACACACAACCATTTCTAGGGTTTACAAAGAATGGTGTGAAGAGGGAAAAACATCCAGTATTTAGCAGTCCAGTGGGCGAAAATGCCTTGTTGATGCTAGAGGTCAGAGGTGAATGGGCCGATGATTTAAGCTGATAGAAGAGCAACTCTGACTGAAATAACCACTCGTTACAACCGAGGTGCAGCAAAGCATTTGTGAAGCCACACTCACAACCTTGAATATGATGGGCTACAAGAGCAGAAGACCCCACCGGGTACCACTCATCTCCTCTATAAATAGGAAAAAGAGGCTACAATTTGCAAGATCTCACCAAAATTGGACAGTTGAAGACTGGAAAAATGTTGCCTGGTCTGATGAGTCTAGATTTCTGTTCAGACATTCAGAATTTGGCGTAAACAGAATGAGAACTTTGTTACCACTGTGCAGGCTGTTGGTGGTGCTGTAATGGTGTGGGGGATGTTTTCTTGACACACTTTAGGCCTCTTAGTACCAATTGGGCATCGTTTAAATGCCACGGCCTACCTGAGCATTGTTTCTGACCATGACCGTCCCTTTATTCGACACCATGTACCCATCCTCTGATGGCTACTTGTCCAAACCATCTCCATATTAGGGCCTTTTTGCTCATCCTTTTCTTCACAGCCTTTCATCATTCTCCTCACTCAAATATATATGACACTCTCTAAAGATGCATTCTCAATGTACAAGACTTGCCACTTATGCTGGACACTTGAGTTGGCCAATTGTCGTTCAATGTTTGCTTGAAAATAAATAAGTGAGTAAATGAATGAATGAATTAAAAATTAAGGGGGAAGCAAAAATTAAGCTTTGTAAAGAGATTCGTATTTAGTGACAATTTGTCTACAAAACTATTTTTAAGCTTTTAAACGCACCTTAAGATTAATCGTTTTTTAAGATCATGAAAAATATGAATTATATCAAGAGTGTCCAAAATTTTACTGATACATAAAAAGGTTGCAGTCACTTAAGAACAGATCAGTTTTCTCAACCAAAATATATATATAACACCATTCCATTCCTACAGTCGCCATATTGCGTGAGCGACCAGCTCTTTCTTATACAGTCTCTGCTTACGCCCATAGTCCACATCCTTAACATAGATTGACTGCCCATTATGCTCACTGAGCCAGCTTCTCTTCCCTCTCTCTATCTCTCTCGCTTTCATTCCTCTGCAGCATTTTGTTACACTTTATACTGTAGATACAGCCTCCAGAGAACTGACTGTCTCACTGACCTCTGCCAGCCAAACGAACACACACACACACACACACACACACACACACACACACACACACACACACACACACAAGAAACCTGAGCTCCCCAACAGAAATCGAATGGATGTCATTGCAACGAATAACACCCAAAATACATCCCTGCCCCTCACGGATTGATAACAGTAGCCAGAGAGAGAGAGAGAGATGAATTTGAAAAATAACTTTATTTCACAATCATCTTAATACACACAAATTAACAAGATAACAGAAAAAAAATTACGGGAAAAAATAAATCATCTTCAAAAATGGTACAAAAAAGTTGTTCATAGTTTTTGTAAAAACTCGTTCATAAAGGTTTCTATCCCCTCTACTGAATATATTTTTGCTTCACCAATTATAAAATTCAGTAACTGACAAATTTATTTATTTTCTTGACTATATTTTAAACACAAAATAAATACAGTTTCTGTAAAAGATTCATTAAAACCACAAAAACATTTTTTTTTAAACTCAAACAAAGATATCAGTCTAACACATTGTACGAATGCATACAAATTTTTTGTTGTTTTTTGTAAACAAAAGGTACAATCAACATTAACTTCAACATTTTAAACAGAAACAAAATAATTAACAGCTAAAATACCATTAAGAATTCTCCATTGCAAATCACCAATCTTTTTTTGATAATGGCGGTTTATATAGATCTCTCCATTCAGGTTTTACACTTTCCTTTAAGCCAAACAAATTCCTCCACGGTCTATCAGATAAAGTTAAAACCCATTACACAGGCTTCATACAATACTGTATCTTTTCTTTAGTAGATAATAAATCCAACCACTGTGAGTCCCAAGTTTTAAATGGAAATCCTTTAAAACTATCCAACTTTGGTAAAATCATCAAACAAGGGAAAATCATTTTCATCAGGAATAGATACTCCAGAAAAATAATCTTTTCAACATTAGACTCTCCTCTGTTGTGAGGGTAGACTTTAAATTAGCTAAAAAAAGAGCAACTAATCGAATAGATATAGTGCCTAGGGTAACACTTTACAATAAGGTTCATTAGTTACTACATTAGTTAACATTAACAAAGAATGAACAATACTTATTCAGCATTTGTTAATCTTTGGTAATGTTAATTTTAACATTTTACTAATAATTTATTAAAATCTTGTTAACATTAGTTAATGCACTGTGAACTAACATGAACAACAATGAACAGCTAGATTTGTATTAACTAACATTAACAAAGAATAATAAATACAGTAACAAATGGTTAGTTCATGTTAGTTAATGCATGAACTAATGTTAAATAAATGAACCTTATTGTAAAGTGTTACCGTGCCTAGAAATTCAGCCACTTTTACAGTATTGTCTAATTTCTCTCCAGCTATGTCCAGCAATTGTCTTAAAACAAACACTTTGATTCTTTAAGCTTAAAACCACAATTTAAAAAAACTGTAATTATCATTTACTTCCAACCGGGCCCCAAGAATTAACGTTTCCCCTGAAGCCAGTAAAGTGAGTATGGGTTTTTGAATTTCAGAATGTAAAACAGATTCCAAACTTTAAAAAGACTCTTATAGAAAGGTGGAAAAACAGACAAGTCCATTTTAAAGGCTTTAGTAGCAACATATGTTTATTTAGCCCGAAACCTCCAAAGTTATTCAAAACAATATGGGCCATTGCCCTCCAGCTGACGTCCAATGCACCGTCTAGAAGTCTCTGAAGAAACTGCAAATGGAAAGCGGCAGTTCTACTCTGTAAATGAATCAGTCCTTGTCCTCATTCTTCTTTCAGTAGATAAAGAACACTCTGTTCGAATCCAGTGTAGTTCATCCCAAAAAAGTCTACAAGAATCACTTGTATTTTTATCAGTAGCTGAGAAGGAGGATCAATACCAGCCAACTTATGCCACAGTGAAGATGCGGCCATAGTTGTTGATAACAAGAGTCAGTCCTCTATAAGACATTTTAGGGAGCAGCCACTTCCATTTCTCCAAACGTCCTTTAATTTTTGTCATCACCTAAAAAAACTCCCAAATATTTTAAACCACCTTTCCCCAGATCAAACCATTTTTCCATTTACCCACCAAAAGTGTTTCACATTTCTTCCAATTCACTTTTGCTGAAGATACAAGAGTAAAATCATTAAAGGCTCAGTGGCCAAGGTGTACAACATTGCAGATAGAGAGCACCCTTGTCTTACTCCTCTTTCAACCTAAAATGGAGCACATAAACCTCCATTTCAATGCTCTTTCAATATCACTATAGAGTACCTGGACCATCATAATAAAATCTTTTTTAAAACTGAATGCTGCTACAGTTTTCCACAAATAGCACCCCTCAAAACTCAACCCTATCAAAAGCTTTTCCTCGTCCAGTGAAATCAATCCAAAGTCAAAATTCGAGCAATTTTGACACCTCTAAAGCTTCCCAAACTAAAGAGATGTGGTCAACAATGGATCTGCGAGGATTACAGTAGGACTGGTCTGGATATATTACATGCCTTATTACTTAAGCCTATCTGTTTGCCAAAACCTTAGAGAGCAGTTTGTAATCACTACAAAGAAGTGATACAGGGTGCCAATTCTTTATGTCTGTCAAATCTCCTTTCTTTGTTATTAGCATTATCACTGCCCTCCTGCAGCTCAACGGCAACATACCTTTTGACAGACTATCGCTCAGCACTTGTAACTTGTAAGTCCACTCTTAACTCTACCCAGAAAGACTTCTGAAAAGTCAATTGCGAGGCCGTCAGTTCTTGGAGCTTTTCCCTGTTCCATGTCATGAAGGGCCTTAAATAACTCTACTCAGACTTAGCCTGCCTGAAAGAGCCACATTACCTTCTTCTGACATCTTTGGTAGGGAGTTCAAAAAAGCATTGTCCTCGTCACCTTCCATTATATACTCACTTCTATACAGATTTTTGTAAAAACCAACTGCTCCTTTCCAAATATCACCGGGTTCCAGCAAAACCTGACCCTCTTCTGACCGCAAGGCTTTATCAATCTCTTCTGCCCATTTTTTTCTCTAAGCAGAAAAAAAACTTTGACGGTGCATCCATATGATTTATATTTTGGAATCTTGATCTGACCAATCTTGATCTGTGTTCTGTATTCTAGAAGATCCGCTAACTGAGCTTTCTTTTTGATTTTTTTTAAACTGTATAGTGACGTTGCAAGTTTATAGTTGGCAAAACTGTGTAATTTGAACTTTACCTAAAATACTTAAGCCAGTAAAAAAACTATCGTTCAATAAAGAAATATTGAAATGCCAATAGGCACTGCTATATTTAATTGAATTTAAAAATAAAATTACATTGTACCATACTATGATCAGAAAAACCTATTGGAATTATATCCCGTTCAAGTGCATCCGTCCCCAGGATTGGTTTGCAGCGATCGTCCTGAAGGACGCGTACTTTCATGTCTCAATTCTTCCTCGACACAGACTGTTTCTTCGCTTTGCATTCAAGGGTCGGGCATATCAGTACAAGGTCCTACTCTTCGGCTTGGCCCTGTCGCCAAGAAGCCCAGCGGTCCCACTGAAGCAATTTTAGAGGCTCCTGGGGCATATGGCATCCGCAGTAACGCCACTCGGCCTGTTGCATATAAGACCATTTCAGCGCTGGCTTCACGATCGAGTCCTGATATGGGCGTTCCGGTTAAAGTCACCCCGCACTGTCACCAAACCTTCATTCCTTGGTCGGACGCTGGTTTTCTACGGGCCGGAGTGACCCTAGTCCAGGTATCCAGGCATGCTGCGGTCTCCACGGATGCCTCTCCCATCGGATGGGTGGTCACGCACAATGGGCATGCAGTTTCAGGTCTGTGGACGGGGCATTGGCACAACATTGGCACAAATGCCTAGAGTTGCAAGCAGTGCGCATAGCCTGTGTTACAACAATTCCAACAATTTCTTTTCAGGGAGTTTTGAGTGTTTTACATCAGATATCATATTTTTCCAACTTTATCTTTCTTTTCTAAATCTACACCTGTCACACCAACAGATTTTTTTGCAGATATCTTCTTGCAATTAACCACTTTAGTCCCACTGTGATGGTCACCCTGCAACTCTGAGCTCAGTGAAACTATATCAGCTTCTCTACTCGTGCTTGGATTGGAAATCTTGTCCCCTTTCTCAATTACTTTCTTTTCTGGGCAATTACAAATCAGATTTCCTGTTTTCCACAACCAAAGCACTTCGTTTTAGCAGTTGTTACAAAAATGATGTAATCAAAATCATCAGCCCTAAAGCTAAGTGCAAGATCAAATTCCTCATCATCCCAAACTATCATGTATGCAAACCTCCTAAAAGAAATATGTTTCAAGAGGGGAGAACCCGTGCTAATCGGGATTCTTTTTATTTATTGGGGATACCAATTAACCATACCGTGATAAAGCTTCTGTTATTATTTCGCCACTGAGAAAGGGGGGAATATTAGACAAGGTGACCCTCTTAGAAGGCAGTGAGAGGGGAAGAACAGGCACAAACTCGCCACCAATCACAATCCCATGCTCAACTACTTCATTTACATTTTCAATAGCCGCGTTTCCACCGCAGGAACTTTCCCCAGGAACTAGGAACTTTGGGGTGGTACTCGGTGTGTTTACACCGCAGGAACCAGGGTCTAAATGAAGTTCCGGGTAAAAATTTCCCCCCAGAAAGTCCCTGCTGGCGAGGTAGTACTTTTTCAGAGTTCAGGAACTTTCGGGGTGGGACTTGTGCGCTGAATGATGCTGATTGGTTCTTACCTTGCTATTCTTTCTGCCCGATGGCGCGCGTTTGTCCCATCCATCTCACGGTCAATGTCCGCTGATAAAAAACATCTACTTTTATATCTAGCATTACGATGTTTCTGAATACGATTTGGGTGCTCTTCTCTTTTCTGCCGTTTTGTTAATTACCTTGTTAGTAAACCAATCGCACACAAAAGCAGCAAAGCTTGAATCTCCTCCATACAAAACTCAAAACAAACGCGCAGGCTAGGAAGAGCAGTCACACGCAGTTTAACCATGAGTTTAACGTCACTACATAATCTTCCCGCCTCGGACCGGTACTTTAGTACGCGGTGTAAACGCAGTAAGCAAGCGGTCTGGGGAAAAAAAGGTTCCTGTGAAAAAAGTTCCTGGGACAAATAGTTCCTGGTAATTGCGGTGGAAACGCGGCTAATGTTACTAAAAAAACACAGTAGCGTTATTCATCCTTGATGCGGATAAAATACATCAATGTCCTACAACTTCGCCAACCTCTTAACAAATCTCTTAGCACGTGACCCAAACCACACCAAAAACTCACCACACTCACAACACTCACCACACTCGTAATACACCACTCAAGCACTATACACCCACACACAGAATAGAGATCTATTCCTTAGAGAAAGAGAGTAAAAAATGCATTAATCCCTCCCTGGGGGAAAAGCAAATAAACCTTTTGCAAATAAACCATTTGCTCTTGTCTTTCATGTGTGGTGGTAAACAAATGTGGCCTAATTTTCTCCACATCTTAATTAGTTTAAGTTGCTTCACACAAAAAGTGTATTGTTATCAAAATTGCATTGGTGCTAATTTGGACAACACTGTCTCAAATCGGGCCTGCAATGTTTGTTACCTCTTTTCTTTGCTAATACTGTAACTAAAAGTGGCCAAAAATATAATTAGAAAATAAGTGATGTGGAAGGATACAGAATGAAGTCATGATAGACAAAGTAATGTTGGATCCTGGCAGGAACCTTGAACACAAATACACACTTTAAACACTCCTAGAGCAACATTGAGTATTGTTCATTTGTATCTGTTCCATTTTGACCTCAAATGCACAGAAATCAGCCTTCTGTTTCCCTCATTTTCATGCATCTTGTCTTTCATTTGAGCAACTCTAGTCAAGCACTGATTGAATTTTCACCTCTGTGTGCCTAAATTCATACAATAAACCTGGGAAAATTTGTAGATGGAAAAAGAATACAGAATAAGGGCATTAGGGCCCCAATATTACATTTTGCAATCTCAAATATTTTACTGATGAAGATTGACTGTCTCCTCTGTGTTTCACTGAAACGGAGTTTGAATATAATATTAATGTCATTTTATACCTTCCACAGCCACCCACTGTGATCAACAACCAAATCCTGTACATTAACTCTGGTGAGACTGCCGTCATCAGCAGGTCCATTCTTCACATCAGTGACCTTGATAACCCTCAAGACGTTTTTATCACGGTTCTGGAACCACCTCAACATGGTCACCTGACACACGTGCATGGTGATGTGCAAGTAACCAATTTTAAACTGGAAGACCTGGATCTTGAGCAGTTGGAGTATGTACATGATGGTTCTGTAGGAGATGGGGACAGACTTCTGCTGCAGGTCAATGATGGACACAGCTACCAGAACATCCTGTTTCACATCAGCATTGCTCAAAAGGTACGGCCATGACTGGTTTTACTCTTAAAAAGATTTGCTAAGACAGTTCACCTGATCAAAAAGTATTCTTCATGAAACCTTTTTTATCATACTTATGTGAAGTACTATTCTTCTTATCATATAGTTTTATATTCATTGAAATGGCATGTCCTGTTTTTTTTATTTAATTTTTTTTTTAATTTCAGCTAAAATTGTTTAATTTCTACTTCTGTAATTGGAATTTTTTTTAGCATTGTATATGTGCTGTTTATAACTTATAACTAAACACTAGATAACTTATAATTATTTATAGGCCTATCAATGTGTCATGTTCTTTCAAGTAAGTGTAAAAAAAAGCCATCGGCTCTTCTGCATTTTGGACTAAGACCAAGGTTTTTTTGGCTAATTTTAGATTCCTGATGCTTAAAAACCTAGATGATTGAACCTCAGGCTACCACTGCATAATGTCTTGATTTATATGTTTCATGTCCACTGTCATGATAAAATCATTCAAGACTCAAGAGTAAACTGAAAAAAATTACTGGACATTTTACTGAACTAAAAAAATCTCTGGGTAATTCCAAGGGATTGTAAGGAGGTGGTGGTGGTGGTGTGTGTGTGTGTGTGTGGGAGTATGCGTGCATGCTTAAGCTGTAGACTTAAGACCAGGCTTGGGAGGGTTACTTTAAAAATGTATTCCGATACAGTTACAAATTACTTCATAAAAAAGTATTCAGTAACGTAATCCAAGTACCAGAATATGAAAGTAATGTAACTGATTACTTTTGGATTACTTCAAGGACAGATATATATATATATATATATATATATATATATATATATATATATATATATATATATATATATATATTTATTTATTTATTTATTTAAAGGGCTATAGAGACATCTAGTGGCTACAGTATGGTTTTACAGATGTTTATGTATTATGTAGGCTATAAGGAAATAATAAAAACACAACATTTAAAAATTCTACACAATCTACATATTTTTACCTGTGGGCATCATCGTTTCTAGTAGCAGTGATTGAATCTGTGTCTGAGGAGATTGTTGTCGAGAGCTGTAACTTTATGCAGTCACCAGCAGGTGGCACACGTGACTTGTGTCGCGAGTCATTAATATAGTGTTATTATGCCAAAATACAGATTTACTTTGTTTTAAATGAAACCATTGTAATCCTGAAAGTATCCCCACCTTTTTCAAAAAGTAACTATAATCTGATTACTACGTTTTTTGATGTAACTGTAACGAATTACAGTTACTGGATTTTTGTATCCTAATTACATAACACCGTTACATGTATTCCGTTACTCCCCAACCCTGCTTAAGACTCATTTTCATTTAAGATATTAATTAAATATTGTTAAAATTATAACAATAACACACTATTTTCAACTCATTTCAATCTGATTTTCAACAAATCTCAATCTGATATTATTACAGTTTCTATAGACTGGTCAGAGATCATGCAATTATTGTTTTCCTATTTCCTATTGTCAATAGACAAAATCTGTTTTTATTTTCAAAATTTAAAGGGTTAGTTTGGTATTTTACACTTAAAGCCCTGTTTTAAAATCGTTTCTTATGAAATAGAATGGTTAAGATTGAAATATGGACAAATGCTGCTGTACCGAGAATTTTAGGTTTCTGCGTTAGCAAAAATCGCTGCAAAAGATGCTTTCCAACAGGTTTTATCGTAGTTTTTTTGCAGCAATGTTTGTGTGAGCATAATCAGTGAACACTCTTTTTTCAATTTTTTTTTATATATATTTTTTTTTATATTAAATGTGTAAATAAATATTTTTACATTCCTGTGACCCTACATAAGGCGAGAGGTTTAGAGAATAGACAGAGAGATGGATGGGTCTTTGTACTTATTATTTAGTTGCCATTATAATTTAAGATGTGGATCACTTCCAAGAGGATCCTGTTTTGTGTTTGAAAATCCCTTATTAAATGGTTTTAAGCTATAAACTGCTCATCTAGGTAACAATTGTAGATTACCACTGTTTACAATCTACTGTTGGTGTAATAATTAATTTATAATAAGTAATTAATTAATTAATGAATAATAACAATTGTTATTTACATTGCATTTTGTGAACACTCAATGTCACTTTACAAAGATAGGTTTAAAGCTGCCGTCTGCAGCATTTTATTGATCATATTCCGTGAAATCAACATTATAATCCAACAGAACAACATATTAAAGTGGTTTTAGAAAAAAACCAGAGCTTCTTACTCCACCTGGAGCCTGTTATTTGTTTTGCAAATATCCAGCGCTCCCGGTTTATTGGGTCCAATCTGCGCTGGGGGGTGTGAGATCTGCCTGTAAATCACAGGTCCTGTGTTGGTATGAATAGCTTACAGCACTTGTCGGGCAGGTTCGTTAGCTTAGTTTGCACTGAAATCAGTGTGAACATAATGTTAGGTGTATAAACATGTCCAGATGAAGGAAAAAAGTTCAGCTTTTTGGAAGAATGTTGATGGATGCTGATGAGACGGGCACGTTCACAGAAAAGCTCGTGCACACGCACTGATGAGCACAAACTCTGTGGGAGGGTATTCGTTGATAGTGGGGAGGGGCATGAGAGTTGTAAACATTCAACATTTTGTCCACTCAATCTGCCAGACTTGCTGACCAAATAAACATCAACAACAAAGTACAATACACATAGTACCAAGGGCTGAAAAGTAATATACAGAGGTTGCAACTACTCTGCACGTTGCCCACGGGATCATATTTGAACCTTAAGAGACTAGTACAGTATGTGTACCCTGTAGCTGTCGATATGGCACAAATATGATTTAGGTACAATTTAAAAAAAAAATAATCTGACAGTGCAAGCACATTGAGACACAATGGATCAATCCTGTGATAAAGACTCCTGTGCGTAAAGTGTTTTTCATGACAGGGTAAACACCTCTGTCTCATGCCTCTCTCGCACTATGTATACATAATCATCACCACTCTCTTGAAATTGCTTCTTTCTGGCTATTTGACATGCTCTCAGCCTGCTGATGTCTAGACAGATAGCGGCACTGTGTTTGCTCTTTTCAATCTCTGTTCCCCCTTCCATACACAGTTATCCACACATCTCTCAGTAGTGTCATCCGATTACACCTGCCTTGTTCCCTGCTGCAACCTCTTATCTCCCATCCATAGCAGCTTTTGACAAATGGAAGCCCTATTTTAGAGTAAACACTCTGTTTTCTCTGATTAATAGCACAATTTCTCTTATGAGAGGTTCTATCATACTGTGTAATATCACATTCACTCACAGACATGTTAAGCCCCACACGGTTTGCCCCGCTCGCTCTCTCTCTCTCAGCAAACTGCTATAAGGGAGTCGAGCACGGCCAGGCTGCCCTCCACGATCTGCGTGCCCCCCGTCTCAAACGCTGCAAGCACAGTGTTTACGTTACCACACACCAAAGCTCTCCTGTGGCCACTATGTTGCGGCCAGAGCCCAGATCTCCTTCTACTTCTAGCTGTTCATGCAAATGCGTAGGCAAAGCTTCCGGGGTATCTGAATGGGTGCTGAACATTATAACAGGGGCTACTCGCTGCAGTTCGCTCAACGTTCCAGCCGCTACACGCCGTGGTTCGAAACTACAGTAAAAACTGAAGTAGCCCATCTGCTTTGAGCCGAAATAGCAAAACTATTGAGCTCAGAGCGAAGGGGGCTTATACAGCAGATATTTTCTGGTATGGGGGTCTTAGACCCATTTTAGATTTAAGACAGCTGAACTAAGTGCTTGTGAAACGCCAGTTCAGAATGCTCACAACCAGGAAAATTTGCTAAGGGGACTGGTTTATGTCAGTAGATCAGAAGGACGCGGACGTATTTCCAAATACAAATTACGTCACAGGCAATTCTTGAGATTCGTCTTAGAAGGTCAGGCATATCAATGCACAGTCCCAACGTTCGACCTGTCCTTAGCACCCCGTACATTTACAATGTGCATGCGCATGAACTTCGGGGAATGCGATTGTGAGTTTTGAACTACTACGATTGGCTGATTCTAGCTCAATCACACTCAGAGCTTTGAACACAGGACCATATTTCTCAAACATCTCTTGAATCTAGGTCTCAAAGTCAATTGGGCGAAAAGCTTGCTCTCTCCCAGTCAGAGAATATCTTTTCTTCTGCTCAGTGCTACTTGTGGCTCCGCTCTAGAAAAACCAGGCTTGGTTCCAAGTTCTGATACGACTGACAAGCACTGTCCCATGGCCAATACCAATGAGGAAATACCTCCTCGCCAAGGGCTCGATTTGGCATCCTCACCCGGAGCAAACCTCCCGGAGGGAGTGTTAAACACGATCACGCAGGCTAGAGCGCCATCTACTGAGACGAATCTATTCCTCTGTGTTTTCTGACTGGTGCAAAGCCCGAGGCTTTTCACCCCTAGACTGCAGGGTTACAAAAGTTCTCTCCTTCCTTCAAGAGCTACTGGATAATGGGAGAAGGGTGAGTTCCCCTTGCTGGACTCACCTGTTCCAGCAGCAACCTGGTTTTCACAGAAGCTCTCCCATCCAGGTACTAGCCTGGCTCAGCCCTGCTTAGCTTTAGTGGGAAACCAGTCTTGGGCTACAGGGTGAGATGGCTGCTGGCTATTACACAGTACTCGTTCCCTCTTCTAGAGAGAACTGAGGTTATATTAGTAACCAAGTATGTTTTTACTGGTAGGATCAGAGTAATATTGGGCAGAATCGCATGAAGACCTCTTTAAGGTCTTTTGCAATCACATAAATGCCATTTAGTGGAAAGGTCAAATTACATTCACAACACAAGGAGCTAAAAGCCTAAGTTACTGATCTCAAAAGATTTGTAATGTGGATTTGTGCAATGAAGACAGAAAGGGATAAATGAAGAAGCTGACTTTCAATTAGCCTTTTGAAGAGAAGTTATTTGGCATTTGTAGTACCTGATCCGTGTAATTGCTCAACACTGGTGAATGAGCCTTGGTTTAATGTAGTCTAAAGACCTCAAATACCTGCACTATCCACACTTTGATCTCTGAATTGATGAGACAGTTGGAGAAAGAAAGAAAATATGTGCAGGGATCATCTTCACTTTAGAAGTTTTGTTTTGTCAGGGGAAAAAAGTTGTATTTTGATGTCTAACATCAAAATTAATTGGTTGGATTCTAGTGTTATGTAATATGAATGAATCGAACACAAGCAAAAGTCATCTTCAAGGGTCATATCAGGTAGAAATACATGAAATGCAGCAAAAATCTCAATTAAGGAAGAGACTATAATTTTGACCTATGAGTGAACTCTTCAGTGAAAACCTTGCCTTATAAATCCTGCTTTTAGAGAGGTGATCAGGATCAGCAGGAAGGTGGTGGAAGGGTGCCAAGGTGTTTCCTTTGGGAATCAGCGCTTTCATCTCTCCACGTCCTTGAAAGTCTTTGATTATCTGTGAAGCAGATGATCTTATTCACCACAATGAGCTCCTCAGCTAGTGTTGGAATGTTCAGAGCCCACTCAAGATTCCTGGCATAAGAAGTTTAGCCTTGATGTTCGTCAATGTAAAATGCAAGGATCTTTTTCAAGGATCATGTAACACTGATGACTGAAATAATGGATGCTGAAAATTCAGCTTTGTCAACACAGGAATAAAATACATTTTAAACATTAAAAAGAAAAAAAGTTTGGTCCCACTTTATATTAAGTGGCTTTGAGTACTATGTACTTACATTGAAACGATTAATTTGATACAATGGACTTATTGTGTACATACATGTTTTTACATTGTACTTATATTTAAAAAATACCAGCATGTAATTACAGCTGTAACTAATTTATGTAATTACATCTGTAATTACAAAGCTGACCCATCTTTATACTTAAACCCACCCTAAGCCTACCCATACCACCACACCTGTCCCTAACCCTACCCGTATCCCACCTCAATAGTAGCAAAAGTGTTTTACAACACAACAGGACCACAATAAGTACATTGTACTTATTTTTCAATATAAGTACATAGTAATTAAAGCCACTTAATATAAAGTGGGACCAAAAGTTATTTTAAAATGTAATAGTTTCTCACAACATTACTGTTATACTGTATTTGTGGATCAAATTAATGCAGCCATGGTAAACTTATGAGATTTCTTTCAAAAACATTTGAACAGTTACTTTTGAACAGTAGTGTATAAACTGTTGCTTTATTGAGGCTACATTAAGTACCTCAATAAAGTACTTGAAACAAGCATACCATTAATGGTGCATTATGGCTTCTCTTTAGGTTGAATTGACTCCTCACCTGCGTTCAGTGCCTAAGACCTGGGTGAGGGAGGGAGGAATGGTGCAGCTGTCTAAAAAGTGTCTCAATGCTCAGTTCCAAGGAGCCAGTGACTCTGAAATCCTGTACACCATTTATTCTGAGAGTGGACAGCCCAAACACGGTATCAACATCATCATCATTATCTGACTCTAGAATTCCTTACTCTATGTCTGTCTTTCTTTCTGAACTCACTTCAGTGCCATGCACTACAGTATAATGATTGTTTCTAAAGGAATATTGTGTGTGTCTAGGAGAGATCTTGCTGGTGTCTATGCCCGCCGATGGTCCTGTGGAAGCATGGCAGTCTTTCCCAGATGGTCAGGACACCACACCCACCAGCTCATTTACGCAGCAAGATGTTAATGAAGGAACTGTCTGGTACAGACACTATGGTTCTGGAACACAGAGAGACACTTTTCAATTTCAGGTGAGACACACTGCTCAATAAATTTAACCCAAGGCATACAGTATACTGTCACTTCAGCAAGAGCTCTGCGGCTCAGTATGTAGAATCAAAGGTTAATCTGGCTGGGTTCATGCTTAAATTTAGAAACAATTTTATATTTGATTTACATAAGTAAATTTTACTGCAATCATATATGTATATTTTTAAAGCAATGGGGTTATTGACTACACAACTAAATAATTACTAAGGACATTTTGATATGCAGGGAACATTCTGTTGATATGAATTAAGATGTTTTTTTTAAAGAAATGAATTAGCCTTGTAAAATAAAAATAAAAAAACACCCATAATCAGACTTTTAGATCAGTGTATCTCCTGTTGCAAGTGACAAAGCGAACACTTAAGAAGATACATTGGGTCTCATTCATGAAACACGAGCAAATCGTGTGTAAAGTGGTTCTGGCGTAATTTTTCGGATTCATTAAAATGTTCGTATTTTCCAAATGTTGGTTGGTATGCAATAAATCTACACCTGCTCCCAGCCACGCGTAAATGGTGCGCTTAACATCCGAACGGTTTGCTCATTAATAAGGCTGCATTTTAATTCACCTTAATGGGGTACATATTTAAACGCATTTTGAAAGAATATTTTATATAGTAATATAAAGGTTTTTCTTTTTACTTCTATTATGAGAGCCAATAATTTATGGAAGCAAAAATAGTTGCGACTTTTTATCACACAATTGCCTGTTATAAAGTCAGAATTGCGAAAATATAAAGTCAGAATTACGAGATATAAAGTCAGAATTGCGTGATATAAAGTCGCAATTCTGAGAAAAAAAGACAGAAGTGCGACTTTTTATCTCACAATTCTGACTTTTTTTCTCACTATTGTGAGTTTACATCTCGCAATTCTGACTTTATAACACATAATTGCGAGTTTATATGTAGAAATTCTGACATCTTTTCTCAGAATTGTGAGATATAAACTCGCAATTGCAAGTTATCAGGCTAATTCTAAGGGGAAAAAAATACTAACTTTTTTCCCCTCAGAATAGTTTAAATCTCACAATTCTGACTTTATATCATGCATGTCTGACTTTATATCATGCAATTGCGACTTTTTATCTAGCAATTCTGAATTTATATCTGGCAATTCTGAGTTACATCTCGCAATTGTGAGAAAAAAGTCAGAATTGTGAGATAAAAAGTCGCAATTACCTTTTTTTATTTTTCATTCTATGGTGGAAACAAGCTTCCATAAGTAATAGCAGATCTGGTGATCAATGGTGGTCCTTCTCCAGTTTGAATACGATTTTTTCCGAAGTGAACTAATTCATTTTTGCTGTCAAGCTTGATGTCGAACCATTTTCTTCTCACTTCTTGGACTGTTCGATTAACAGATGAAACTCCATTAACTGCATCTGTAATATGCTGCCAAGCTTTTTTTCTGTCATGCTTTTTTTAAGGACCCGATAGGCCACTATGTAAGCTTGAAAATAAAATTGGCATTTTGAATGAACTTCTGATAATAAAACTTCAATTTCTGCATCGGAGAAATATTTGTTTTTCATTCGCATTCATGTTATTATATGCCTATATATAGATGCCTATATATAGATGTCAGTCGGATATAATGGGCGGGATTTATGGTAATTGAGAATGAACGTGCACGTGCATCCCATTTACGACTGGTTGGAATTCACTAACACACACACATTTCCCTATCACATCTGACATTTACGAAGTATTTGTGAATCAGGAGAAGAGTTTTCGGGAAGATCTCTTTACGTGCAAATCACTCTCATATTTACTCGTATATTTACGAATGTTTAATGAATGAGACCCATTGTTCCCGTCTCTCACACTATTGGACTATTTTCTCCATTTCACTTCAGTTCTGCTTCACGCTCTTAGGCCAATTTGTCCATCTGTCCTACTTCTCCTTCACCAGCCTCACTGCATTACTTCGGTATAAATGAGCTAATTTGTCTTCGAATCCACTTTCAAATCAGTGTAAGCAGCATTAAAGGACATTCAATCACAGTTAATCAATCAGCTTAAAGCTCTAATGACTCTTGACACAACAGTGTTTTTGTCTCCTGCAGAAAATTGCTTTCCCATCTTGTTTTTTCTTTTTCTTCACATCTTGCCTGAGGCTGCACCCTGTGCCACAGACTTCATTAAATAAGATTTGAGTTTTAATGGTTCGACATGGTTTAATTTATGTCCTCAGGGGTGTTTGTGTGATCATGAAGTGTTTTTTCAAACCTATTTTTGTGGTGTCTGCTCACGATTTTTAATTCCCATCTTCCCCAATACAACAAAATTTATTTCGGTCCACACAGACAATTTTTTCACAATTATTTTTAAATAAATAAATTCTAGACGAAACACACTTGTGCACTGTGGTATTTGTTTAGTTCATAAATGTTTGTTCATGCGTGGGTACTTTTGTTGACAGGTTTCAAGTGAGGTTTACCCAGAGACTCTGAGTGATAAGCAGACCTTCACTATAGGAGTGATGCCTCAAAGTCCCGGCATGCCTCAGATCTCACCTGGAGCCGACCTGCAGATTACTGTAAGATTCAAACAGCAGGACATGAAAAGACTAAAAGATTAGAAAGACTAGTTAAATGGGAGTTAATTAAAATTAATACTTAATTAACTACTATAATTACTATATACTATAATTAATTAATTAACTAATAGTAGTACTTAAATAATACTACTATTTAGCAAGAAACATTCAATTGATCAAAAGTGACAGTAAAAACTTGCATCATGTGACACTGAAGACTGGAGTAATGACTGCTGAAAATTGAGCTTGGATAAACTACATTTTAAATGTAATAGAATATGGTTAATTTCGGTTGTAATACTATATTTATAAATGCAGTCTTGGTATGCATATGACAATTGACTGCAGACAGTCTGACTGTCTTGATCAGTGTAAACGTTTTTGGCTGTGTGTGTGTGCAGGCACTGGAAGATCGTGTGACTGTGATATCTCCCTCTGCTCTCTCCTTCACTGACTCTGAGACGCCCAGCGACAAGCTTGTCTACAACATCACCAAACCACTTACCTCAGGCCATGGTAACTAAACCTCTATTATTGTCATAGGGGTGAAGGGAAGGACACTCATAGGCATAATGAAAGCCTGATAGTTCTGTTTTGTTCTCCTTTTGTACCATTAAATAAATAGTACATGATTTCAAAGGTGGAACTTGGTGTAATGGAGATGGTTCTATAATATGTTTCATATCCTTTCATGGATTCAATGTTTTATCTGTATTAAATATGAATTATTAATTGAATGCTTATGAACCTTCTCTTACGTTTAAAAAAATAATGATGTCGCTCTCCTCTTTCAGGTGTGCTGGAGCACAGGGACAGACCTTACCATCATGTGCGCCTCTTCACCCAGGCTGATGTAGACAGTGGCAAAATTATCTACAGACCCCCACAAGCACCGTCCCACCTTCAGGAACTTTATCAGTACTCATTTGCAGGTTAGTTTTTAATTTACTACATAAGAATTATTTTTTATTTTTTAGTACCAAATCAGTATATTAGGATGTTTTCTGAGTTATCATGTGACAACAAAGGCAGGAGTGAATATTCAGCTTTAACATCACAGGAATAAAATAAAATGTGTAATATTTAGCAATATTGCTATTTTTCTGTTTTTTTTTTTAATCAAATAAATGCAGCTTTGTTGAGCATAAGAGAATAAATATTTTATTATGTTTAGTGTAATGTAGTGTAATAGGTTTTAATACAACTTAAATTCATTAATTTACAATTCTGTTATTAATTCAGCTAGAAAATTGAGTCCCAAAACATTGGTTTAATTGGAGTCTTATTTTTTTCACAGTGCTCTATGAATGTAACAATAGTAGCAAGCAATACTAGAATGACACGCTCATTAATTTGAAATGCGTATAGTTTTGAATGGGAAGTTAATTAGCAAATATGTCAGCGCATTTTTCATTTATTAGTACTCTGATGCTAATTGGTGCTTGAGCTGTCAAACCCAACGGGTGAGGCATTGTTAGCCTCTTCAGCATAACCAATTAAACATGAAATAATTTCTCACCCTGCTTGCTAATTACTGTGATTTGTTAGCAGTTGTTTGTGAAAGTAACAACTAACAATATTCAATTTCTACAGGTCTACCAGAGTCAGTGAGCCTTCATTTCACAGGTATATTATCACTTTTGACCTCTGTAACCCCCTTGTGACTCTGACTTATTCTTCCTTTCCTTACAAGCTTCCAGCAGACCCAGAATGAATTTCTTCCTCTCAAAATACCATGTACAGATCCCTCTGTGCCTCTGATCCCACATTCCCTGGTGTGTTTCTGTTATTTATTTATGGGACCTTCTCTCCCCTAAGAGGAGTATAATTCCCTCTCTCTTTCTGATGTCCATCCATACGCTTTATTCCCCCTGACAGCAGAATACGACTGTGCATCCATCTTCTTCTTGCAGCGCACATGAATCAGAGCTGTGACTTCTCATATGCCCTTCTATGTCTGGATGAAAGCTGGGCACTGTAGGGCAGAGAAACTCCTTTTAGAGCTGTTAGTATTAGAGTGAAATGGATGGCGCGTAACACTAGACTTAAGAACAGCAGTATCAGGAGTCGATGCTGAAAGAACTTTTTATTCCTCTCTTATATATGTATTCTGAACTGACGGAAAACATCAAACATTGTCATAAAACATAGAGACTCTTGGCTCAGCAGTGGATTTCTGTTTGCATCCACAGTTTGAATTCAAATATTCTGTTTGCATTTGTTTTCTTCTTTTTTTCATTGTTCTGACGGGATCAAGGTCTTTGTTTTGTCTCATTTGCATTGCATGTAAATTGTGACTGTGTTTTGGGAAACGGCTTCATCGCATCTAGCCTTAAAAAAATAATATTTCCACCAGCATACCATAGTAACTAGTTTTTGTTTACTGTAAAATCATAATAAATGAATGTGAGTAATCCTTTTTTGATGACAAGAGTGGTTAAACCCAAATCACCACTGTTCTATTCCAGTAACTGTATGACATAACAACAAAAAGACTCCCATTTTTTCTTTAAAATTAAAAAGCATTGTGCAGTTGTTTTGACCATAGACATGATAAATACATAGAAGCCCTATTGGCCGCTTTGGAGCGTTCCTCCGATACGTCATAGTGTTCACCATTTTGCAAAAGGCAAGACTGCATTGTAATCAAATGCAAGTAAATGGTGAGCTGCGTTTTTTCTGGGTAAAAAGTAAAAATTTAATTTATCAACCGATTTCAGTGGTTTGTACGTGGTGTACAAAAAGTTCCATCTCTTAGTTATTTTAAAGCGCACCTATTATGCCCCTTTTTACAAGCTGTAATAATGGTCTCGGGTGTCCCCAGAATCAATTTTTAAAGTTTCAGCTCAAAATACCCCACATTTAATTTATTATATCCATTTGAAAATGTATTTTTTTGGGCCTGTTTTAAAATGAGCTGTTTTGGTGTATACGACCTTAAATGCAAATGAGCTGCATATCCCCGCCTGCCTTTGGATGAGGGCATAACTTGCATACCTATGGCAGTCGGTAAGCAGAAGGGTGGAGAGAGTGAGAGACCCGCTGCTTTGTATGTCGTTCAGCCGTACATGTTTAAATAGGAATATTTAAATAGTCTCTGATCAGACCCAGATGATAGACTCCGGCAAAATAAACACTAATGAGAATGGACCAGGGCGTCTCGGTATGGTTATTTGATACATTTATGGATGTACAACACACACAAACACTAACGTTGGCGCAATTTTTTGAAACTACATTACACATACTGTGATAAAGTTTGCTACATACAAGCGAAATTACAAATTGCGAGGGACCTGTTGCGTCATGTTTACATTACTTGTCATACTGGTGCTTCTGTGGCAAATGGCTACAGAACAAGAACATACATACAGTTTTTAATACAATATCTTTAAAAATATATATATATATATTTATAAACGTGTGGTTACACTACTATACAAACAAGGTTTAAATTATATACACAGACATCCTATGACGACGACAACAACTTTAGACGCATTTGTTGTTGAATAGGCTGACATTGACTGAAATGACTATTTGCTCAAAAATCATAAAATACACTTACTGGAGGTGATGTTGGATCATAAACAGTAGACGACGATCCACACTTGAGGATTCACTTTGAAGCAAGACCTGCTTTGAATTGACCCTCATTCACAAGACAGTCAGTCAGAAAATGATTCGCTTAAACATAAACTTATTTACAAAGGAAAGGCATCACTTAAACTTCCAAAATTCAATACATCCACTGTGTTTTCTGTGGCTCTGATGTCGGAAGTAAGTGAAAACTACTATGTATGTTATTATTACATCCCATCCCACAACAGAACACTTATGATTCTAGGAGACATTACCGGCTGTCGTTGAAACAATGGAGGATGGTGTACAGATCACTGAGGGCGGGGTCTATGCCATAACCACACTGTCAATCAAACCCCTTTCTCAATTCTACGTCACAAAGCGCTGAATCTTAGAACAGCTCGTTCTGAGACAGTGCTTATGATTTATTGAGATTGTAAAAAAAACACTGGGTGGATTTTTATCATTCTAGGTGGTCTTACTCACACACTGCCAACACACATTTATGTTCAAACACCATGTAAAAGTGAATTTTGCATAATAGGTGCCCTTTAAATCTCGATAGTTAGACTTATAAAATTAGACCCGATTTTAGCAATAACAAAGATAACTGTTTGATCCTTTATGGTAATACATATGATATGGTACAACTACAGTACAATGCAAATATTGTAAATATAAGATAAAGTGAGAGGTAATAGTAATTATATAATATCACAAGTACATAATATAATATTATATTGTGAAAGATAATTCCACGAGACCTGTTTTCAATTGTGTGGCGATTTGTACAGCCCCAACTAGCAAACAGTCATTTATCTCAATTCTCATTATGAGAAGTATGATAAGGTTGCCTTCCGCAATATGGCGGCGCTGTTATGTCTACTGTTTTGACACCCAAACCGTGTTTTTTTTTGCAGTCAGATGCACACACAATCACAAAACAATTGGAAAGGCAAGGCAGCTGTAAGTGATTACTGTACAAAGGTGCATGAAAGACAATACAATATGAAATTATGACAATTTAATTAAAAAAAAGAACTAAATGTTTAGTCACATTTGCCATAGTTCACTGAATTTTCACACGGATTCAAAAGTGGAGGCAGATGAACGTGAGCCTGTAGGGGTGGTGTTTATAACTCTAATATTCACACACATAACACAACTGTTCGCACTCTCAGGTTACAGTGGCTAAAGGGGGCAGATTATATTAAACGGACACTTTAGTGCTGACATTTATAGAGGAAGAATATTGTGCATGTTGATTAGTTGTGTGTGCCAAGTTGTCCCTTTAAGTTCACATCTTGTGTGTAGTGTCTGGACTCTGGAGGATGAGGTTGTGATCATGAAGGATTTCTTTTTCTCTTTTCTGTCTGTTTTCTGTTCTGTCGTTCATCCTTCCTGAGTCTGTTGCATTCATTCATCTGAAGTGCAATAGAAAGAACTGTGTTGAAGGTCAACAGTGTTTTTGTGCATGATTCACTTATTCTGAAATTCCCTCTTATTTCAGTGTCTGATGGAGAGCACACCACTCCAGAGATGGACTTTGCTATTCTGCTGTTGGCCAATCATCAGCAGCCGCCGGTCTTTCAGATTCTGGATCCGGTGCTGGAGGTCAGCCTTGGCGGCAGGGCACCAGTGGGTAAGGAAGCGAGTGTTGCAACAAAGTAATTACAGTGAATGAACCAGTATTTTAAAGGTCCAGTCATTATGTTTTTTTTTCCTCATTAAAAAGTTTTACACCTCATTAAAGTTTTGAACTGAGCAGCTCCTTTGAGAAACGTTTCAAATCATGTTCACATGAGACTCAAGTCATCAGAAGCCTAATAAAAGCCATTTAATTTTTCATGGGGCGGGTCATATGGAGGCAACCATTTAGAGATCACATGACTTGTCAAACTACTATTATTTTCTCAGTTAACCCCTTGTCGTTGGACACTTTTACTCAGTGAATGAAAAATAATATTTTCTGCGAATAGCACATTTCTACAATGACATTGGTAACTGAAAGCCTTTCCTTTCGGATGAGGCTACATCCACACCACTAGATGTCAGTAAAACGTCAGTCAGCACAATATTAAAATTAAATGAGTAGAACTTCACCTGCTGTTAGCATCCCATTGACTTCCATTCATTTTGGCATCACTTTGACAAATTTACATCTAGGCGTCCAAAGACTCCATTTGTCCAATATTTTTTTCTAAAGACACGCAATGTAGAAAAGGCTCCATTACTTTGTATCTGATGTTATGGCCCCATAGATGCATTTTTTTTTAGAAAATAGGCTAACAATTGCGTCAGTGGCGGTTCTACTTTGAATTACACCCAGGCGGGACCCCCTTAACTTTGCATATTATAGACTACTGTAAAAACACATGATTAAAGTTGATCATTATGAAAATTATTAGATAATATAGTGACCAAAATGATCACATACACAGAATATTGTTCAAAAGCCTAATACACAGTGATATCAATTCACCAAGTTAATTACATTAAAGATTTGTTTTAAAGGAGTGTCTTTTATCTTACCTACTAAACTTAAAAAAGGTTAACACACAAAAAAGGTTTTATAAAAAGATAAACCTCATATTTCAGCATTTAAATCATCTCTATAAAAAGAATGAGTCAATAAAGATACATTCCTGACATTTATAATGCACAGTAGCTTATCTTTTATTATTAATAGTAAAATTCGTATCGATTTTCCCATGGCTGTTGTTGCTATAGAACCATGCACTCATTACACTGCGCTCTCACAACGAACAAAGACGTTTTAGTAGCTAATGTATTTCCACCACAGAAAAACACTAGAGCAGTTCTGCTAAAAGATATATTTATGGAGAAGAGAAAAAACACCGAAGTGTTTGGGTGCATGTGCACTCCCATACTGAAAAGTTATGAGCGCGCTTCCCTTTAGCGCATAATGCAGCGCGCTTCCCGTGTGCCTATTTGAAATATAGAGGATTTGAAATAATGACCTCGAGCGCGCAAAAGATGCGATACGTGAACTAATCAGGAGATCCCCTGGACATCGCTTCTGGGCACATCGCCTTCTCAGCAAGCAGGGCGCCATGTCCAATAATTGAAATCGAAATGATAAAAAATAGAAAAACTTCGCGGCACAGAGGTTTAACTGCTCGTGCCGCCCCCCATGTGACATGAAGAAATGCCGCCCGGGCGGACTGCCGGTTTCGCCCGTGCCTAGAACCGCTACCTGAATTGCGTCATAATCGAATTGACACTCCGTCGTACATACATAAAATTACCATATAGACAGGAGGAGAAGCTTGCATGCAATCGGGGGACGTGGAGGCATAAAGTCGAGGGAGAAGCCCATAGAGAGTCATAAAGTTGATCCTGCTGCTAGCTCATGGACCGATAATACTCACTCTCTCCGTCTCTGTGAGATTCGGAAGGGAATTATTCAGTATTTTACTTGCACAGCTAGTAGAAGATATAAAGGTTGCTCATGTGACAGGCTCTGTTTGAGTTTGCGCAGTACACCTGGCGATCAGCTTTTAACAGGCTTCAATGTTCTCCGTTGAAATCAATGGTGTCGCTGTGTTCATTTATTTTACTGTCTATGCTTTTTATCTTACTGGGCTTGTTTCCATGTTGTGTAGGTGTGCGACAGTTAGCGGTGACAGATGCTGACACGGCCGCTGAAGAGCTGGAGTTTGAGCTGGTGGAGGGGCCATTACATGGGACCCTCCTAAGAGTCGACCTTGGCTCTCAGGTCCAGATGGTCAATGGTAGGTGCAGCATTTTTGGTTCTCACAAATGTGTTCTTCTTTATTGTACTTTTTGGCTTATTTATCAAAATTCTCCTCCACCTCAGGAGACACCTTCACCTCCAGTGACATCACCAGGAACGTTCTGCAGTATGAGCATGCCGGTCTCACCACCGAGGAGGACTCCATGACCTTCTCTGTGACGGATGGAATCTCAATGACCTCCATCACAGTGCAGGTCTTAGTGTCTGAGGTCAAAGGTGATGCTCCCAAACGTGACCCAAAGGCCTTGCTGTCCATGGAGGTGGCGGAGAAGAGCAGCACCATCATTAGGCGTTCACATTTAGGTTATATGGTGAGGAATGGGATGTTCTTACAATGACTGAAAATAAAAGTTAAAATTGGTAGTTTGCAGTATACATAAAAAGCGTTTTGTCTTTGACTTTTAGGATGATACATCTCCAGATGAGAGAATTTTTGTGCAGTTGGTTTCTGTGCCAATGTATGGGATCCTCACCAAAAACAAGGTTGAAACAGACCATGAGGAACTTAGTGAATATTCATCCTTTACAATGGAGGACATCAACAACCACAAAATCAGGTAAATGCCCTGCATCCAGTGTTACTGTAGTATCATTATAATTAAAGTTTTATTAATATTTTAATTCATTTTACAATTTAATAATAAAATAATTATTAATATTAAAATATTTTAATAATACATTTTAGATTTAATTTTAAAGTTTTAGCAAGTTGGCTTTATTTTAGTCTTTATTTTATATATTGTTATTAGGTCTTTATTTATTATTTATTTATACATTTTCATTTACATTTTAGTTAAGTTAGTACATCAAATAAATCTAAGTGAAAATAAAAATGTTAAAATAAAATAATTTAAAGTTTTTTTATTTTAAATATTTTATTTTAATTTAAGAGTTCAAATAGTTTAATTTTTAACCTTAGTTAACTATAACCTTGCCTATTTATGTATTTTATATTCTTAGCAGCTGTTACTCTCATATATTTTACGATAATTGAATTTAGAGAGTATTTGCTTTCATTTTTATCATAATTTTACTGCATATTCATGTTGTTTTGAATATGTGGCCTGATATTTTTATCAATGCGTTTCTCAGATTATTACCAGTATTAATGTATCATTCATAGTTCTGCTATTTTAATATTGACTCCATAAATGAGGCATGTATAATGTTTGGCGAGCTGAACTGCTTGGGGCGGCTCAACATGATGTCAACACAAGCTGCTTTAATTGCTTTAAATTGTTGATGCCTGCTGAGAAATTATGAAATATAAACAATTCTCTTAGGCGATTATGTCTTTGCCCATATTTGACTGTTATCCTCTTAAGCTTTTGAAACAGATGGAACATTTAACTTGTGTTTTCAGCAATTTTTCAAAACAGTTTAATGTGTCCCAGCTCTATTTTTTTCAGAATTTGAAGAAGAAGGTTGAAAATAGTGAGATTGTTTTTATTTATTCTTTCAAATAGGTATGTTACTTCCTTTGAAACGGGTAACCAGCCTGTCACTGACATTTTTCACTTCTGTTGTCTATGATGGTGAGAACAATCGTCTGGAAAACCAGATGTTCACTATCACCATCACCTCTACCCAGAGGCAGTCACCTGTAGTCACTGTCCGGAGCGGCATTAAGGTGACCATAGTTCTCACTTTAATTTAAGATCTGGTTCTTTCAGCATTTTTAAACTCTTTAAAATATGGTGTTTCCTATGGACAGGTCCAGGAAGGAGGCAGAGTCCAGCTCTCAGCCAATCACATCATTGCATCAGACCCAGACACGCCCAGAAAGGACCTGCTGGTGTGGCTGATCAGCCCACCCAAGTACGGCTACATTGAGAACACAAAGCAAGGTTAATCACTCAACGCTGTCTCCATGTGTATATTATATAACTTAGCATTATATGTTAGAGTCAATTGGGGCTTTTTTTTTTTTTTTTAGTTGCTGATGGTGTAATTTTATTCATGAGCAGAGCACCCATTTGGTGTGCTAGAGATTTATAGATGTGTGGAATTCAGATTAAAGCAGTAATCTTTATTCAGGCTTTCTGTTTGAGGAAGGAAGATGAAAGGAGGTGCAGATCATGGTGGAACATAAACACCCAACGACAGTTGTACAAACTATGTTTTTCAAAAGAAAAACAAATGTTTTTCACGCAAAACACACCAGCAAACTTTGATTTCTGCTTGATGTATCTACTTTAATTTTCATGATTTTAGGTTTGTTTTGTTCCTCACAACCATTTATTCTTAAAGGAGTAGTTTACTTTTAAAAACAACTTTTGCTGATAATTTACTCACCCCGATGTTATTCGTGTTTGTGACTCTCCTGTTTTAACTCGTTCTATTCAAAATCAACAAATCTTTTTCGTATCATTTGGTTCATTCAACGAACGAAATGAACGAGTTGACTCTGGAAAAGATTTGTTCATTTTGATGAACGAATTTGAACAGGAGAGTCAGCGAACACAGCATCACAGAACAGAGCAAGATGACCATTTGAGCTTTTTTTTATGACCGATCGTTTCGCTTGATAAGACCCTTATTCATCATCTGGAATCATTTAAAGCCCTTTGAACAGTTTGCAGTTTGTACTGAAACTGTCTTTTGGACTGTCTCTTGAACTGTTTGGTTCCCATTGAAGTCCATTATATGGTGAAAAATCCTGGAATGTTTTCATCAAAAACCTTAATTTCTTTTCGACTGAAGAAAGAATGACATGGACATCTTGGATGACATGGGGGTGAGTAAATTATCAGCAAAAGTTTTTTTTTAAAAGTGAACTACTCCTTTAAATATGAGCGATCTGGCAAACTCTGTTTTGTCTAGAAAGTGACTTTTTTCTGTTTTTGGTTTTGTTGATCAATTATTTCAATTATTTGTTTGGATATTAGGCCCAGAAATGTTGTTCCCAGTAAAATGCAGTCTTCAGAACTATGAGACTAATCTCAAGCTCAAAGTGTTGCATTTGTTCAACACGCTGAGGTGTGTCATTTATGTCCAGCTTTGATCGGTGGATCTCGCAAGATCAGCCCTGACGTCCCCTTCACTATAGAAGACCTCACTTCAGACCATATCTTCTACATCCAAAACATCCGACAAGCCAACATCCGCCAGGATGTCTTCAGCTTTTACATCAGTGATGGATCAAGTCAAACCGAGGCTTTTGATGTCACCATAGACATCCAGGTATATTTGAAACACAAAAGTATACTTCAGTTTTTACATGTACGCTTAGCATACAGCTGCTACAGAATGAATGTGTAGCCTTTCAAAGTTTACTCTATTGGATATAGTGTGCACGAACGCAGGCGCTTACTTGCACTAGAAAGTTTCATCTTGTCCAATGTCAGCGTTATTTCTCCCCAGAAGTTATGACAGAAAAAAATAAGGGCTGTCAAATGATTAATCGTGATTAATCGCATCCAATATAAAAGTTTGTGTTTACATAATAAATGTGGGTGCACTGTGTATAATTATTTTATATATATAAATACACACACATGCTTGTATATATTTAAGAAATATTTGTATGTATGTATGTACTGTATATTTATGTATAATTTATATTATATATAAATATAAATATTTTATATATAAATAATATTTTTTTTAAATATACAAGCATATGTGTGTATTTATATATATAAGAACAAAATAATTATACACAATGCACCCACATATATTATGTAAACACAAACTTTTATATTGGATGCGATTAATCGCGATTAATCGTTTGACAGCCCTAGTTCTTTCTCAATCCCCTCACACAGGCACTCATCAACACATGTCTAATGTTATTGTTGTGTCCAGCGGTTTGTTGTTGTTTCTTATTTGACTGTGAAGTAATGGCCCAGACCAGTTTTGCCACCTTGTGGACAAACTAATGTACGAACCGGGTGTACAGATTATGTGCGAACAATTGGGCTATGCAGTGTGCACATAAAGCGTGTACTATGCTGATGACAATTTTACCTGATATTTTTTTACAAATTATAATTTGATGTGCACGGTATGCATACACCAGTGCATACATAAAAACAGAATAATCATTTAAAGGTTCTGTATGTAACTTTTTTATAAAATTAATCCTATTTTTATTGCCTGTGTTTGAAGGGGTTGTAATCACAGATTGCACTGATCCACTTTACAGGTTTTGCTATTACCTCTGAAGGCCAATATTCATATTTATAAGTGAGGTCTCCGGGTCGGATTTCCTGCGAAATCCATCAGATGTGACGTGCATGCGCGCTCCCGAGCCTCTCTATCCTAATATACAGTCTAATATAGACATTTTTTCAGTCTAGTTCACTAACCGTTTCCGTTATCATATTATACATTCACCTGTGTTGACATTGCTGATTGTGAAAGATACACGCGAATACAGTTAGAGAAATGGCTTATGCTGTAACGTTATAACATCACATGTTGGCTAAATGCAGTTTCTGTAACATTATCATGGACGAGCACAGAGCATTAGCTCAACGTCAAGCTGATAAAAGTAGGCTATTATTGTACCTGCAGTGGGAGTTTACATTAGTTTCCAGCATGTTTTGTGATGATTTCGCCTTTGCGTTGAAAGTCTCTGTGCGGCCGGTAGTGAATGCTCGCTCTTGAGATCAATCACGCACATGAGCGCTCTTGTTGCATTCTGAAACATCACCACTAGAGGCCGCTAAAAATCACATACAGCACCTTTAAGTTTAAGACTGCATGATGTTTCTTTGATGAATATTTTACTGAAAATATTTTCATAATCCATTTTGATATTACTTTAAAAGACATACAGGTTCTTTGGTTTTACTTCATTTAGCAGCCTCTTATAAACGTTTGATGGTTGGAGGAGCCACTGGATTCAAAGCTGTCTTTCCTCTCTCTCTTTCCTGACTTGTCAGGTTTGCATATAATTTGTTATTTGATGTTGTTTATAGCACACCAAGGAGGACAGAGTACCAATTATCTCAGTAAACAGCATCCAAGTGGAGGAGAACTCCGGTGTTGTCATCACTAACTCCTCCCTAAATGTGCTGGACCAGGACACACCTGAGAATGAGCTTCTCCTCACCATCATCAAGAAGCCTTCATATGGTCAGTGCGTCTCGTTCTTTCTCTATTTCTCTTCATATTCTCACTCCATTCCCTTGGCTGTCACACTTTCATGGCCATCCTTCAGCAAACATCCATTATTTGTCACATTACCGCTCCATCCTGCTCCTGTGTGGCTGATTGATGTTCTTGTCATTGTGCCATTGACTAGAGAATCGATGGAAAGGCCATGACCCACAGGGCTTTATTGGTTAAAGGACAAGTTCGGATATTTTACACTTAAAGCCCTGTTTTTATAGTCTGGATGCCAGCCTAAAACTCCACCCACAACATTTTTTGGTTGGGAAGTTCTGGTCTGGACTCGATCCATTGAGGAGTAATTATGATCAGGCAAAAAATGTCCGGGCCAATCAGATTGCCAGGGCGGGCTTTATACGATGATGGACAGGTGATCTTCAGGGACGTAATAGAGGGAATGCATTCACGTGACTTTCCCGCCGGAACAACCCCCTCTCAGCCTGACCGAGTGGCAAAAGATCTGCTGCGTGACTGGATTTAATAGGGGAAACTGCGAAAATGCGACTAAAACAAACAATTTTATCAATTGAAATTAAATGTTGGACTCAATATAGTGTTCCTTACAACTTACTAAAGATCGTGATCCATGGATATTATTGACATGTAGCCAGGAATCGTGTCGCCTGACATTTATGTTTGCCTGATTTCGACACCGGGGAAATAGAAGCAATATAGACCTAAACATAAAGCAAATTTGCCTGTGAATGTTTTATATAAATACAATTTAGGTTTAAATCCGGGTGATTACTTATATCAGTGTTATATATAGCCTATATATATATCATATCGTCCAGCCCTAAAACTTTATAGTTTTTTTTAGTCAGTGTTTATTAAAAAAAAATCCAATAATGCAGAATATGGAATGATACATATTTAATGGATGAGTTGTTAATATATTATATATTATATACAGGCAAATATATATTCAACAATCCAAAATATATGGGTATGGTTTTACAGCTAAATTCAGCATATTGACACAAATGAAAACTGCAAATCCACCTTTCGCTGACTGGAGTCCAGTTGTTTCTGTGAATTGCAGTGATCCATTTGCTCCTCTTTCTATATCAGTCTGTAAAAATATACCTCCGATTTTTTGTAAAATCTAGTTGTACAGTCAATCGCAAAGCTCTTTCCCACTTTATATGTGTTGTGTTTGTTTTCGCGGCATTCACGCTGAACACGTATACAGCCGCTCAGTCTTTTTGCCACTCACTGTGAGAAACTGCAGCACTCCGGCCGGAGGTGACGTAGACGCGCATTCCCTCTATAATCACGTTATCAAAGAGCGCTGAACTGGTTTCCCTCAGAGATGACTGCATAAATTGACAGCGCATTCATTTTAATAGACGAACAGAAGAACTGCAATCAAGGCATTTGTAGATCGGAAAGATATTTTTGCCGTCCTTCCCACATGATTCGTCAAAAGTGTAACTTATCAGCTGGCTCTGACGGTCGCTAAGAAGATGGGACGTAATGAAAAGCCTGTGGTCGTTGTGGTTTCTCCTTTGATCGCACTCATGGAGGATCAAGTAAAAAGAAGCAACACTCATTATTTAACTTCTAAAATAAGTAAGTTCTGTAGTTGACAACTGTATGCAAAGTAGTTCACTTTACTGCGTCGCTCTGTTTACCAACTATCCAGTTGAGTGCAGAGCTTTTTTTTCCTGGTTTGGTTAAGACACGCCTCATAATCAAAGCCCTATGGAGCAGTTTCAGACTCATATTCCGACAAGAATATGAGTATGACGAATCAGGCTACTGTTTTTAGATCATTTCTGATGAAATAGGTTAAGAAATAGGAAACGGTTAAGATAGAAACTTTTGACACGTGCTACTGTCCTGAGAATTTTCGGTTTCTGTGGTTGCACCCCCACGTCCACTATGGTTGCAGACAGTAGGTGCACTGTAACAATTCTCTCTAAAATCCATGACACTTTAGTTAACAAAGACTTGAAATTCACCAAGTGGTCTGGGATGTTTACTGATATGCTCACACAAAAATTGCTGCGAAAGATGCTTTCCAACAGGTTTTATCTTAGTTTTTGTCCCAAGTCAAGTCAATAGAGTTAGAGTTTATCTTAACCGTTCTATTTCATCAGAAATAATTTTAAAACAGGGCTTTAAGTGTAAAATACTGAACTTGTGATTTAAACTTTTATGGATGCATGTCAAGGTGTTCCAAGCAGTTTTATTCAGGAGTCGCAAGTAAGGAATGGCCCTGACAGAACTGAAACATTTATTTAATTAACACATTTGAAAATGTGTATTTATGCTGTGTGTGATGGGAAAAAAATTAGAAGTATTAATTTCCATTTCTTTGCAATTATTCTCTGTGTTTGTGTCTCTATAGGGAAGCTCGCAGAAGGCAGTTTTACTCTCAACCTTTAGAGAACGGCAGGATTCTTCAGCAGGGATCCACCTTCACCTACCAGGATGTTCTAGACGAGCTGCTGGTCTACACCCCTGACGGACGTGGCTCTGGGACCGATGAGGTCCAGTTTTCAGTAACAGACGGCATTTACACAGAGATGGGCCGTCTTGAGTTCAGCATGGATATTAAGAAGAGAGAAGGCCCTCGAGTCACAATCAACAGAGGACTACAGATTGCAGCAGGTTACATAACATTACAGTGTCCTTGCATACATCCCAAGCAGGTTACTGACTGATTAGGATGCTTATTTTGGTAACACTTTACAATAAGGTTCATTTATTAAACATTAGTTCATGCATTAACTAACATGAACTAACCATTTGTTACTGTATTTGTTATTCTTTGTTAATGTTAGTTAATACAAATCTAGGTGTTCATTGTTTGTTCATGTTAGTTCACAGTGCATTAACTAATGTTAACAAGATTTTAATAAAGTATTAGTAAATGTTGAAATTAACATTACCAAAGATTAACAAATGCTGAAGAAGTATTGTTCATTCTTTGTTAATGTTAACTAATGTAGTAACTAATGAACCTTATTGTAAAGTGTTACCCTTATTTTTAGTAGTCTTCAAAATAGCGTAATTTAATACAGAATTATTTGTCAATCTCTAACTTTGCTTTCTGAAATGAGTGTAAAAATAGACTCGCCACATGGAGAGAAAGTGCTGACATCACTTCTTCTAAGCATACAGTAATCTGTAAAAAAACAGTCTGCTGTCCCCGATACTGCCCAACTCCTCACCATAAGCAGATCTTCTATTAGGATTATTTCAAATGGTCTGTACTAATATAGAATCATGAAAAATGATATTACTTAATTTTTATTGAAGAATAAAAACACAATGAAAACTGCATTGTGTTCTTTCTGTTTTCTCAATAATAAAAAGTAGGTCCACAATGTTGTTTGATATTCTTTAGGATTCTTTACAAAAATATTTTAATTTTAGGAAATTAATTTTAAATTATCCAAAAAATAATGATCAATTAATGACAAAATGATTCCACTTTCCAAAAGCAATATTTGGGAAATAGTTCATCTAGAAATGAAAATTCATCATTCACTAACTCTCATATCATTTCTGTATTTTTTATCTGTGGAACACAAAAAGATATGGATGAAAAGCACATAAAAGTCACATAAAATAAGCACATAAAAAGTCTTCTGATGCCATTCAACAGCTTTGTGTAAAGACAAGATCGAAATTATGCCATTGTGCAATTTTAATCTCCCTCTTCCAGACTTATTAGTGAACTAGAAAAGCGAACCACTGCAGTTTTATTAATTATGATGCACCAACTGAAACACTTCATGTCAATAATTTAGGTTCAAACCTAGTTAGACTGAGTTGATGTTAATAAATAACTCAAATACCTGTGTAATTTATCTTACCATTGCTCATTCCTCCTGGCAGGTTCCTCATCTAAGATCACAGAGCAGCATCTGAAAGGAACGGATATAGATTCAGATAACCTTAAGCTGCGGTTCACCCTCACTAAAGACTTGAGTGTGGGATCCCTGCTGCTGAATACAGGCAGAAACAAGGCTCAGATAACTGTCAAAGGACCTGTCACCAGCTTCACCCAGGATGACATCAACAAAGGTTTTTCAAACATTGCTCTCTCTCTCTCATTCATAGGAAATTTCTATGCAAAGATGCATTGTCTCATGTGGTTTTGCACCTCGTCTGTTAGGACATGTGGAATACATTCATGAAAAGGGAGAAAGTGGAGGCAGCTTCTCTTTCAAGTTCAACCTTGAAGATCCCGAGGGAAACAGAGTCATTGACCAGTCTTTCTTCATTAGTGTTCTGGGTGAGCTCAAGAATTTATTTTGGTACATTGAAAAGTGCATGTTCAGGAACGTTAGAAGAAAGTTATTTTGAAACATCCCCATCTCGTTTTTCTCTCAGAGGACAGACTTCCTCCCACAGTGGTAGTTAATAAGGGTTTGGTTTTGGATGAGAACACCTTGAAGAAGATCACAACACTGCAGCTCTCCTCTACAGATCAGGACAGCGAACCAGATGAACTTATTTATCGAATCACCAAACAGCCCCAGCTCGGCCATCTAGAACATTCCAGCAAACCAGGTACACAAAAACGGACAAACATTTTCCATACTTGAGTTGTGGCAGTGACTAACCAAAAGTGGCGACACTGTTAACTGAATTATATAATTCAATTTTTCAGTAGCAAGCTAATTTGTCCAACAAGTAGCAGTGAAGCATAACAAAATGATACATCACTATTAAATGCCATATTAGAAGAATTATCCCTGAGCAAGCTAAGGAAATAACTACGCTTGTCAAAAATGTCCACTGTCTAATTTGTAGTGCTAAATAGATAGTATAGCGAAATGTGTAATGTCCATGTAATTCATTTTTAGTGAATGTTGTTCAGACAGTTCATTCAATTCATTTGAAACAACTGATAGAAAACAGTAATGACATGTTTGCTGCAATATTATCAGGAAAAATGATTCCACCATCAGACAATGATTTATATGTTTTATATATATATATATATATATATATATATATATATATATATATATATATATATATATATATATATATATATATATATATATATATATATATATATATATATATATATATATATATATATATATATATAATTTACTGGGGCTTGTGTCCTAGTAAAAAAGTCTAGTGATGCCCTTGGTTCTACATAAAAAAGACTTTCAGTTATGTCCTTTTATTTATAGCTTGTGGTGTAGCTTGCTCCTTTTTCAAAAGAGTAGTTTAATTGAATTATGGATAGCTTGTAGCTTGGCAGTCTACAGTTTGAAAGTAGCTTCCTAAAACTATTTATTATTTATTATTTGTATGCCTTTAGAGGGCCATTTAGTGGATCCAGTGGTGGGTTTATAATGGTGGTGGATGAGTTTACGTTATTATTTGATTCCAAGTGCAGGATATGAAGTGATGGGAACTGCTGGTCACTGGGGAAGCTTCACTATTACAAATGGTCTGTATTCACACAGTCACAAATCTGCCACAGATGTACAAGACTACATACACGTACATACCTCTGCTCATCCACAAATACACGTCATACTAGAGCATCATTGTTATTCCTGTCTCTATCAAAGATTTAATCTGAACAGCCTGAGAGATCATAATGTATATTTATAGTTTGAAGTCCCAGTGCGGTATGGACTGTTCAGCAGAGCAGTAAATGTATAAAAGCTGGCCACAGCTGCCAGGAAATGTTTATAAATTGCATGGAAGATATATAGGATGTTTTGTATCTAAACAGCACGTTCAAATAAAGACGGAGAACTCATTTAGATTGGATTCGAAGCCTATTGATCTCTATCAGGGTGTCATGGGTGAAGATCAGATTTCCATTTCTTCCCGTCCTTCTTGGTGTTGCCCGGACTGCTCTCAATGGGATTTCTGCTGTAGTGCATGTTTTATTCATCCATTTCAGTTGATCTGTGGGATATTTTTAATGGTGGCAATTGATCTTGCATTATTATTTGATACCAAGTGCAGAATATGAAGTGGTGGGCTGCTGGTCACTGAAGAGTTTTGCACTGTTTGATTCTGTTGCAGGAACAAGGATCAGGCACGTTTACCCAGGCTGACCTGGCCTCCCGCAACATTCAGTATGTCCATACAAATGAAGAGGAGACACACTCTGATGACTTCACCTTCACCGTATCTGATGGAGGAAATGAGGTGCATACACACGTTGTGCATACACAAACACTGATTTTGTGTTTTATGACTCTCCATTGACATAATGCTTTTTATACTGTAAGAAATTTACATTCTATCTTCTAAACCTAACACTTACTGAAAACATTCAGTGTTTTTACATATTCTAGCAAAAAAAGTCATTTTTAATGATTTATAAACTTATGGGGAACAGATTTTGTCCCTACAATGTCAAAAATATCCTTATATCCTTGTTTGGACATTTGGTCCCCAAAATATAAGGAACATCATCACCAAACACACACATATTGTAGCGGGTCTAAACGTCTGAAACCATATAGATGCTTTCAGCAGTAACAACATAAACAAATGGTACTGCGCATGTGCATTACTCTGGCCCAAACTTAACGTCCGGCAGACAATCCATAACAAGGAAATAACCTTAGTATTAGCTGGTATTTCTTGCCAGTCAAAGAAAAGAAATGTTACTTGGCCAAACTGAAATGTGACACTACCAGACCCGTTTTGGAGACAAGAATGTTTTTCTACCGACGTGTCTGATTTACCGCAGTGTTAAAAAACTGTGGCGAGCACGGCGGCGGGGTTTTATAAGGTTAACATAGCTCTCCTTATTAGCTAGGCTTACATGCTTGCTTATAACCTTTTTTCAAGGTGGGCCTCCACATTGACAGCATGTTGGATGGATCTGTGTAGCGTTGTTTATGATACTAACTAACCATTCAATACACAGACTGGTCCGCTGTCAATGTGTTTGCGCGAGAGAGAGAGAGAGGGAGGGAGAGGAGAGGGAGAGGGAGGGAGAGGGAGGGAGCGTGCAACTCTGCAATCAAATAGCTACAACTTTTCCCATCTTAAATTGTAAAAACACGGAAATCAATATGTGGCGGTCAGCGCTGATAATGTGGTGGGCTGCCACTAATAAATGTACGGGAAACACTGTACCGGATATCACTCAGATAAACATAGCTATTTTAATACCGCCGTCTCCCTCTTTGTTAAGAAACGTTAACATTTTTATTTTTAAAAATTGTGTTTGCTCCCAAGGTCAGGTTGCATCCCACAGCTCAACATCCTGCTCATCACCTTAACTTTCACTGCATTTGTAGTCAATGCCATATTATCCAGTAAACACTAGATCCAGTAAACTGTACCAGGATTTTATACAAAATTGCTGAATATCTGCAGTTTGAGTGCTGGTCAGTGTTGTTACTGTTAACTATATTAACTATTAATTTTTTATTATTTTTTGCTAATTAAAATAAGCAGAGATGTTTTGTTAAATAAGCTAAAATTAAATAAAATATACAGTATTTGATGAAAAATTACTTACATAAATATATGTACATAAATTACTTACATAAATATATTCTTAGATACTTTCTAAAATACTTAAAAAATATATAGAAATGTTGACTAAAATAAGTTTAAACTACTAAAGTTATAAAAAAAATTTAATTAAATAAATGCTACTTGAAAATATTAATAAATGCTAAAATAATGATGGGTGCTGCCATAAAAGCCAAAGAGGCTAAGACATTTTGTAATTCATGTGAACTTTTCACTCATTGTTATGCTGATGATATAATTTGGCCCAAAACAAATATTATATTAATTATTATATTATATTATATTATATTATATTATATTATATTATATTATATTATATTATATTATATTATATTATATTATATTATATTATATTATAATAAACACACACTCATCCTTCAAGATAACTAACATGGAGATAAACATGTCTCTTTCTATTTCTCATTACACACATGCTGAGCACACTTCCTCCCACAGTAAACTACCCCCCCCCCCCCCCCCCTCACCTTTTCATACTCTCTTCCTTTCACCTCTTTTCTTTCCATTATAAACACACACACTCCCACACACACACTAATTAGGCCCGGAAGAGCACAGGCTGCCTAGTGAGTGTGTGAAAGAGATTAACATACCGGAGCATTCAAGTTATCCAACAATAGGGTCTTCTCCCAGTAGGAAACACTGGGAAACACTACTCTTCTGACATTCTGAATGGAAAATGAATTGTAAATGCACTCTGTGTTTGTGCTGTGCTGCTTAATTAAAGATGCATTTTTTATTAATGGTGCAATATTCCATATGGCAGTCAACTTAGACTTATACTGACATATAGAAGTTTATACAGCCGGCCATGATTAATTTATCCCGTAAGCAAAATTCTCCAGTTATAGTATGGTTACAAAAATTAAGTTAGTAGTATTCAGCTGGTCATCTGTTCTCAAAATGACGGCCCACATGAGGTGATCTGCTCCATGTAAAATACAACAGCTTTTGTTCGGCTACTGATGACTGAAATCTTCATCTCATGTAACTTTGCATACTTAAAAAAAAACATGATTAAAATAATGTAAAGTCCTTAGTACATCTTAAATGTACTAATTTTCTAGGTTTTATGAAAGAGTTTTTGTGTTATCTATTTCATTTTAGCTGACAGTTGTCTGCTTTTCTTTATGCTCTTTCTCTTTCTGCTCTGATTTGATTATTACATAAACCTAATTAGTGGGAAATTAGATTTTATGCTGCAGAACAATTGAGCTCATATCTAGATTACATTTCTAAGCATTTAATTATTTCATAACTGCTGTGCTGTTGTTCTCCAGATTTCACAGACATTCTACATCACCATCCGGCCGGTGGACGACTCTCTGCCCGTCCTACAGGTGCCAGGGATGAGGGTGCAGGAGGGAGTGAGGAAGACCATCACTGAGTTCGAGCTGAAGGCTACGGATGCAGACACAGAGGTATTAATATTCACTGAAGTTTAGCTCAACTGTGCTTTCAATTATGCTGTGGTTGTGCTTTATTTATTCTTGATAAAATGTAAAAAAAATGACAGTAGCACTTTACAATACAATTTAATTTGTTAACATTTAAATAACAGTGAACAATACATCTGCATTTAAAATGTTAATTAATGTAATTTCAGCATTTACTAGTACATTTTTTAAATCAAAAGTTTTATCTGTTAACATTTATACTGTGAACTAACATGAGCATTTTTATTAACACATTCTCAAAGGATAAAGCTGCCGTCGGCAACATTTTTTGATTATATTCAGTGAAATTGGACACTATAATCCGACAGAACAACATAAATAAAGTGGTTTTAGAAAAAAAACTGAGCTTCTAGCTCCATCTGGAGCGTGTTATTTGTTTTGCAAAAATCCAGCGCTCCCTGTTAACTGTGTCCAATCAGCCCAGGGGGTGTGGGATCTGACTGTCAATCACAGATCGGGCACACGCCACCCCTCGCGCACGCTACAATCACATGCACACGCCTGAAGTTTGCGCAGTAATGGCGGAACACTGACAAACCAAGTAAGCTCATTTAGAGTATAAATGACGTTAGCAATTGCAATATATTGGTAGATTAGCCAGAGCAGCATACCTCCAAATAATCCATGGTGTGGTTGAATGCTGATAAGACGGTCGCGTTTACAGAAACCTGGTGCGCACGCACTCGAACACGAACTCTGTGGGAGGGTATTCGTTGATAGTGGGGGAAGGCAATATGAGTTGTAAACATTCAAAATGTTGCCAAAGTCCAGTCAATCAGCCTTAGTTGCCAGACCGCTGCTTTAATATATTGCTCATTGTTTGTTCATGTTAGTTAATGCATTAAAGGTGCATTGCGCAACATTTCATGTTAAAAATACCCATTTTCTAACCCATACATGCTTAAACAATTGCCTGATGGGCTGAATGAGCCCTTCTCTGATCACTGCGATTGCCTCTATAATCCTGTACAGTAAAATGTATAAGAGGATTCGGGACAGCAGTTTTGAGACTGGGCGTGACGTCATGCGCGTTCACGCTCGCTTGGCTATGTCTTGCAGGTTTGTGTATTCACCACCATTCTCCATATCAGCGAAGACAGCACGAGCGACAAAACTTTAATCAACTTTCAGACAAAAGTAGAAGATGGATTCAAAAGACTGGCTTGTAGTTCATTCCAAACCCCAACGTAAACTCCACGTAAGACAAAGATAAAAAAACGTTTGTCTAGTGCCAGGCGTCGGAATAAGACGAAGAGTCAACAAAGGCTTTCAACAAATGGAGAGATCTCCAATATGTCTCTAGGACTCTAACAGGATCCTATTCAGAAAAAATTACTTATATTGTTCGTGAACGTGTTTCCATAATAATACAATCATAAGTGGATACAGTAAGCACATAAAACAGTTCAACATGGAGATAGATGGAAATAAAACCGAAATGTTCTACTATCCCGTTTTCCTCTTACACTGTTACACATAAGTGTGTAATTTACTCAAATGCCTTTCCTTTCATATATTTAAAATAACTCGTAGATTTATAACTTTATTACCTCTGAAGACATTATGACTGTAACAAAAGATTTGTGCGGCTGATGCTCCTTTGGTTATGAACAGCTCGTGCAAGCGTGCGTAGCGTGTGGTCCATGAGCGTGCACACCTCTGGTTGCAGTTTTGCTTGTCGCCAGAGGGGGCATAGTTCAGCAAAAATTCAGAGACTTGCGCAATGCACCTTTAACTAATGGTAACAAATCAAGTCTTATTGTAAAATGCAATCAAAACAACAACAAATGAACATAAGAATGTACATTGCTTTTACATTGGATTTAAGTGGAATATGTTATTTTGGTAACACTTTACAATAAGGTTCATTTATTAAACATTAGTTCATGCATTAACTAACATGAACTAACCATTTGTTACTGTATTTGTTATTCTTTGTTAATGTTAGTTAATACAAATCTAGCTGTTCATTGTTGTTCATGTTAGTTCACAGTGCATTAACTAATGTTAACAAGATTTTAATAAAGTATTAGTAAATGTTAAAATTAACATTACCAAAGATTAACAAATGCTGAAGAAGTATTGTTCATTCTTTGTTAATGTTAACTAATGTAGTAACTAATGAACCTTATTGTAAAGTTTTACCGTTATTTTTTAAAGTGGACTTTTTGTTTGATGTTACTGTAATGGGTTTCTATGCAAATGAAACATAGTGCACTGCAGACCAGAGATTGCACCGTTGAAAAGTTGTTAAGAGTGGAATCAGTGTTAAAACTATACCGTGTCCTTTGGGGGAGCCCTTTTTTTGTGTGTGTTCGTGCACTTGCGCGTGCAGAGGATTTACAGCGCCTTTCAGACAGAACGTGCAATGCGCGGCACTATGAAACCCATTCATTTCAAGGACTTCCAAAGATACATAACAGCTACAAATGTATGCAAGCACTATATACAGGATTCACCATATTGAAACAAATTGATAAGTCAAACAGCAAACAGCCATCCACAAATAGTCTATAAATAGGCTGTGTTTCAGTTCACCTGAACAAGGTTTAAATTACTCGTCGGCTACAGAAGAATACCACAATTCCTTCATTTAATTAGGCCTAAGACATCGAGAGTCAAGCAGACCTATAACAAACCCAGCCACAACACATAATTGGGAATAATGTGCCTTACCTTAACACAGAATGGATTTCAAAGACTTGCGCAGATCAATGGCCTCCAACGTTTATATTTTTTCTACGAATCTTTGAGTTAACATGCATTAAACATGATTGGAATTTGCACTGCAGCGCCACCATACCTTGATGCTCATGACAAGAATAGCATGTATAGTTATCTTTATTGAAGTGAATTAGGTTTAAAACGCCGTCATGCACAAATTACAAATATTTTTGATATTTTACAAATAATACTGAAATTGCACGTCAAAATAAAACTTTGTGAATATATTTTGAGACCCCCAAAATTTCAGGAATCCCATTTTCAGGGGAGCCCATGCCATATTAAGGGGAGCCGAGCTCCCCCTAGCTCCCCGTAGTTCGCACCCTGAGTGGAATTGCATGGTTTTGCCTGTAACATTTCTTTTTTTTTTAAGTCAGAGCGCTTTGTTATTTTGCTCCATCACAAGCATAACACATGCTACCTGCCTATAATGCAACTATTGTCAGAAAAAAAAATCAGTGGAATGAGAATGAACATAATGGTATGGTGGAATAAGTAAGATAAAAATAAATAAAAGAGTCGTTGCGTTTCTGCAGCTGCCATTGGAAGCTCTGGTTGCACCACTGTGTTCAAAATCGTGTATTTCCCTACTAAAGTATATATTAAGCGAAAAACAGTATGCGACAAAAAAAAAGTATGTCCGTATTCATCGTACTCGTAAAAGAGTAGGCAAAAATCACACAAATGACCTACTACTTCTGATGAGATCCTGAAGTGTGCAATGTGCATACGATGGACCCTTTACTATCCCATGGGAGAGGATTTATGAATGGCAGTGAAGCAACGCTGGTAGGTCTCATTATAATGACAACATGGCGAATGTAGTATGCCCAAATTTCCTTCATACTCTTCTACACACATTCATTCTATTTAGAACATACTTTTTTAGCGGTCGTGAAGTAATTAACTTTTCTTGTTAAAAATAAGTACACGCTCAAGAGAGTATGGTTTCGGACTACACATGTGCATTGACTGCTCTAGCCTGAAAAATATGTGATTCCAGATCACTTTGAGCGAGATAAATTTCTGTCAAACCCTGCTCGACTCAAATATTCTGGTGCATACAGCTGACATCCGTCGCATTAAACTTCAGTGCTCATGTAATTAGTGGCAATTTATTTTAATTTCACACCTCTTTGACAATCTGTCTATCCAATTCTCTGTTAGGAGGACTCTGTTACATTCACTATCGTTCAGGCTCCTCGTCACGGGACCATCGAGCGCACAAGTAATGGTCAACATTATCGTCAGACTAACATCTTCACTATGGACGACATCTATCAGAATCGGATCAGTTACAACCATGATGGCAGTAACTCTCTCAAAGACCGATTCACCTTCACTGTCGGTGATGGCACCAACATGTTCTTTATCATCGAAGAGGGTGGAAAAGAGGTAGGTAGTCCTCCTGTGTTTTTGAGTGTGTCAAAAATAGGTAACACTTTATTTGAATGTGTCATTGTTACATATGTTACATGTAATTACTATAGTAATAACTATAAATTATGCATAATTACATGCAACTAACCCTGAACCCTAATCCTAACCCTTTAGTAAGTACATGTAGTTACTTAATATTACTCAGTACTTAAATGTATAATTACAGTGTAACAATGACACATTAAAATAAAGTGTAACCCAAAAATATTGTAAAAACTCATAGAGATGATTTAAAGAGACTAATTGGACTCTTTTAGTCATGGTCATACCCATACCCCTTTCAAGAAACCTTCCCTGGGAATTTTAATGACCACCGAGAGTCATGACCTCAGTTTAACATGTCATCTGGAGGACACTGGCTTTTTAAAGCATAGTGAGCCCATCATTATACTGCAGTATTACAGTCCACACAGACCACAGGGTGAGCGCCTCCTGCTGGCCTCTCTAACATCTTTTTCAACATCAACCTCTGCTTTCTTCATTTAGCTTCAGTGGGAAACCATGTGAGAATGCTCCTTACTGGTAAAAAAAAAAGTCAATGGAAAGTTCACACAAATATACACTTTTGTATAAATGTATTATTGTATTTATTTATTTTAAAGAAATTAATTCAGTAAGGATGCATTATATTGATCAAAAATGTGACAGAAAAGACAATGCTACAAAAGATTTATATTTCAAATAAATGCTGTTCTTTTTAACTTTCTATTCAAAGAGAAAGGAGTGACTCATCCAAATGTATATAGACAGCAATATTTTGAAATAAAAATACAGTTCTCTTTTCACATACCCATATTCAAAGATGGTTCGAAGGTAGAAAATGATGTAATGGCAGCAATGGTGACTGGACATCAATGCTGTGTTTGTATTCCAAAACAGTGCTCTGTTTCCTCTGGTGAAGCATGTGCTTTACTTTTAGCTCTGGAACATATTGAAAATGGACAACATCAGTAGTCTATACATTTTACAGACTTGAAATCTTTCCTTCAAGCAATGGACACTTTAAAATTTGATCATCCTTTGGGAGACTGTATCTTAACTAAAGTGGATTATCTAGTAAATCTGTTCTTCAGTATTATCTTTTGCTTGGTTCCAGGCCATGTTGGAAATGAACGAGCTGATGCAGCTGCTAGGAAGCTCTTAATCAGAAAGTTAATGAATGTCAAATTCAGTTATCAGACCAATTATTAAGCGGTGCATATTAAATAAGTGGCAAGAAGAGTAGAATATGTACAAGAATAATCTATGTGAAATTACAAGCAGATTTTTTTATCAAGTGGTCTTCACCAGATGTCATATAGGTCATACAAGTTTGATTCATGCTTTTAGGTGAACTATATGTTTTATAAGATTCCTCCAACTGTTACATGTGTTTTATTAGATTGTCCTGGCCTTAATACTAGTAGAATTATTTTTTTATGAAGTTACCTCACTTAAGGACTTATTTAGTGAGATTATACCTGAAAAGGTTTTGAATTTTTTATCATTATGTTAATTTTTTTAAAAACTTGTACAATATGACTTGCTGTTTTTTGTTTGTTTGGTGTACAACATATATGATATTTGTATTTTTGTAATTTAAATTTTGCCTTGAAAATAGCCTTGGATACTGACATGGCACTAAATAAAACAATCTGAATCTGAATCTATTTAAATAATCTTAAAAAAATAATAATAGTAAAAAGTTTCCACAAAAATATTAAGTAGGACAACTCATTTCATCAAGAAATGTTTATTGATCAGCAAATCAGATCGTATTATAATGATTTCTGAAGGATTATGTAACACCGGAGTAATGATACTAAAAATTCAGCTTTGCCTTACATAAATTACTTAAAATACATTTTAATATGTTTATATAAAACAGTTATTTAAAATTGCATTTTTTACACTTTTACTGTATTTTTGATCAAATAAATGCAGCCTTGATGAGCATTAGAGACTTACCAACAATCTTCCCAACTATTGAACAGTATACTAATGTATGCACATAAACTTATATTATGTTTTTTTGTTTGTTTGTGTACTGCTCATTTCCTTATATTTATGAAGACATATGGGAAAGACATAAAGACACGAAAGGAATATAAATTACCATATGAATCATCTAAAGATATCGAGTCCATTTGTTTAACGGAGCCATTTAGGGAGCATGTCAGGTCTCTCTCTCTCTCTCTCTCCTCTCTCTCTCTCTCTCTCTCTCTCTCTCCATAATAATAACTCCATCCATCAGCAGTGTCTTTTTCCTCTTCTAGCTGCGTCAGCTGGCTGTGAGCTGTTCTGTTCTGGGAGGTAAATGGTCTCTCGGTAGACATTGAAGGAGTACCTCGTCTTGTCATTAGATGACAAAATAGCAGCCCTATGACATTGTTTAATCTGGAAGTCCTAGAGCACCATTACTCAGCACTTTAAAATTTAAATAGGTTAAATCTAGGATTGAATGGATAATAAAGTTAGCATTGTTGGTAAAAGAGAAACAATTAATTTTATGGTAATACATGAAACAGGGTTTGTATTAGCCTGGAGGATTTACATAGTATGTATTTGTAAAATAATATCCTTTGTTGCAGGTTGTCACAGCTGCACCACAAAAGTTTAAAATTGACATTTCACCTGTGGATGACGGGACCCTCGTATTGTCACCAATCTGGGATTGCACTGGCTGGAGTACATGGAAAATAAGGTACAAACTCCATTTGTATGTATAATCAATAAGAGCTCAATTAAATAATGTGCTCAGTCAATGAGACGTTCATGTCTCAATTAACAGTACACTTCTGCCTCCTACTGGTTTTATCTTGCATTAGTGCTCAGCCAAATGATTGAGTAAAATTTTGATGTGAAATGCAATTTTAGGCCACCAATTTGATCTCCAAGAAAGAGCTACTCACTATTGATCCAGACACAGATGATGGACAACTGACTTATGAAATCACTACAGAAGCTAAACACGGCTACCTGGAGAGTAAACTCAATCCTGGCAAACCCATCACCTCTTTCACACAAGGTATTATGAACAACTCCCAATGCCAAGAGCACACTATGGCTGAAGCTATTCTGTGACAAAAAACCCAAAGCATAGCTGACACATAGACAGCCTTCTTTTAATCCTCAACGTATTTGATATGCAATTTACCCTGACTAAAGCTGCCCACGTCTCCCTAACCACTGTCTTTATGTTTGTTTTTCCTGTTACACAAGCCTTCCACCATATTTTTCAATGACCTGATTTCAAGAATCAACTCTGGCTCTGAATTAGTATGAGAACAAATTTTGGATAATAATTACAGTTGGGGTGGAGAATGATCCTGTAATTGACTCACCAAGATTAACTAAACAGGTCAAATTAGCGTGAGAGCACAATTCCAAAATAGTGCCGATGGGAGTGGAGAAGTCCTGCACGTGATCTACTGAATCTACTGTGCAAATTAAAGAACACAGAAGCAAATGGACCATTTTCATAATGACCATCGCAATAAGAGCAGCGCAAATTCAGCGTCTGGTTTAAGACATGCCTGTTTGGGCGGACATGCTTGTTAATGGAGAAAATACCAGTAAGTAAACTCACGCAAACCTTAGTAAATCACAATGCATAAATCCTTTAACCTTCAAATGGTCTTCAGTTTCCTGTTTACACTTTTGGGCTTCGGGGTCTATACGACCCCAACAATTGATTATGTAATTGTACAAAAAATATACATTTTTAATCATACAAATAATATATCATTTTTTTACTTCTCATCTATTCACTAATGCTGTGTTTTTGGAGATATAAAGTACTTTTGTATCCATATACCACACGATTCCTCAACTACACCATTAGCTTGCAAATATTCTTTTTTATGATACATTTCATTTATGCTCTAGTACTAGTCCTTCATTTCTGTGTAAAGATTTTCAGATTTTTGCCGGATTTCTTTTTTTTTTTTTTTTTTTTTTGACACATGAAGAAAATATATTTAGTTTTTTTTTTCACATTTCGCATTCATTTCAATGTGAGGTCATACTGACCCCGAAAGACCAGAAGTGTAAAACAATTTTTTACATACCTTCAGAACAACCGAATCAAGCCCAGTTTTTTGTGTGTGTGTGTGTGTATAGATAGATAATGTATGAAAAGTCACAGAATCTTATTCCACTGAAGATGAAGGTAACCTTTTTTTTATTAAGTAAAAGTTGATTGGGGTTGTATAGACCCCATGACCCGATTGAGGGCTAAATACTCTCCCCCATACATTTTTGCATCTGAAAGGGAAACTTCTACAAATGCCAATGCAATAAGGTCGGCCACAAAATAACCCTGTCCATGTCTTTTCAGCACTTACTTTTCACTGTTTGTCTTTAGTAAATCCTGACAGTATTTTTTTAACACCAAAAGAAGGTTTGCGCTGGCTCAGAGTAAATCTGGCCCCAAGACTGATTAATTTTGTACAGAAACAAAATGAGTGAGCAGGCCGGAAAGCTCGAGTCTTGTAGTGTGCACCTGGCACTGCATCAAATTCTGCTAGTGCATTTGGAGTTGTAAAATGTAATCTTAATTTATTCTGTTTTGCAGCTGACATAAACCTAGGCCTCATTCGATACGTTCTGAGTGAGGATAGGGTTCAAGAGACCATGGACAACTTCAAGTTCCTCGTGAAGGACAGCAAACCCAACATTGTCAGCGACAATGTGTTCCACATCCAGTGGTCACTTATCAGCTTTGAGCACAAGAGGTGCGCCCGGCTCGAATTTTGTTCTAGATCAAGTCTTCATCCAACCAACCTGTTTATGTCATGAATTGATGAAATTAATTCATAGTAATGTTTTGTCTTCTGTCTGCAGCTACAATGTGAGTGAAAAAGATGGAACCGTGGCGGTCACAGTAAAGAGGACTGGAAATCTGAACCAGTATGCTATTGTGCTGTGTCGTACCGAACAAGGCACTGCCACCTCCACCTCCAACATGGGCTCTCTGGGTCGGACAACAGGACTATGTTGAGTATGCTGGACAGGTATGTTGTGTGTAATTTATTATTTCAAATATTATATCAAATTCCCTTTGATTTGATAGATGGATTATTGAGTGTAGAGCCTTCAGAAGCTTTTTAATGTTCTTCAGGTTCAGTTTGATGAGAGAGAAGACACCAAGGTGTGCACCATTGTTATCAACGATGACCAGGTCTTTGAGAACATCGAGAGCTTTAATGTGGAGCTGAGTATGCCAGTGTATGCCCTACTGGGGTCAGTGACCCGTGCTAAAGTCAATATTCAATGACACGGAGGATGAACCCACTCTGCAGTTTGATAAGAAGACCTACCACGTCAATGAGAGCAAAGGCTTTACTCTTTGCTCCTATTGAGAGAAAGGGTCAGTGGAACCAATTCCTACAAAAAAAAGCTTTTAAAAGATGCATTATGTTATAAATCATATTCATGAAAATAATACACAATTTTTTTTTTCTAATTTAAGGTCCTAATCTGAATATTGGGGCTGTTGTGTGTATTGTTAAAATTGTATGTAGAGGTACATGATATACCAGTGCTATATTGTTAATCAGATTATATTACTGATCAGTCTATCAGTATCAGTCAGTATTGTATTGCATTTATTAACATTTTGTACATTTTCCCCAATTTTTATTATATTTATTGAATAACTTAATTAAACACAAATAATGTATTAACTGTTACATGTAATCTTTAGCTAATCTCAAAATAAATTACCAAAATATATATTTTTTTACGTTGTTTTTTTTTACAAAATATACCATTATTAACAGTTTGTACATTTTACATTTACATTTTTGTACATTGTAAATTTCCCCCAATTTTTATTTATTTATACGTTAGCTTCAGTAAATAACTTAATAAACACTAATAATTTATTAACTGTTAAATGTAATCTTTAGCTAATCTCAAAATAAATTACCAATATATATATATATATATATATATATATATATTTTTTTTTTTTTTACAAAATATACCATTATTAACAGTTTGTACATTTTACATTTACATTTTTGTACATTGTAGATTTCCCCCAATTTTTATATTTATTTGTTCGCTTCAGTAAATAACTTAATAAACTCTTATCATTTATTAACTGTTAATGTGTTATGTAATATTTAGTTAGTCTCAAAATAAATGATCATAGTATACCATTTTCAATACTGTACATTATAATAGTATGATCCCTAAATCCACATATTATAAATATTATACATTTTAATATCGGGCATTTGCTGGTTTTCTACCATAACATGAATAAAATTGGCTTATCAACCGGAATTTATTGATTTAGTATTTATGTAGGCAAAGAAGTGTATAAATATTATAGATTTCAATATTGAATTGATTTGTCGGTTATCAGCTTTTATATTAATGATTAATGATAAAAAATGTATATATTTTATCAGCCAAAAATGTCTGAAGTCAAGAAACCTATGAATATTAATGTGTCCATGTATAGGTTTGTAAATCATAGTGTATTGATGGTAGGACTAAAAATTAGAAATGATCACAATCCTAGTAAAATGATCATTCATCATCTAAAGGTCATCTCTTGTCTTTGATCAGGTGACACCTCCAGCACAGTCTCGGCCCTCTGTTACACTGTGCCTAAGTCTGCCCGAGGGAGCAGTCTTCACGCTCTGGAGTCCGGCTCGGACTATAAGACCCGTGGCATGAGCAGTGACAACAGAGTCATCTTTGGCCCAGGTGTGAGCATGTCCACCTGTGACGTAAAGCTGATTGATGACAGCGAGTACTGAACTCTCTGAGGAGTTTCAGCTGGTGCTGTCGGACGCCTCTGACAATGCACGGATGGGTGATGTCACCGTGGCTAAAGTCATCATAGACGGTCCAAATGATGCCTCCACTGTCTTCCTGGGCAATGGGACCTTCACCTTCAGTGAAGATGCAGGTTGGTGGAGATCATCTGTCGTAGACAATATCATAGGTGTCAGCTTTGTAGCCTGTGCAATGGAATATCTATGAAATATTAATAGCCTGAAATATCTTCCCACAGGCACGATTGAAATCCCTGTTCTGCGGCAGGGCAGTGACCTTTCCTCAGTAACCTCTGTGTGGTGTGCCACACGTCCTGCAGAACAAGATTCAGCAACGCCTGGTGTTGACTACATCCCGAGTTCCAAAAAAGTGGAGTTTAAACCAGGCAAGACGGAAGAGGTAATAAAACTAGACTGTTCTGACAAACTGTAAGGTGATTGACAGGCCTCATTTCAATAAAATCACGTTCGATTTTTATTTATTTTTTGCATAGACATGCAGTTTGACCATAATGGATGACATCCAGAACCCTACAATTGAAGGGAAAGAGTCCTTCATTGTGTTTCTTAGCTCTCCTAACGGAGCGGTCCTGGCTGACCCATATGAAGCCTCTGTTTACATCACGGACACCGCCCAAGACAGTGCGTTTACTTGTCCATTACAATGGTTATCACTGTGATTTAGCAAGCACGTAACATCATATGCTTTCTTCTTACAGTACCTAGCATGCAGTTTGAGAAGCTGGCATATACCATAAAGGAAAAAGATGGTGTCCTACACATCCCCATTTTTAGGATAGGAGATCTGTCCTATAAGTCTTCTGTCCGATGTTTCACACGTACAATGTCCGCCATGGTAATGGACGACTTTGAGGAGAGGAGAAATGCAGATGATTCTAGGATCACCTTCCAAAAAGGGGAGAAGGTACGATGTTTTGTCATTAATTCATTTATAATCACTTACAATTTTGACTTTGGAACAAAAGAATGATGGACTAAGAATTTTAAAACCTCTTGCTCCTGATTGGCAGGTGAAGAACTGTACTGTATTGATTCAAGATGACTCAGTGTTTGAGCCTGAAGAGAGTTTCAGGTCCACCTTGGAAGCCCACAGGGTGACCACTGGATTGGAGCCATGATAGGAGTCAATGACATTGTGACTGTGACCATCACAAATGATGAAGATGGTGAGTAGTTAGCCATTTGCTTGAAAATGTTCAAAGGAAGATCTGGTAGAGCTTGGCAACAGGAAGCCATGGAATTCTCAGGGTGATAGAATGCATAGCTTGATAGAACTGTAAGTTGCATAAGTTGTATAAAAGTGTGCACATCATGCTTTTCAGCACCTACGATTGAGTTTGAACAAGCCTCATACCAAGTTCGTGAGCCCCCTGGTCCAGATGGAATCGAGGTTTTGAATATCAAGGTCATTCGTAAAGGAGACCTTGACCGCACCTCCAAGATCCGATGCAGCACAAGGGATGGATCAGCCCAATCAGGTGTAGACTATAACCCCAAGAGTTGAGTCCTTAAATTCAGCCCTGAGTCAGTCACATATTTGTTTATCTATTGTTTTGTGCTTTTATACCTTCAGTTCTAATCAATGAGTAACAATTCTGTTGTGTCCTCAGGTGTGGACCACATCCTGTTTAAGGTAGAGATTCTGTCCAATGAGGACAGAGAGTGAGCACAAGTCGTTCTCGTTGGTCCTTGGTCCAGACAACCCTGTTGAAGCTGTGCTTGGAGAGATTACCATGGCAACAGTCACAATCCTAGATCAGGAAGCTGCAGGAAGTCTCCATCCTTCCAGCCCCACCCATTGTAAGAGATGTACAATTGATGCTTGTGGTACTGATATTTAGTATATCAGAACCTAAATACTTGTCAGTTCGTTTAAAATGTTTAATTGAATTGGATTAATTGATCAAATTACTTGGACACTACCGTTCAAAAGTTTGGGTCTCTTGAGTCTCTTATGCTCACCAAGGCTGCATTTATTTGATCAAAATCCAAACAGTAGTATTGTTAAATGTAAAACAAAAATCCAATAAATATATTTTAATATGTAATTTACTCCTGTGATGCAAAGCTGAATTTTCAGCATCGTTACTCCAGTCTTCAATGTCACATGATCTTTCAGAAATCATTATAATATGTTATCATTGTTGAAAACGGTTGTGCTACTTAATATTTTAGTGGAAACTGTAAATTTTTTCTTTATTTTTTATTAATTTATTTGAGATTGAAATATGTTTAGTGTAAGTCTGGTTAATTGAATGTGCCCTTGTTAAAGCAGCACTATGCAGGATTTCCGTTTTTGTCAAACTGTGACCCCTGGAGTCGCTGTGGTGTACTTGTACTGTCATAAATAGCACTCACGCAGAGATGTGTCTGCACTCACGGCCTGATCTCGTCCCCCTGTATACCGGTACCTGTTCAGTAGGATGTAAGCTGTAATGAGTGGAAATAAGGTGTGGCCCCTTTAAGAGCTGCTCCCTGTTGAACTGTCGGCAGTCTGTTTTGTATGCGCCTCGAACACCACATGTATACGGCGCCGGGTTATTTCTGTTTAATGTTTATTTTAGCAGATCTTTCTTTCCATAAAGAAATTTGTTACATTAGCGAGACCTGATATCACGTGACACTTCCTGATGCTGTGGCCGGTGGCCCGCTGGCTCAAAGTTGCAAGTGTGTCTTTTCCACTCACAGGCAACAGCCCAACATTCAACCCAAAAATAGTCATATAACCATTGCAATTACTCCGAAGTTATTCAGTTAAGGTTAAAAAAAAACTGCATAGTGCTGCTTTAAATAAAAGTTGTAATTTAAAAATAATTATTGAACCTATATGTTTGATTTTTTTTATTATATTATTTTATATTATTCAATTGTACTAATTTGTTTATATTTGTCTAGATCATAAATCTAATATTATAGCTGTGAGATTTCAGAAGTCTATCAAAGTCTGGTTTCATGTGGACTTTTGGTTCTCCTCATTCACCTCACAGGTGGTGTCTCTGTCGGACTATGACTATGTCCAGGAGGTCACTAAAGAGGGCAGTAAGAAGCTTCCCTCTCCAGGATATCCGCTGGTCTGTGTGACTCCCTGCGACCCCCATTACCCCAAATACTCAGTCATGAGAGAGCGCTGTGAGGAGGCAGGCATCAATCAGACCTCTGTTCACTTCAGCTGGGAGGTCGCAACTCCCACAGACACCAGCGGAGCACGGTCCCCCTTTGAGACAGTGACGGATAACACGCCTTACACCACAGTCAATCACATGGTTAGTCTTTTATTTTCTTTATAATTGTTTATCCTAGATAGAATAATTACAATCATTACCTAAAACTCCTAATTATTGCAATCAGTGGTCATATTTACCATATATATGATCTGGAAGCATTTTTGCAATTCTAAGTTCCCGTAGTTAAATCAATATTTTTGGTACACAGGTCCTGGACAGTATCTATTTCAGCAGACGCTTCCATGTGCGTTGCGTAGCTCAGGCCAGAGATAAAGCCGGGCATCTGGGAACTCCACTGAGGAGCAACATTGTCACTATTGGCACTGAGGGATCGATATGCCACACCCCCGTCACCACGGGAACTGCTCGAGGCTTCCAGGCCCAGTCCTTTATAGCCACTCTAAAATACCTGGATGTCAAACACAAAGAGCATCCAAACAGGTCAGGAGAGACTTTTTGTAAGCAAACGATACAGATACCAGTAGATTTTTTTTGAGAGACAGGAATTTAAAACCGCATCTGTTAGGTCTGTAGAGCTCGACATCATTTTTGCCTCTGGGCTTTTGCCCAAGATCAAAATGAATTTATACATTTGAAAAAATAAACCTGTCAGACAACTGCAAATCCAAACCAATACATTTCCCAACCTATGTTCAGTACTTCAAAGCAGAAAACTAATTTTTTCTCTCTCTGAACAGGATCCATATCTCAGTGCAGATCCCTCATCAGGATGGAATGCTTCCATTGGTGTCCACTATGCCTCTGCATAACCTTCACTTCCTGCTCTCCGAGTCTATTTACCGTCAGCAGCACGTCTGCTCCAACTTGGTCACACTTAAAGACCTACATGGCATTTCTGGTGAGCGTAGCTGCATACTACAGTAGACCAGATCAGATAAAGCAGATACAAACTAATCTTATCCATCTGTTTTCATGTAAAATGTACGCAGCCATCTTTAACTTGAATGTGCAAGGCTTCCAGTATCTGCCGCTTCCAGTTATTTTAACTGTTATGCTGATTTATGTTGCAAACTGGTATTTGTATTCATATTATTAATTTAGTATCATAACCATAAATAACCTGGTTTGTAGTGCAATTAGTTTTACCGTTTACTGCACTTTAGTCTTCTAGTTATTTATTTATGTATCAAAAGTCTTGCTTATTCACTGGAAATAGCTTACTTCTGTGTTGAAAAATAAAGTTAATATTCTACATGAATTAGTTGGCAAGATTGCCATCTCCTATTATGTAGAATAGCTTGTTTTCACGTGACGTCACACCACTGCGTTGCCATGGCGTGAAATGCAAATGGAGGGCAGGAAGTGATTTTCTATATTCAGGAAGCACTATAACACACTCAAAATGCCTATGTTTTGCGTCGTTTATGGTTGCTCAAATCGATCAAACCACGAAGAGTTTTTATCGTGTGCCAAAAGCTGTTGTTCATAAGGGGGAAAATACAAGAAATTGACAGAAAAACACAGGGAAAAATGCATTGCAAACCTACGTCTGTGGTCGGGAGGAGCCGAATGGGAAAATGCCCGTGTGTGTGTGTGTGTGCAGTGATCACTTCGTCAAATGTGAGTTATTACATTATTTATGTGGCTTTATAATTACATTATTCAGGTGTTTAAATACACTTATGTGGCTGTTTGTGTAACGTACCAGTTTCCGAACTTTGTAAAGTCAAAGCATGTCTGTAAGACGAGGTAGTTGCTGATATTTACAGCCTCGATGGCTGGCAAATCTCTCAATTCAGTTGAAAATCGGTCCTCTTCATAACATAAGGATCACGTCCAACATATGTTTTGATTTTCTGTTTATATATTTCTCTTGTAATAGCATCTAAAGTAGTACAGTACGGATTTTCCTCCACCTCGTCCATTGCGCTCTTTCACTCCTTGCCCTCCATCTGCATTCCGCGCGTAAACACAATCACGTGACTGCAAACCACCTATTATTGGAATTATCTTTACAGAAGAATGCTTTAATATGGAGTTAAATGTTGAATATAAGAATTATATATATTGAAAATGTAAACATACTTTCAACTCTGAAACACGTTGTAATTCTCCCCAGAAACCGGCTTCTTGGATGACGTGTCATATGACAGCATATCCCTAGGCCCTGGATATGACCGTCCATACCAGTTCAACCCAGGTGTTCGAGAACCCAGAACCATCCAGCTATACAAGCATCTCAATCTGAAGAGCTGCATATGGACATTTGATGCGTATTATGACATGACAGAGCTTATCGATGTATGTGGAGGATCAGTAAATGCTGACTTTCAGGTTCGTTTGAACACATGATTTGCATCCCATCACAAATTATATACAAATATTCATGTCTAGCTGAATCGATGTGGCAGATTTAGTCTATACATCAATTCAAATGAGTGTGTGGTTGCATTTTTGCAGGTCAGAGATTCGGCTCAGTCGTTCCTGACAGTTCAGGTGCCGCTCTATGTGTCCTACATCTATGTGACGGCTCCTCGTGGATGGGCCTCCTTGGAGCACCACACAGAGATGGAGTTTTCCTTCTTCTACGATACAGTCTTATGGAGAACAGGTACATGTTTTTTCATCAACAGACCCAAAACCAATGGACAAACTCAAACTCTGTGCTGTTTTACCTGATGTCATCATCTAACTGTGTTAATGTTGCAGCTGATGCAGGGCCAGGGACTGATTGCTTATGAATGTCTCTTTACTCTAGGAATTCAGACCGACAGCGTGCTGTCAGCTAGATTACAGATCATTTCGAATATTCAGTAAGGGATGACGGAAGACTGGTGATTGAGTTCAAAACCCATGCCAAGTTCAGAGGTCTGTAGTCTCTGTTTTCATTTCATTGTATTTGTGAACATAACTTGCCCTCAAATTGTATTTGGACGCATTTGGACATTTAAAAATAAATGAATGTCATTGCATTTGAGCAGGGTTTCCAAAATTAGGGAACTGCAGGAGATTTGTTGATGAAAGGCTAATAATTAATTCAATTGAAATTGAACTGAAATCAATTAAAAGCATGAAATAGCTTTACCTTTAAAGATGTGTATTGCAATTGACCCTTCGCTAAGCCACGCCCGAAAACCGCCACTGGCCAATCATGTCTTAGCAACCGTAACTATGCGCGGGAGGTCTGGCAAGCTTTCGAACGAGGGAAACATGCTGAAGCATTGTGCGTATGGATTGTGCAAATCTGATACCGGTATACTAAAAGTTTGGACGGGGGAGAAGAAATGTTTTCCTTCCAGAAAATCTAAAAGCCAAGGGGAGAGATGATTGGCGATGATCTAGCATCTATGTGCGAGACCCATTCACAACTACTGGTAAATGTCGACATGCTTAACAAAAACACCTATTGCTTGGAAATATTGACGGTTCTTTGGTCCTAATGATAACGTAAAATAAGACAATTAAAGAGCCAAGACAAAGGCTCACTGACATACTTTAAAATATTTTTCAGCATTTTGTTAATCGACGTCCTACTAACGTTAGCTACCCCTTACTAAGTAGCCTAACTTAACTCAGTCCGATCGCGGCTCTCCCGGTATTAGTGTTATTCCACAAGATTTATTGATAAGCTGTTTGATTTATAATTATTAAGTTTATTTTCACATACCCTGCTGTGTATGAACAGCTGTTCCTCAATTTGTGTTTCCCATTTGAACGGTCAGCGTATGAGGCGCTACTGCTTGCGCTGGGACTATAACGTTAGGCTTTAACTTCAATTTTTACGAAATTATTCTCTAATCGGTTGCATATAATGTTGTGAATATATCCCTCGAATGCAATACTGCAGTCCCTTTTGTCTTGCACTCTCAGATATTTCAGTTGTTCGCCGAAAATGCTTTCAGTTGTCCGCAAAAGCTTGACAGGCGTAGCAACAGTAACTAGTGAGGGCGGGGCTTAGCGAAGGGTCAATTGAAATCAACAGATAGAAATGGATAAATGGAAATGGATAAAGCTTTTCCACTGCACACGACATTCGCATTCAATTGTCGCATTTTGCCCCTAGTGTCAGTCGCACGGAACTTTGAAATTGGTCGTGAAGCAACCGTTACCCTTGGCTATTCACAATGGTAAAATTAATGATGAATGTAATGCATGCATGAATATATCCACACAAAACAAATGACCCTCAATACATCTACAACACAAACAATAGATTTTACAGAGCTTATCAATATAAATATTGATTTAATAATTATGAAAAAAATTCTGCCATAATTATTAATAACCGACATTTACAGAAATAGCGTTTACAGAATAACATTACAGAGTTGGAATATTTGTAGTTCTATCCTCACGCTCATAGTTTTGATTAGAATACATCACATCCAGTCGGCCGGTCGCATACGGTCTAGCCGCAGAAGTTCAGATATTTCAACGAATCCAAAGCTCAAATCGGATCCGAATTTTCCGCATACGCATATGATCGGAACTTCCGCAGCTCCCGTACGACTCTCCATTGGAAATGAATGACTTCCGGTCTGACGACTGTCGTTTGTCGTGTGCAGTGGAAAGGCGGTTTTAGGGGCCATTCGGACAGAGCGCGGTTGTCCACTCCACTTGTCTATTGTTTTTCTAGACGGATGCGAATTTGACCAAATTTTGAGTAAGTGATAAAACATTCCTCTCCCTCTAGGTCAATTTGTCCCTGAACATCATACCCTCCCTGGACAGAAGTCTCATCTGATGGCTCCAGATCACTTGGGAGGCATTGAATTTGACCTCCAGCTGGTGTGGAGCGCACAGTCCTTTGATTCACCCTACCAGCTCTGGAGAGCCACAAGCTCGTACAGCAGGTGAGCAGCGTGAAGTCTAGTGCTGTCACATCAACAAATTGTACCTACCTTAATGCCACTGACTGTGTGCTTACTGTTGTGCTCTAGGAAAGACTACTCTGGAGAGTACACAGTCTTCCTCATCCCCTGCACAGTACAGCCAACACAGGCATGGGTTGACTCTGGGGATAAGCCTCTTTCCTGCACGGCCCATGCTCCAGAGAAGTATGTTACCATGAAGCTTTTCCATTGATAACTCCTTGAGGGCCCTTAAATGACTTGGTTTTGAACCGAGCCAGCAAGGCTGAAAGAGATTGCAGTTGTCATCCACTTTTACTGGTTTCATCAGACGTGTAGACAGCAGACAGTATTCATCAACGTCTTGTAACACTCTCTCTCAATCGATAGGTTTCTGCTGCCCATCGCCTTCCAGCAGACCAACCGCCCTGTTCCTGTTGTCTACTCGCTGAATACAGAGTTCCAGCTTTGTAATAACGACAAAGTCTTTCTAATGGATCCTGCTCTTGCAGATATGTCCGTGGCTGAGATGGACTATAAAGGAGCCTTTTCGATGGGTAAAATGAGCAAATCAATGAAAACGGAGATTATTGGCACCATTATGCATTCCATTATTCATTGTTTTTGATGTTATGCAGGTCAAACGCTTTATGGTAGAGTAATGTGGAATCCTGACCAGAACCTGAATTCAGCCTACAAGCTGCAGCTGGAGAAAGTATATTTGTGTACTGGGCGGGATGGCTATGTACCCTTCTTCGACCCCACAGGCACCCTGTATAACGAAGGCCCTCAGTATGGCTGCATTCAACCGAACAAGCACCTCAAACACAGGTTCCTGCTTCTGGTATGTGTCTATTGTAAAAAGCCCAGACCAGTTTAACCGGTCTAACAAGGTGTGGTTATGTTTTAACTGAAATTCTTTTGTGGATAGGCGTTTTCAAGAGGTATTTTGAAGATCAAACTTTTTTTGTATAGCTTGGAACTAATATTGAGACGACCACTGTAATAAGATTTTACAGGGCAAAGTTTTAAAGATGCTATTAAAATAAGTTAAAGGTGGGGAAATGATGGCAATGATCAATTATTAACGAAGAGAAAATATACAGTTATTCATTTTCAGTAAGCTCTGTGATCAGGACCCAGATACCAAGCATATACATAACATATGATTTAAAATGCTGTGTATTATTAATTACATTCTATATTATTAATTACAGTGGGTAAGATTTATTTGAAAGAAGTCTCTTATGCTCTCCATGCCTGCATTTATTTTAAATACAGAGAAAAATATAGTGTAGAAATATGATTACAATTTTAAAATAACTGTTTTCTATTTTAGTATATTTTAAAATGTAATATTTTAAAGCTGAATTTTCAGCAGCCATTTCTTCAATCTTTAATGTCACATATTCCTTCAGAAATCATACTAATATGCCGATTTGCTGCTCAGAGAAAGGCTCAAAGCAAAGCACGTGTGTCACTACAAAAAATAGAGGTTAAACCAGTTGAGTCACATGGATTACTTTTATATTTTTACTACCTTTTGGGGCTTAAAAGTGGTAGTTGCATAGCTGTCAATGGTGGGACAGAAAGCTCTCGGATTCTATTAAAAAGGTCTTAATTTGTGTTCCAATTATGAATGAATGTCTTGAGGGCTTGGAACGACATGAGGGTAAGAAAGATAATCGACTAAGAAAGACAATCGTCCAAGACAAACATGGCAACAACATTAAGCCTGGTTTTGGCATGATCCGTTTGCCGTAGGGTGTCGTGGGGATTCGTAAAAGACAAAGGGCGTTAGGAATGCAAGATTCGATCATATCATCTCGTATAGTGTGTCATAGTGGGCGACAACCTATGTCACGTCTGCAATGCTTCACGACATTGTGACAAAAAGACTAGCATGTTTACTTTTTTAACTTTCGTCCATGACGGGTTCCGTCACATGTATGAGGTTGACCAATAGGAGCACAAAAGCTTTTCCGTACACAACTTTCAAAAATGGCGAAACGAAAGAGAGACGATGGTGCTAACGTTAAAACTAAAAGTAAAAATATATAAGAAAATAATATTTTACCTCAAGTTCTCTTTGGAGGATTGACAGCCCATACTGTCTTCTCGAGCAATCCAGGAACGTGTCCATTGTCGGGTTTTCTTTCTTTTTTTACTTTTTTTCTGAACACAGGACAGCCAATACAACACTCACTGCTTCATCCATTGTTTGTTTACGTTCGTTTCTGGAAGTCACTCACTACTAGTTTTGCCTTCTCGATGACATCACACACTTTGTTAAAGACGGCACGCGATGACTGGTCAGGAAGCAACGTGTAGTCTGACATGTTTCTTGTCCACGACACGAATAAGATTTTAGGAGTCGAAAATCGCGTAATCTGACACAGTGACCATCGTAACAGACAAAAAAGTGTAATCTGAACCAGACATTATAATAATATTAATATTACAACATCCTCTGAGGTAATTTTTCAGTACATACAATAACTGTGCCACAAGATGGCGCAAGTTCCATTTAAGCTGGATAATATATAGCGTTGCCATAGGTGACAGTGAATATTCATAAATATAGATAACATGATGCCATGATTGACCAAACAGAATTAAGTATTCCAGAGAGCCATGTAATAATTGTAATAAATGTATCGCATAGGACCGGGAAGCAGCCTGATGTTTGCGAACGCTACTTCCACGATGTTCCCTTTGAGGCCAACTTTGCATCTGACATTCCTGAACTCCAGTCCTTGTCTGCGATGCCTGGTGTAGACGGCTTCACAATGAAGGTTGATGCCCTTTATAAGGTCAGTGGCTGTATGATTCTCCCAAAAAGTCAAGCTGTTAAACAGACCTTCTCTTTGACACATACTAGAAATCTTGGCAAATGTCAGAGCCAAAGCTATTCAATTGTACCCTTCAGGGAAACTCCTTAATCTGTTTGTTTCAGGGAAAATTGCCAGACTAACAGCCTGCCATGACTAGAGGGAACTTGATTAAAGGACAAGAGCTTTTTCTTTTTGCGTTTATAAAAAATCCTATTTGTTGCATTTAATCTTCTTCAGGTTGAGGCTGGGCACCAATGGTACCTCCAGGTCATCTACGTTATTGGACCCGAGTCCATATCCGCTCCCAGAATCCAACGCTCAGTGACCTATGAGCTCAAGCGGAGCCGGCGAGATCTGGTGGACCGTTCAGGTCGCCTAATGCTGGATGAATCCCTGATCTACGACAACGAAGGTGACCAGGTGAAGAATGGCACCAACATGAAGACCTTGAAACTTGAAATGGAACCATCGGGCACCTTCAATCCCCAAATGGGAGGATCCATTGGGGGTGGAGTGGCAGCCTTCGTCCTACTTTTCTTGGTCCTTCTGGCTTTCTGTCTCATGGTCAGGAAGTGCCGTAGGGTTGTAAAAAGAGGTCTGAGAAGGTGGTGGAGGATTATCCTCTGAACACGAAGGTGGAGGTCTGCATAGAACGTCTGGAGAAAAACCTCAACAGCAAGCACTGCTCTGTAAGAAACGTCAACGTCCTAAACAAGAACACTGAGACCTACAAGGTCAATGGGGTCAAGGTCAAACAGGTCGATCTGGAGGTCAAATTCCACAACAACCTGAATGACGGCACTGAAGTCTGACCTTCTAGAATATTTGAGAGAGAAAAAAAAACATTTTTCTATGAATATTTGTAATGACATCTGATGTTAATGTATTTTTGTATGACCATGAGGACAAAAGGGAAAGTATGCTTGCCAGCTATGCAGTGTAAATCATTTCACAACTGAGCTACCTCAAACACAAATGAACAACGCATAATTGTGTCTTTAGATCGTATGTTTCCAATCTCATTTTTAAATCAACGCTGTGTATGAGCATTATAGAATGGCTCGGTGGTAGCTCAGCCACTTTGTTTAAATGAATGGAGAGTTTCTACTGCTGCATCTGCTTTTTTATCAAATGTAAAAACACATGAAAGTATTAAAGGAAGGATGAGTGCCAACGCTTTGGACCGGGCGAGTGATGTAAATACGTTTATTAAGTGCAATTATTGGATGACGTGGTCATCTCTGTATTTTGATCTGGTTTTGATGGTCTAGCTCATTGTGTAATTTACTTTTGGCCTGATGATCACCGGTGTGCCATGTTGATATTTGTCAAGTTTGAAATATTTAATTCCAAATCTAAATAGACTGCCCAAAGTGATGCATTTATTAGTTTGTGTAAACCTTCGGTACCTACTTGCAGACAAGAAACCAAATGTTTCGATTAGCTGTATGGTTATATGCAGTAGATCATATATTTGATAACCTTTATTGATTTGCTATCAGTCTGCTGACTCCATTTAAATGCTGTAGCATCTTAAATTTTCCAACACTTGGACAACACAATGTATTTTTGTTTCAAATGACTGCTGCCTGTGTACTGATGTAACCAAAAACTACCATTTTTTTTTCTTTTTTTTTTTTTTAAAGATTATTCACCTCATGTTATCTTGGATTATTTCGTTTTATATTAATGTCACATCATGTATTAGGTAAGGCACGTGTATTTGATTTTATTCACTGTACAGTATGCAAAAAAACCCTGTAATTTTGTATCAAGTCATCTGACATCACATGGTGCTAATTTGATCAAGAATATCCAGAATCTTTAAAGCACTGGGAGTGGAAAGCATGGACAGTACTAGGATTATTTCATACTGAGTCATCTCTCTCTCTCTCTCTCTCTCTCTCTCTGTAAATTTTGTTAATTTTTGTCCATTGCTAAGTGTCTAAGTTAGTGCCTATCAGACAAAGGAAACTATTGGAGATGCCAGTTTTTGGTGCTATAATTTATGGTGATATAATCAACATGATGCCTGTACTTGTGCCTTTTTAGCAATAAAATAAATGAATTAACTGAATATTCCTAAATTGTGTCACACTTTGCTCAAATCAAATATATTATTGAACCCTTCATTAATTTTACTTTTGAATTATGTTTTCTTTTGAATTATATTTAAATTCATAGCAGCATGTTATTCACGAAGGGAGAGGTTTACTAAGAGTCTTTTGAGATCATGACATCATGTCTTAAAGGAGGGCCACGTGTCATTTATTATTTTGTATTATGAAGGGTTAAGACGCTTTAAAAAGTATAGTAAAACTGTTTGTAGCCCTTCTATGTGTTGGTTTAATTGGCATAACTTATGAATTGGATACAACCAATGGCCAGAAGATTTTAAAGAAAACTCATTTAAACTAATTGCTGCAGTCAATCAGGAATCAGTGATAATATAACAGCCTTTATTGTTGTTGAGTCTTTAAAATCTCATTCAGTTATAAGAGCAGTATTTTTGCAGCTGTATGGTATTATGGTAAGGCCTATACACTGTAAAGTGACATTAAAGAATATTGCTGAATCCAAATTTGTATTGGAGGATGATTTGGTGAGTTTTGCACATGCTCTCTTCCTAAGCAGCAGTGGTGAATATTGAGAGCATCTTGGTAATAATATTTCATATTGAATTAATTTAGGTTTGACCAGTGCTAGTTCTCACACTTTGGGCTCCACTGAATATTTATCAGGGTTTCATGAAAAATGTCCCAGCTGTCTGGTGGGGAAGTAGCATATCAGCCTTCAGTTTATTGCAGCTAATATAAGCTACTGAGTGAGATTCATATTAATTTAAGAATCATATTTAAACTCATACGTTTGGTTATTGTCTCGGTCATAAATGTTGCAGTTTTTCTTTTGAATTAACCCTTGTGTGGTGTTCATATTTTTGTTACTCAGCCAGTGTTCGTGAGTCTGGTGGACCCACTGCATTTTGGGGTTTTAATTCAACACAATCAAACAATTTAATGTCAAAATACTCAACAGATGTTTCCTTCATCCCAATTACAAGCAATAAACAGCATATATGGTTAATATTTTCTCTTTACCTTTGTTGGATCACATTTAATAATTAATGGCAGAGGGTAAAATGTGCAGGACCTACAGTTTCCACACTTTTATTAGCCTCGGGTCCAGTGGACCCGACATCCTGTGTGTAATATAAATGTGTAGTGGGGTGTGTGGGGGGGGGGTGGCGGGTTGGTGTGTGTTTTTCTTTGAAAATGTGTTCTGATATATATTCTTCACATAAAATGAGCCAAGGCCAATGAGTCTGAGTTTGAAAAAATAATTAATCGTATAATTTTTCTTTTGATAAAAAATGAAAATGGGTCCAACAGACCCGAACACCATACAAGGGTTAAATGGTAAATTCATATAGCAGCTCGTTGAATATTAACGAAGGGAGAGGCTCAGTAAGAATGCAAGTCTTTCTTTTGTGACGATGTTGTCACTCACGCCCTAAGGAAGCAGGTGAGAAGTTAAACCAGATTCAGGGCCACGTTGAGTGTAAGATTTGTATCGCAAAGGTAAGTGCAAATTTAATTAAAAAGTAGACAAAAACTCAGCTATCACTTACAAAGCTAAGATTCTGATCAACTAACTTCAGCTTTAGATGTGCGTTAATGTGATAGTCAGAATTTCTAGACCGCAGTTTTTATTGTTTTTATCGAAACGTATTTTTTCCGTAAAATCTTTACGATCTATTTCTTAAAGGAAGTCGTTTACCTGTAACGTTAGCCTATTTAAAAAGAAAGTGAAAAATAATGAAGGCTAGTGTAATGTCTAATGTACTGAAATGTAAATGAATTGTTTCTCACACTAGAATCCATCAAAAAATGGCAGACTTGTGGGTAAGTAAAATCTCAAAGCTAGATTCACTCATCACTGAAGGTGATGTTTATGAATTTGAATTAAATTTTTATGTTACAGGAAGAATTGCAAAGTGTTGCGAATTCTGCTCCCTCTTCATTTACAGCAGCGGTAAAACAAACCAACAAATATCTTTTCTTCAGTTATTTGTATATATATATATATATATATATATATATTATATATATATATATATATATATATATATATATATATATATATATATATATATATATATATATATATATATATATATTATATGGATTAATCGTGATTAATCGCATCCAAAATAAAAGTTTTTGTTTACATATGTGGATGCACTTTGTATAATTATTTTATATATATATAAATACACACACATGCTTGTATAAATTTATGAAATATTTTCATGTATATACTGTATATAGATTTATATGTAATTTATATTATCTATAAATATAAATATTTTATATATAAATATGTTTTTCTTAAATATACATGCATGTTTGTGTGTATATATATATATATATATATATATATATATATATATATATAGCCTATATATATATATATATATATATATATATATATATATATATATTGATTACTCCTTTAGCCAGGGGAAAGGGGCACCATTAAAGCCAAAGCCAGCTTCAACGTCAGTGAAGATGTTGCAGCTCTACGCAAAGCAATTGAAGGCATAGGTACATACATACCTGAAGTGCATTATGTAATGTTTATTCATTATGTGTACAAGTGTATTGTGTATTTTTGAGAATGAATGAGCTATATCACCAAAACTTACCAGGTACAACTGAGAAGACGTTGATTGAGATACTGACCCACAGGAGCAGCAGTCAAAAACAGGCTATTTCAAAGGCATACCAAGAAACCACAAAGAGGGTAAAATCTGTCTACTTGCTCATACTTAATTGTGTGTGCCATGTTATATGACGAAAACCTATATAATTTGTTTGTCTTGGCGTAGATTCTTGTAAATGACTTGAAAAGTGACACCCAGGGCAACTTCGAAAGGGTGCTTGTTGCGCTGCAAGACCTCCTGCAGTCAATGATGCGAAATGGCTAATCGAAGAGCAATGAAAGTAAGTTATATTTCCCAGTTTTTCTTTTTGAATACAATTTAGTATTCAAAAAGACTTGTTTTTACAATTTAGCAATAATCTGAAGACAAATTTAGGTGTATCTGTGAACATATTTTGCATGTTATTTTCCAAATGTTTGTACATATGTTTTATTGTTTTCCTAATACATTCATGATGTTCTCAGGGGGCTGGAACGGACAGCAGTATCCTGATAGAAATACTTTCCTCACGGACAAATAAGCAAATCAAGGAGCTGTCTGCGGCATATTCTGAGGGTGAGATGAGGAATATTGTAGTAACAAAATTACAAAAAGTTGTTCTAATTGCTTCTCTTCCCGTTTCCTTATAGAAACAAAGAAAACACTGATACAGAACCTTAAGAGTGAAGTTTTGGGCCATTTTGGCAAAGCCATCCTTTTGCTTGCTGAGGTGACTAAATACACATGCATACCAGTTTATTCTGAATGCAGATGATACTATGGAAATTGAAGATATTTTATTTGTCTCTCATTGTAAGGGTGCGAGGGACGAGAGCACCAATGTGAATGCAGATCAGGCTAAAGTGGACGCAAAGGTACAGAAATCTAAAAAAAACTTCCCGTTTTATATAATAACAGATCATCCTTACCAATGTGAATTCAGTTCAAAATAATTTCTCATTAGAATTTCATTGGGTAAAAACATGGGTCTATGGCATAAAAATATAGTACATTTTGTGCTGAATCTTAAAACAGGCTTTGATATATCACTTAGTCTTGATTTAATTTGCTAGTCACAATGCCAAGATATACTGTATAAACAACTACGCACTTCATTCTCTCACCATTTTGTCCTTATTATTATAACTAGACCCACCATGATGGACATCACCTGTAACAACGTTAAAGATTATGTTTTCTACAATTATATTTGAGATGTATCTATATGTCCTCTGTTTTCTGCAAAGGCCCTCTATCAGGCGGGAGAGAAGAAACTGGGAACTGATGAGTCCAAGTTCATTGAGATCCTCTGTAAAAGGAGCATCCCTCACCTGAGACAAAGTACCAACATAATCATCAATATATAAACACAAGTGTTTCATATTGGAACTGAAATGGCAGGTGTGATTTAAATATAACTTGGCATGTCTGGTTGCAGCAATATTGGAATATAAAAACATCAGTGGCAAGACTTTGCAGAAGAGCATCGAGAAGGAAATGTCAGGAAACCTGGAGGAGCTGTTGGTTGCCATTGGTATATTTTAAATTATGACTGCAAATACACAAATAGTGTATCAGAATTTTTGTTTTTACCTCTACATATTTTTCATCACATTAACACTTTTCTTATAGTAAAGTGTGTGATGAGTACTCCTGCATATTTTGCTGAAAAACTCTACAAAAGCATGAAGGTACTGCAAGAAACACATTATATTCTATCATTGTGTTTGTACGACACTGATGTTTGTATTAAAGATAGGACTATGTTTTGTATTTGTGAATCTGCAGGGAGCAGGTACAGATGAAATCACTTTGACTAGAGTAATGGTCAGCCGTGGAGAGGTCGACATGCTGGACATCAGAGCTGAATTCAAGAAGCTCTATAAGAATTCACTGTACAAGGAAATAAATGTACGTATTCTCTGCTGATATAAACACTTCAGCACAGGTTCAGGTCATCTTTCTTTGAATTGAGTAGTACCCGACCTCCTGATCCTTAGGTTTATTTAATTATGCTCTCAAGACATGTTAAAATCCATTTGGTCACTAGAAAAGTGGAGGATTTGACACAGTCCGTTCCATAAATATGACAATGAAAATGCAAATGAGACACATATTTTGGTGATGACTGATAGTTTGTATCTGATGTACAGTATGTCCTGATTGCCTCAGTGTTCCTGTGGGTGACTTTGCTCTCCTTCATTTCAGTCTGATGTATCTGGCAACTACGGTGAATGCCTGAAGATGATTTGTGGAGGAGATGACTAACCCACAAATACCACTGAAGATGGCTTGTTTAGTTCTCTCACAATAAGTCGATCCATTGTATCCTGTGTGGCAAGCCTTTCGAATGTTAAACTTTAAATCTTTAATAAAATAGTATTATTTAATAAAAATTTTAGAGATTTTTTTTAGGAAATTTAGCATTCATATGTCTGGTTTACTGCAGGTAAATTTACAGAGTAAGATTCATATTGATTCATTCATGATTCATATTTAATGGTAGTGATTGCTAAGTAAAAAAACAAACTCCCAAAGTGATTTAGATTAAACCCCATTGCAAGTCTGAAAAATAATGATTATTAAAAAAATAAAGTAGCTATTGTGCATATATCTGCATTTTTGTCTTTTTGTAAAAAAATAAAAAAAATCTTTTTACATATGAGCTTTTGCCATCTTGTTTTTCATACACTACAGCAAAGTGCTGTACATGCTGTCTGGGCATAATAGTAAGATGATTTATTCCACTTATTGATGTCTTAATCATTGCCCTTTTTTCCATGTCTGTTTCTGTCTCTATTATTTAATTCAATTTACCTGCCACATTTTAATTTCTAAGTATTGACTGCACAATTTGACTCCAGTAGCCTTTTTGTTTTATGTTTAATTTCTTTCAATCCACATACCCCGTTTTTGGTATAATAAAAAATTGGACCCAAGTTGGATTCTACTCATGATAATAATAATTATACAAAATAACTGGTCCCAAAGGTTTTATTAAACATCGCAGGGCTTAACAATAAAGACTGCCCGAAGGCCTGGGGGCAGCGTGAACGACACTCGGGACAGTTGACGGAGATGATTTGGCAGTAGTGTACACAGCCAGGCCAGTAGAAAAAATACTTAGTGTTGAGCCCTGAACAGTCAACAAAATGTAGCCTACTACGTTTAACCCCCCCCCTCCTCCCCGCAAAAAAAATGGTTATCTTCATACATTATAATGAAGATAAGCAAGATATATGGGTGTTCTTGTGATGTGCACATGGTTGAGTCATCTTTTCAGGGAGTTGCCACTGATGAAACTTCACACAGTCAGGGGAGTTGATCTGTATGGAGGTGGAGAGGTGCCTGAGGGAGCAGTAGATCCTCATTAATCCCATGTAATAATCCCAGACTCCAATTCGGTCCTCTACCTCTCCATCGACCTACATCTGTAGCTATTATCAGATAGCCGTCACATTAGTTCAAGCTTTGTATACATTTTGTTTTACAGCCCTTGACATTTTTTTTCTAAATATCCCAATTTAAATAGCTCACGGTTTTCTTGTGTAGATGATCTGAGCACATTTTAAATATAATTGTTATCCAAAAACAATATAAATATAAAATAAATATAAATATAATCAACAATATAAACATTGTTGATCTACAAAATTTGAGTGGTATGAATTTTGCAAAAGGTACAAATCTTAACATCTAATATGCACTGTAATTTTCTGGGATAAGGAAGGTACCTGCTTATTTTGCAGTGTTTGACCATTAGAGGGCAGGACATTTTCATGAACTGTCTACCAGAGGACGCTCAAAGGGTGTTGTCAATCCAGACTGGTTAACATCACATGACTGTCTCAATCTGACGGAATCTTTCTAAACATTGTAGCTGTGTCCCAATTCGGAAGCTGTGTTCTCCGGGGGTTGCATTTGAAGGCTGCATAAACGTCATCAAGATGTCTCATTTAAAAAAAGTAACCAAGTAAGAAAGAAATTACAGTATTATACACCTCACGAGGAATAACAGTTAATTTTATTACTGTTACTTTTCTTAAGACATCCTTGAAGTATGCTCCCTTAAATGCAACCTCCGGAGTACGCAGCCTCCGAATTGGGACACATAAATGAGCTGAATCAGTCTCCTGTTTAAACATTTTATCTTCTACATTTAATTATCAGTGTCATGTTTGAAAATTATAGGTGGGAGATACATGTATAGATTATTATACAACAATAACAAAAAAAAAAATGCAAAATGTGCTGCACGGGGGATTTAATATTTTTTCTTTCAAGTGCATTGGATTGTTTTTTCTTATCCATGTAATTCATTAGTTTGCACTTTAGAGTGTAATCTCTAAGCAACTTACTATGAAAAACATCTGCTTTACTTTTCTTGAAAAGGGTGGATAATATGTCATGCACTTTTTAGAAGACAAACAGACTGTTAAAGGCACAATATGTAGTTATTCGCCGCTAGAGGTTGCCTATTCAAAACAAAGGTGTAGCTTGATGCCAAGATTGATCGTGGAATCATGGGAATTGTTGTCTTCACCTCACAGCCGGCGGAAAAGAATCCGACGGGACTCGGGCAGAAATAATATTCATGGATAAGATTATTAACATTACTGTAGTATGAAGCAGAGTAGGGCTGAGTGCTGTGGGAGCAGAATGATTTCTAATGCGGAGACGAGTGCGAGACACGGCTCGAGAGCAGAGGAACTTTTATTATACTGCTTTCGCTTCTCCAGGTTTTTTACTTTCTGACCCCTAAACTTTACTCCTCTGGTAGGCTAGTTAATGCCATATTTCCCACAAATGATTTTTTTTCTCTTAAAATAATTTGAATCGTTAAACTTGAGAAATATTCACACTACAATTTGTGTAATAACTGAGAAAATTTGATGAGATTTGTTTATTTGTCATGCCAGATCCCACCATGCTGTACAACAGTCCACATAATATGGACCCCCTGAACATACAAAAAATAAATAAATAAAATAAAGGAATGATATTTTGGTATTAATCGATATAGTAAATTAGTTCTTAATCCACAGGTACTTTTTAAGTCGTTAATTGTATATAAAATAATAGTTTCCAATAATTCTCACAACAAAACGTTGGATTTATACATCTGATGCTTAAAACCGTAGGACAGAAAAGTGTACAGTATTCGTGGAATGTGCCAGTTCAACAGCACCTCACACACACTTCCAATCCATTAACATTTTACAACGGACAAACACATTGGTTAAGATCTTTATCAAGCAAACTGATCAATAAACCCTAGGCAAAGACAGTCATCCGTGCCATCCCATCAAATAAGAGCATCTACCGGACGCGTCAAGGCAACCTCACACCAATCATGACAATAGGAAGAAATCGGACAAAACAAGTTAGGTTGTCAGACAGTCGGATTGGGCGATAACAAACCTCCCACCAATTCTCTGGCGAGTCACGAGAGTTCGAACTTTATTATCAGTGTGACGGGGGACTTCCAGAGCACGAGGAACCTCTCTGCCGTTTAAAAAAGAAACAACAAACGCTGTTCACAACAGCAGGAACGGTCGGCCGCTCGGAGGTTTTCGGGAATATTTTCTAGTAGTACTTTTTTACTATGATACACGGTGTCCTCTTCAAACAGATAGAGGAAGCCAATCAGCTAGCGAGCTGGCTAACTAAACTATCCAAAGGGGAAGTGGCAGCAGTCATCTTTTTAGAGTTTAGCTAGCGTAGCTTCCGCCTAACACACCCACTTTCTGCCTATTTGTTGTTCACATTGTTTTCAGATAAACTGGACTTAAAACAATTTAAGCTTTCGACTGAACACAAAAGCATGCTTTGGCTAAACAGAGCGTTTCGCCGTTGTTAGCCAGTTAGCGAGGCGAATTGTCTCTCCAGCACCCGCACAGGCTCGCTAGCCAGCCGAAACTAGACTCGGCCTTAAAACACAGCAGCGTGGACGTTATCGCTCGTGCTGTTGTCATTCATTAACGACGAAACGCTTGTCCTGACGGCTTATTTCTATGCAGTTTCTTCATCGGGCTTTGGGGGAATAAGGAAGCATTCAGCTACGCCTTTCTGCGTCCCTCGAGCACTGAAGTGCCTGGTGCATCTCGGGAGAGCAGCTCTATATCAGCATGCTGGACAAAAGAGCGGAGATGAGCAGATTGGCGTTTTAATCGTCTTTGGTCTGATTGGAACTGTCCGTTTGGGGAAGACGGGAACACAAGAGGCAAGAATGAAGAAGTTTTCGCGTATGCCGAAGTCAGAGAGCGGAAGTCTCGGGGGTGGGTCTGGATCTGGTACTGGAAGCAGCAACTACATCGGGAAGGTGTTTGCTGTCGGTCGATACCAAGTGACGGTGGAGGAGCTGATCGCTGAAGGTAATGGACGCATTTGCTTAGGCCAATACAAATGAATGGCAAAACCCACTGGTGAAGTGTATAAGAGCCCCTCAAACCCTACACACATCTGTTTTATAGAGCAATGAATGAGCAGTTCAGAAAGGATGGTCTGGACTGGCTGTTTACTGTAGGTTGTACCTCGCCATATCAACGCTTTAAACAGTCATTTAGCTCCTTGTGCTTGTCCTTACCAAAAATTGATATAGGGATTATGCTTCCATTTAACCTAATGTAATTTCTTGCCTATGTCGCTGTTACTGATCACGTGGTTTTGGATCAGGAGGTCTGGGGCTGGCCTGATCCAAATATTGCCCTAATGTAGTAAAATAAAAAAGTAGTAATGTCCTTCTTTAAAAAAAAAAAAAAAATCATATCCTTGTTAAACATTAAGCACAAGTGTTTAGTGAAAATCTCAGGACCAAACTTTAAATTGTATTATTGCCATACAACACTTTTCCATGGCACTAAATGATAGATAATAAAACAAAGTTTATCATACTGTTATTTTACCCTCTCTCTACAGGGCACAGCTTTTTAAGTAGATTAAGAGATTTTTTTAAAAGAGGTTTAAGTAGTTTGATGTCTTAATGACAATCTCCCCTGGACAGTTATAAACATTGTATAGTTGCATTTTTATCTTTCTCAATAGTTGCACATTTGTAAGCTAAGTTCAGTCAGTATATCCCAGTGGTTAGTCTGTTTTAGTACTTTGCTCTGCATTATCTAAAATACATCGCTCTCACAGCTCTGTCATGTATGTGACTAATATTAGAGCTAGTGTGTTTGTTTCCCATGTAGATGTTGTCAGTTCGGTGAGTTTCACTGAACTTGCTGACTGGACATTTATTTCATTTGTTTGTTAATCACTCTCACAAACAAGTGCTTTTATTCTTACTTTCTCAATGATTTGTTTTATTTAATGTTTTTTTTAAACATAAACTTGTGCTTTATCAAATGGTTTTCTCTTTTTTTTATTGACATCAAGCATTTTCTGGTGCATAATGTGACGTTTGAGAACCTAAAACCCTTTTTCTCCCAGTTGACAACACATAACCAGCATTATCAGAAATCTCAGGAGTTTTTAGAAATAATTGTTTTCTGTGATTAAAAACTGGGTTTTTGTGTAAATGAGAGGCCAAACCACATGGAAATATCTGTCTTCCCTTTGTGTAAACGTGAGTAGAATGGATGAAAACATAACAAAATCTTTTGTATTCCGTAAAACAAATTCATTAAAGGTGCCGTATGGAATAATTGAGGTAAAAATATCCAATAAATAAGCTACACGCATCAAAAGAATTAGAAGAATTAAGTGCAATGATGTCATTAAAAAACGGAAAAGTTATAGTGCTGCCGAGATATAAACCTAAAATTAGCATGCTAAATTACTAGCCCCGGCCCGGCAGGTGTCGTAATACCAGTTTCGGCCATGGGAGGCGGTATGCGGGCGTGCAACATTACCACCAGCCAAACTGCAGTACACGAGTAACTCGCGCAGATTATTGCTGCGTCCGAAATCTCCACTCAAAACACTACTCCCTACCCCCTATGTTGGGGGTAGAGAGCAGAGCACTATATAGTGAGCTCAACAGCGTAATAGAAGCCACTTTCGGACACTACTCGATCGTCTCCCTGCGCCGTTGATTACATCATCTGTCAGCTGGTGCCGAGCCGGCTCTGGGCTAAATAGATTTTTTAAAATAAATACATTACATTATATTGAGCTTATTTCTCGAAATTTAAAAACTAAAAGTGATTTCTGACCGTTTTTGTTATAATGCGCTACTCCAAACATGATTATAAATTATTTTTACGATCAGTGCAATGCATGATGGTATGTAGGGCTTAGGTTAGTGACCATCGGTTGTACACTACTTTTCAAAAGGCATTCTGGGATACATTGAGTGGACTATATACTAGGGTATAATAATCATCACTATACATTCGGACAGCACTACAAAATGGCGAGCTCACTATATAGTCCACTATATAGTGAGTAATTGGAGATTTCGGACGCAGCAAACGTGTGTACTTGAACCTGATGTCAGTCGTGTGGAAATACAGCCCACTACTACATTTCAGTTCAAGGAAGAGTTAAAAAATGATTGGTCGACATTATGCATGAGGAATACATCTTGGTAAGTTGTAGCATACTGTATCTTTCAACAGTGTTCATGTTCTTTTTCCATTAGCTAGTAGAGATGATCGTTTCACGTGCGCTAGGGATCTGTGGTGTTAAGCGCCAAAACGGTATTTATTGTTTGAATTGCGTAATAAAATTGACAGAATCTGAGAGCTGTACTAACCTACTTGCTAAGTGTCAATTGCGTGTGTCTCACGGTGAATTTGTGAGAGTTCGCAGCTCTGAATGGCACTAGCTTGATCAACATCAGCGAATGCTGTCTGTTAAATAAATTCAAACTAACAAAAAAAGTGTAATATGAACAAAACGAATACCGTAAACTTAAAATAATAGCCCAGGCATTTATTTTCCTATATCGTCAAAATGCACCAGATTGTTTTTAAGACAGGCCTCTATGAGACGGTCTTCATCATTTAGTGTTGAGATGTTGTTCATTGAGTCTCTGATCTCTAAAAATCTCCAAATGCTCCACGTGAAACTGCGGTTTTCCAACCTTTTACTATCATGTCAAATGATTTGAATAATGTGTGCGAGAAAGATAGAGAAAAAACAGCGCTCGTTTGTGTTGTTTGAAGACGTGAGTGAGTGAGTGTGCGTGCGGCCGCGGCACAACTCAATTTCTGGAGGCATACTGCCCCCATCTGTTATAGAATATGGAATATGATTTGATTTTATATGCAAGATGGCACCTTTAACTTCTGAAAATTAAAAATGTCTGTTCAAGTAATGGAAAGGTGGTTTGTGGCCCTTTGGTTTTTGTGTTTGACCACCTGTTTAAAGTATGTTTGCAGACTTGGCACAATGCAGATCACTGTCCTGTAATGGAAGTTGCTTCTTATGTGTTTGCTTTTAGAGCCTGACCCTCTTGAATGACCACCATGCTCACTTTTTATTATTTCAATAAATTATTTCAAGCCACTCATTAGGGACAGCTGGGGAGTTGGCAAAGGATGGGTTGTCATTTGGACGAGGCAGTGACTACGATTCTGTATGGGTGGTTAATTCTGTCATTTGCTCCCTGTAAAGTAGCTCTCAAAGAGCCTGTCCATGTGATTGAAGTGTAATGAGATGTTTTATGAGGCTTGAACAGAAGTCTGTAATGCAGTAAAACAGCAGATTTTTCACCTGTCGGAACAGAATAAAAGTCTTTCGTCTTAAATTCTCAGAGGAAATTAGTGACCGACCGTTCATGATTTTCGTTTGTATTAAATGCAAAATGTGCCAACAAGTTTTGTGTGGTCTGGTCAATATTCAGCCACCTGCTCACCTCTTTGTCGTCAAACCATGGGCGTAGGAGCCATTACACGCCCCCTCCCCACATTTCAAAATCTAAGTTTTGTCCCCCCACTATTTCCCAATGTAGGATTTTGTTTTGCATTGCCTGCTTATCTCTGCCAATGTTGGAGTCTCCCAATTAATCCATTCTGCAACTTTTAAATACGTAATTAAATTTTTAAAAACGGCCGGTATTCTTCAGCTGCTTATGTCGTCAGTAGAGCCAGACCGATATATCGGCCAGCCGATATTATCGGCCGATATTAGGCATTTTCCAAAATATCGGTATCGGCAGTTATAATGGCCGATAAATGAATATTTCAAAAATAAAATTAAAACGGATGAAATATGCTTCAATCATCTCTCTTTGGCCTGTTATATTGAAAATTTATGTTTTACAATTTGCAGTATGACGTAATCTATTGCTAAATTATGGCTCATCATAGACTAGCTAACCACAAAGCTAGCTAATGCCACTATCATCAGTGGAAGACCACTAACGTTAACATTAATGAGCTTGGAAACCCCATTGAACTTTTTCTGCCTAAATAAATAATCTCTTTTTAAAATCATATTATTTTAGTTAAAACTCATAAATGACTACAAATAACTATGTTAGGGAAATCTGTTAATGTTTTTTGCGCGTTTCTGAAAAAATAAATAAATAAAAATATTCGGCCGATGTATCGGCATATCGGATTTTAAAACCCCAAAATATTTGTATCGGTATCGGCCTTCAAAATCCTTTATCGGTCGGGCTCTAAGTCGTCAGTCGACCATGATTGTGGCATCGCTCGCGCATGCGCATCTCAGGTGACAGGGATAAACGTACGCATTGGCATCAATATATTCCTAATATCCGTAGTTGCACGGGATGTGGAAGCACGCAAAAGTTCCAGAAATGTACAAAAGTGTCCTGGCCTTGAATGACAAGGTAAGGAAATAACTAAGACTAAACCAAATTAAATAACCAAGACTTGGTTGGTATTTTTCTCAGGAGATGTTTTGAGCATTTTACTTCAGACACCGGATTATCAGCAAACTGCCAAAAGAACTGCTAGCTGGCTAACTCAAAATAAACTAGCAATCTATTCAGTCAGCATGTGTTTGATCTTTTTGAAAAACTTGAAATATAATATTGCCAGAGTACTTTTAGCTACCAAGCAACCTTTCCACAAGTGATAGATTGATTTTATTTTTTTGTATTTTATAGTTAATGGAAATCAAATCAACCATTTTTTTTAATTAATCAGTACATGATTGATTAACAGTAATGTAAATGCCCTAATACATGTTGATACTACAACAATGCAAAGTATATGCTCTTAAACTTGCAGTTTTTCACATATCAAGCCTCAATTTCTCCATTTCTTTGCACAAAACTCTCTCGGAAAGTGTCATTTAATGGTTTATTTTTCAAAAAATGTTCCCGGAGGAACATTTCCCTGGACCCCCCTTGCATTATGTCCCCCCCCCCCCCCCAGGTTCAGAATTGCTCCTACGCCCCTGCGTCAAACCCTGTAAGAACTGCTTTATTTTGTCAACAAACTGCTCATGACTTCTGTATTTTCCCCTGTTTCACTTCTTCAATATGTGACTGGTAGAATCTGCTTTGGTCTTTTGATCTTTTATAAAAACAACAAAACCATTCACTTGACACCAAACCGGTTCAGAGCGGTTCCTAATGTAAGGTGCAGTAACATTGTACTGCACTTTCGATAGGACCCTTACTGAACTGACCTTGAATGAGTCATGACTTGTGTACAGAGAGGTGTTGTCCCACTCGCTGAGCATGTGCTGGTAGAATTGCTGTGCTAAGTGCTACTCTGATTTCGTTATCTCCTTTACTACTCTGCTATGGGCCTGTAGGGCCATTGACAGTTGAAGGTGTGCGTTAGTGTATGCGTGAAGGAGGGTTCAGTCATTATGTCACCCAGTAATTTAAGCTTTGGTCTTTTGACATATGTTATGGCCTCTTTTCTGTTTATTTCAGTTAGGACCACTTTGAGAATTGAATTTATTGACAATCTTTGGATTTGACGAGAGGCTTAGGCTCTAAGGTGCTTGAGCTGCCATACAAGACAGCTTGAGAAAGGGGGTGGAGGTGGGTTTAAATGTGTGACAGACTGATGAGCATTCGTTGAATGAGCTTAAATACTATAGGTGATTAGAGTAGGTGGAGGAACAAATCAGCTGAGCATCAGCTGATATTGTTTAGCGATCATCAGTGGTCTGCCTGAACTACGCTTGAATTCCATTTGATCACCCTAAGCTCTATTTTTTGGAAAGCATTCTTTTGTTTCCTAGCATCAAAAGCATGTTTTCATCTTTCAGTATCTGTACAGGTCTAGGCTGAACTTCTACTTTTCTTCTTTTTGTCATCCTGCATAACCAAAGTCCTTTGGGTTTCATTCTTTGCACTAAAGATTGAGATGAGATTTTGAACTTTGCCTTTAAACATGAATTTAATCTTTCAGCTCTTGTGGCTGTGCAAATTTAATTTGTTTGGGCCAGGTTGCATGAAAGCCCTTATATTAAGAAAATCCTTAGTTATGGTTAAGGAAGGGCACCCTTAGTGAAACATGGGCTGCAAGAAAAAAAAGTCCACTTAAGAAACTTTAAGGCTGTCATTTAGTATTTTCCCTTACTTGAGAGTTTCCTTAAGTTCCTTTATGCGTTCGCAACAAAGTCCTGAAACATTTAGCCCTAAAAAAAATCAAGGAATCAAAATAGGTCCCTTAAAGGGGTCATAAAATGCCATTTTCATACAAGTTAATTAGATTCTTTAGGGTCTAAATGAAAAGTTTGTAATATACTTTAATTAAAATTTTACCTGGTCCAAAACAGCTCTGTTTTCAGCATGCTGTTTTCAGTGCATTTATATGCCTTTAAATGATAATGAGCTTTGCTCAACCCCGCCCCTCTGTTCTGCTGGGTGTTTTGACACAATACACGTGGAGTGTTACGTTGAAAACAGTTGAGGTTGGAGAGAGAATGGCAGCGGGAGTCTCCGAGGACACATCTGTGCAACCTTAGCAGTTTGAACCAGAGTCAAACCTGGAGCAAGATGATGGGCGCAAAGTTTGACAAAGGCTCGAACAGGATGTTTCATAATGGTTGGTCAACAGAATGTCATTTTGATCTGTCTTTGTATGTACTGGCAGTTAGTCGAGGTGGGGAAAAATCGATTCTTAGATGCATTGCGATGCAGACGTGGACGATTCTGAATCGATTCACAAATGTCGAAAATCGATTCTCCAAAAAAAAAAAAAAATGGGGGGGGGAGCAATATTTTATTTATAATAACGTAATATTGGTGGAATGTTACAGACGGAACTCTGAAGCGTGGAAATGCAGTGTCCGGCCCGCCTGTGGCATGCACACAACAGAGACACGATGGCTGAGCAGCACGAAATCCAATAGTCTATATATGGTCCATATATGTTATTTTCCCGGTGTCGAAATCAGGCAACACACAAATGTCAGGCAACACGATTCCTGGCTGCATGTCAATACCCATGGACCCTGGATCTTAGAGTTGTAAGGAACACTATATTGAGTCCAACATTTAGTTTAAATTGATAAAACTGTTCATTTTAGTCGCATTTTCGCAGTTTCCCCTAGTTAAATCCAGTCACGCAGCAGATCTTTTGCCACTCAGTCAGGCTGAGGGGGGTTTCTCTGGCGGAAGAGTGACGTCAATGCATTCCCTCTATAGTTGGTACCGATTATTTTTTTCAGGAGCAGCTTCTTAGCAAAACTAGCTTTATACTGACACTCGTTTGCACTGGCCTGACTCATTGGGAAGTCCTTTTTGTCGATCCCTGACAGTGCGTTTAAACGAGAATGCACACTTTGGCAGGAATGCAAAGACACACATTGCATGAATTTGTGGAGAGTGTCTTGTCAGTCATCTCTCCTTACTCTGGTCACATGATAAGTGAAATCTGACTCCTGCACTGTGTTGTGACTCTGTAACTCTTGCTGTTTTGAGCAGAGCAGACACTTTTCGTTAATTGAATCATCCGTTGTCCAACTGAACTAATTTTTTTTTTATTGATCTGGGGGCTGTACTGCCAATAATATAATGGTGTATATTCAAACACTGACTTCTACTGCAAACCTGGTATATTGTAAATGTCTTTATGGTAAGAATGATTTACTTGAAATTGGAAAAATACCTTGAAATTAAGTTAATTCAGCACTTGATTGTAAAAACACCTCTTTTCACACCTCATATCTGGTTGCTATTGCTGTTGTGTGTCTGTTATCTCATGGTTTCTCTTTGGTGTGTCACCTCCCCTTTGTTATATCTGTGTCATCTTCAGATGATGTAACATTTAGCACAGTCCTCAGGTGGCAGTATGCCAGTGAATTAAAACAATCATTCAAAGGAACCTGCCGAGATAAAGGTTTGAAACCAGAAGTGTGGCCTCTACCTATTAAACCACCCTTTGCTTAATTTTATGAATCTAAAAATGATTGAAACTTCTTTGGTCTGACTGCATTGGCCCAAGCTGACATTCTGCCAGCCAGTGGCACTTGTGAGAGATGACAAAGACATGATTGTCAGGTTTTCCTCACTCTTCTGTGAGGACCCATTTCTGCTTTTAACATTTCAGCTGTACCTCACACACACATTTCTTACACTGCTCTGAGAAAATAGGTCACTCAAGCTTTGTGAGCCAGAGTGGGGTTGGCATCTCACACAGTGTGTTGGCTCAAAAGTGTTCCTTAAGCAGTTCTCTGTCAAAACACTAGTACTCTAAGATTATCTAACTGTGATTCAGCTTTAATCCCTTTGTCTAAATCAGTATGTTGCTGGTTGCAAGTGGTGAATCGTCTTTGGCAATTGTTTTGTTTTGTCTGGCAGCTGACCAGATCTACTTGTTGTCCTAAACAATGTAGATTTAGACGTCAGAGTGAGACTTATTTGATATTGATGGGGAGTTAGAGCAGACTGTCGTACCATAAAGGAAATAAATTGTTAATAGCATGCTCTAAATCTTATTTCGCATTACAGTCACAGCTATTCTTTTTCTTCTGGCAAAATTTTCTCATTATTAGAAGTATGAGAAAGTTGCCCTTCGCAATATGGTGGCGCCGTTGATGGACGCTCAACCGGCCAATAGGACGTCTTTGTATTTATTATGTCTATAGATCAAACAGCACTCACTCACAATCTTCATTAGTTTACGATCTCTGTCTGTAATATATCTAATACTTTGTTAGACAGAACTGGTAAAATAAATGGTATGTGAAAAAGTAAAGCGTTTGCTTTTATATTATTTGTAACAAAAGGCAAACAACCAGGATAAAATAATTTAAATAAAATAATGCGAGTGATGGTCGGTCCGTGCGAAGTGAGTGAATACGAACAGAAAATCAGCTTCACAGGAGTCGCGATCGAAAAACTTTAAATTCTTCATTTTAAAAATGCTGTGTCATTCATATTGTTTTCACTGTGTGCTGTATGTAAGATTAGTGTTACATTGTCTTTATTTGAAAAAATATGATTACTAGTGTGCACGAAATTACCAGATTACTGAGTGCCGTTACAGTGTTTACTTCCTTTTTTATTCACACGTTCATATATTTTTAAACAGTGAATTTATTTGTGAAAATGACTGTAATAGGATTGCAGATTCAAGAAGTTGCCATCTAAAGTATAAGCATGTTTATAAAAGAAAAGTCTTATTTATAATTTCTTAAATATTGATTAAAATATTTTATAGTAGGCCACTCTGCTCTCTAATATATCAGCGTCAGCTATAAAAAACGGTTTGACCACTTTTTTTTCTTTTTTATTTACTTTTTTATGTTTAATGAATCGTAAATTGTAAAAAGAAGTGTCTTACGGATTTTGTTTGCTTTTATTGACAGTGAAGAATTATTAATTTATATTCTTGTATTTCTGATTTAGTTTCTCATTTAAACCCAAATATATAAGCTTTTAATGGTGGTAAGTTTTGCTTAAAATATAAACAACGATGTTTTGTTGTATTCACCAAGTCTGAGAAAAAAAATGAAGACCATCTGTAATGTTCCAAAAAGAATGAGATGTCAACCTCATGTTGCCATCAAGGAGGTAGTCGCAAAGTGCAGAATCTCGAAGCCTCTCTCCAAAAGCAGATGTGTCTCTATTTTTAGAGGGTCAGCCTGTGCTTGAGATAAATTTGTGAGCATCATTGTGGTGTAAGTTGGAGGCCTCAAGGGAAACTGATTAAGCAGTGTTCTTGAACAGATATTTGTTAGGATGCACCAAAATTAAAATTCTCGTCTGAAACCAAAAATTCAGGATATACTTGGCGAAAATGAATAAATAAATTAGCAATCATAATAATCAACTCTCAAATAGCTACAACCAAGTTGTACAAACATTTAAATTGCACATGAGCTAGTTTTTACATAAACCTTTTAATAACAGAATTGCTTCTACCTCAGTTTGTTGGTGAAATTTATTTAAACATTTAAATTACAATAAATTCTTATCACCTGTTGTTATGACAGATTTATTTAGACATACATTAAATAATGAAGACATCACTAAAAGGTTTAGTAAAACTATAATGATTGTGATACAGTTTATAGCCTATACTTTGCAAAATGCTCTTTAGTGTTATTCTAGCTAACCGAATTTGTGGACATAGAATAGCTTTCTTGAGGTAGATGTAACGTTAGGCTAAGTGACATTGTATAGCCAACACTGATTGAGTGAATACATGAGACAGGATTCATTTTGGTTAATGTATCTTTCAGCATACCTTCTGGTGTTCTCCCATGTTTATTTCATGCTGTAACCAGTAAAGAGGAGATGAAATGATTGCTTCACAGTGTACTAGATCCATGCCACTTGAACTGCACTACAGCGATCTGTCATGCTGTAATAAAGAGCACCAAAATGACATTAATTGTTTGAATTTTGTAATAATATTCACATTTTAAAGTTGAGAATTTGCTTCATATTAAAAGTAACAAAGTTCAAAGCTTTTGGGTGGCAGGTGTGCTACAAATGTTTAGTGAAGTTTTGTTCACGTATAGGCTAAACAGGAAACCAGAACAAAGATTTTACATTTTTGAAACTATATCAGCTGAACAGCATGCCATTGGAGAAGCACTAATTAAACTGACATCTAAAAGGTGATTTTGGCCCAAAACTGAAAATGTCTGTTTTAGATTAATTTCCAGTAGCTGAAATTTCGGTGCATCTCTAAGATATTTGTGAGCTGCATGTGGGTCATTGTTGATTATAAAAGATTCCAGACCTGTGAGATATCAGGCAGACGTGAAAAGGGAGGGAAAAGTTGACAGAGAGACATGCAGCAAGTTGATTGTGAGATTTGATATTTCAGTAGTTTGAGTGAATATTAAATGCCAGAACAGCCAGGCAGATGTCCTCTGTTTGCCCTCTTATACACAGAGCAGAATCAACATTTGTGATCGTCAGCACATCAGGCCACTGGCAGAGGGGATTTCATTTCTGGCTCCATTACTGGATTGGAGAAGGTCTAAACTTGGGCAGGAACATCCCTGTGGACAATGCCATTTGCTAGGGTACTTATCATTCCTCCAGATTTGTGAATCCTCTAAATTATTTCGAGAGTATGGCGTGTAGAAAAGTAATAAATAGAATGTAAAAGGGAATGGTTCTCGTAGATTCAGCATGCCGTTAATTTAGTGAAGTGGCCCATTTCTTTGCCATGTGGTTGTTTTTGCTCTCAAACTTTTCATGCAGTTTGATTCAAATTACAGATACCTACACAATATAATATTGTCAACGTTTCAAAAGATAGTCTTGAAGTTGACACCCACACTTAACTCTCAGATCCTCACTGAGCCATGGGAAGTTTAGCTTTTTATTTGCATCCTGTTGGGTTTCATCCAGTTCAGCATCCTGTTCTTTTCTTTATTTTCCATTCTGTTAAGTTTCATCCTGTTCATTGTTTTTCCAACCATATAATTAAAGTGCCTGAGCCTCACCAGAGCATATTCCTCATAGACTGCATTTACATGTGCACCTACATCCCTGTGTCAGATAATCAGAATAAGGTCTTAATCGTAATAATAACTCTTCACTCCAGTTTAGATGAAATTTTCATTATTCTGATTATTCGCTTATAAGTATGGTTATACCACACGGGATGTGTTACTGGACGTTGTTTTAATCTTCAAGCATTAAATTCAAATGTATTAGCGGTCACTTTGACGGCACCATTATTTTTAGTGGAAACTCCACCAAAGGAGAGGAAGCTAAACCTCTGGCCTGTGGCCGGTTACATAAACCTCTACTAGTCTTTCAAGTTAAACAAGCATTTTTTTCTTTAAGACTATTCAGAACTTTGTTTAAATCAGCTACATAAAACTGTAGATTGGTCTAATTTGACACTGAAAAGCAACAGTGACTGTCCATGACTAACAGCTAGTAGGTCAAACTAGAACTTATGACAATGTCTTAAATCTGGGGCGGTATACTATGCATGAACACAGTCATTGTGTTAAGAACTGCAGGCCATACTATATAGGCCCCATCAGCGGACATCAACACCACTTGATGGCACTTCCAACATTTTGGATTTGTTAAATCGCTTGCCTTACCATGAGCCCGCGTGTGAGGAATCAAGGGCTGCCTTTGTTCATTGCCTGATGTCCCTTTAGCTTAACAGAATGATGTGTTATCAGTCTCTTGCTACTGTTCTAGATCACTGGAAGAAATAAGTGACAAGTATGTCAGAATAGCACCTGACCTACACTCACCGGCCACTTCATTAGGTACCCCATGCTAGTAACGGGTTCGACCCCTTTTGCCTTCAGAACTGCCTCAATTCTTCGTGGCATAGATTCAACAAGGTGCTGGAAGCATTCCTCAGGGAGTTTGGTCCATATTGACATGATGGCATCACACAGTTGCCGCAGATTTGTCGGCTGCACATCCATGATGCGAATCTCCCGTTCCACCACATCCCAAAGATGCTCTATTGGATTGAGATCTGGTGACTGTGGAGGCCATTTGAGTACAGCGAACTCATTGTCATGTTCAAGAAACCAGTCTGAGATGATTCCAGCTTTATGACATGGCGCATTATCCTGCTGAAAGTAGCCATCAGAAGTTGGGTACATTGTGGTCATAAAGGGATGGACATGGTCAGCAACAATACTCAGGTAGGCTGTGGCGTTAGCAACGATGCTCAATTGGTACCAAGGGGCCCAAAGAGTGCCAAGAAAATATTCCCCACACCATGACACCACCACCACCAGCCTGAACCGTTGATACAAGGCAGGATGGATCCATGCTTTCATGTTGTAGACGCCAAATTCTGACCCTACCATCCGAATGTCGCAGCAGAAATTCGAGACTCATCAGACCAGGCAACGTTTTTCCAATCTTCTATTGTCCAATTTCGATGAGCTTGTGCAAATTGTAGCCTCAGTTTCCTGTTCTTAGCTGAAAGGAGTGGCACCCGGTGTGGTCTTCTGCTGCTGTAGCCCATCTGCCTCAAAGTTCGACGTACTGTGCGTCAGAGATGATCTTCTGCCCACCTTGGTTGTAACGGGTGGTTATTTGAGTCACTGTTGCCCTTCTATCAGCTCGAACCAGTCTGGCCATTCTCCTCTGACCTCTGGCATCAACAAGGCATTTCCGCCACAGATCTGTCGCTCACTGGATGTTTTTTCTTTTCGGACCATTCTCTGTAAACCCTAGAGATGGTTGTGCGTGAAAATCCCAGTAGATTAGCAGTTTCTGAAATACTCAGACCAGCCCTTCTGGCACCAACAATCAAGCCACGTTCAAAGTCACTCAAATCACCTTTCTTCCCCATACTGATGCTCGGTTTGAACTGCAGGAGATTGTCTTGACCATGTCTACATGCCTAAATGCACTGAGTTGCCGCCATGTGATTGGCTGCTTAGAAATTAAGTGTTAACGAGCAGTTGGACAGGTGTACCTAATAAAGTGGCCGGTGAGTGTATATCAGTAATAATCTAGTGTAATTTAGGACCAGTGTTCAGTGTTCCGAATATTTTAAGGCCTGACTAAACTTCCTGTTTCTCGTAAACAAAAAAGTGCCTACTTACACAACATGTCTTGTCTTGTGATTCAGAGACACTTTCCATCAGTTCCAGTTTGGGTTTTTTCTTTTTACTTTTATTATCCTGCTTGTGCTTGCACAAAAGATAGCTGTGTGTATGGGTCTGTGGTTCATCCAAAAATGTGATTGTTTACTCAACCTCATGTTGTTCTGAACCGGTATGACTTCTGAGAGAGCACAAAAGAAGATATTTTGGATAATGTTTCAACTATTTTTGTCCATGCAATGAAAATCAGTGGTGTCCAAAACAACACTGGACCCCACTAACTTTTATCGTATATACCAAAACCATTTGTGTGTGTGTGTGATGAAGAAGAAAGTCACATAAGTTTTGATCAACATTGATTGGTGAGTGAATGATGACTACATTTTCATAAACTAGACTCCAATAAACAACGTTTGTGTGCATTTCTGCACCTCTGGGAGCACTTAGCCTTAGTAATGGGAATCATGTTGGTGTGAGACTGAAGTGTTATTTGCCTGTATTAGTCATCATCAGCTGCACCCAACCGCTTTCCTTGCTCAATGATAGGATGAACCATGGCACACTTTCTGAGCTGCGTCTGAGTACTCTATTCTGTGCACTTTGTTCATTCTTTGTGCTTCCACATGGTCAGTGGAACTGTTACGGGATGTCATGCTGTATGCATATGCAACTTATTGTGAACAGGCAGGGATTGCTTTAATCTTTTTTTGCATTCATGTAGCCTACTGAGATGACCTCAGCTCTTTTTTAAATTGAAGAATGAGAGATTTCACACAAAGCTCTGTAGCGGAAGTCAGAGGTGAGCCGGTGCAAAGAGGGTATTTGGCAGTGAGGGGCAGGCAGTTATCTTTTTAGTTGCAAGTATTTTTTTTGTATCTGGATGTGGAGCACAATATACTGATTAGAATAGATGCCCATCATGTGTAGAAAGCTTTGTCATGCCCTCCCTTTTGCTGCCCACACTGTCATGAACACTGTCATGTCGGTTTCCATTTGAACTATGCAGTATGTACTTAGGTACACGATTGATTGAAATGAAACTGCACACAATTTGGCGAAGACACACCTCTGAATGTAGGTCAGTGATTGTGCTAGGTGATGGGGCAATATAGCATTGCACAGCCCCTCCAGTGTTAACACTGTACAGGGCTGTATGTTAACTTTTTTTGCACACAGCACTGGTGCTACAGAGGTTGATAGTTTTTTTGCACAGGCCAAACACAAACAGTTGTAGCACAAGTATAACATCTCTTATCATCCCTGAAAACACAAGCAATGGAGTTCACATTTAAAGAGGCATTGACCTTCCATAAAGTGCACAAAAAAGACAAACCATCACAAAGAAAGTGCAGAAACGTAACCCTTCTTACACCTCAACATTACACATCAAAGTAGAACAGATCTGTGGGCAGATATCACTAAATAAAAACTCTTGTTTGCAAACTATCATATCCCCATGACTCTCCTCTATGAGACTAATACTTTCTTTAGTGCACATGTGTGTGTCGCCGATCTAGCATGTCTTCTGGCCATTCTTTTGTATTTGGTATTTCCTTTTTCCACTTGGGGGTTATAATATATATATAATTTTCCCTTCTTGTTTCTCCCTTACTTTGATTTGGTAAAATTGCTTCTGTCGATTCTTCCTCACGGGTTTGTTTGAGTTTTTCGTGGATCACTTGAAATTAGCGCTTTCATTTTCTCGTCAATTATCAGCTACGTAGAAATTATGGGAGCGTTTTTTAGGAATTGTGGGAAATGGAGTTGGACAAAATTACTCAGTGCATCTGGAACAAGTTTTAATCACATGACACGGCGTAAATGACCGGTCATTTTCGAGAATTAGCTCTCACATTGAACAGTGTTTACAAAGAGTAGCCTAATCGTTTTGATCACATTTTTTGGATTATTGTGTATGAAGGAACTGACACGAGAACCACTTTCTCATCCGTCACAGAATAAAACAAGATGATTAGTAAAAATGTTGGTGATATTTCTTATGTAAACATAATGGGCGATATATTGCATCACAAAATATGTCATGTACATATATTGTGCATAGTGCATTTATATTATTGATATATTGATTATTGCGACAGGCCAAGTTCTAAGGTCATGGACAACCTGGGTGGTTTTAAAGGGCGGGTTTACTGCGATTTCACTTTTTTAATTTTAAATAGTGTGTAATGTTGCTGTTGGTGCATGAACAGTATCTGCAAAGTTGCAGCGCTGAAAGTTTAGTGTAAGCAGAGATATCGTCTTTTAAAAATCAGGAAGTATAATTGCCTACAAAAACGACTCGTTTTGGACTACAGCTGGGTTATGGTACGTCACTAACCCACACATTTGCATCAACCACTCCCTCCGGAATATGCAGGAAAGGCCATATTCAGGCCATATAAAGGTCATATTTCAGCAGCTCCTCGTCGAGTGTGTTGTTGTTCACGCAGCTGTCAGGTCTTCTGTGTTCAAACTTCCCACGGACGCTGTACTTCGACAACAATGGATACAATTTATGTTTGATTATGTTCCTGAAAGTGACGATCGTAATCTAGCTCTCTGTGCTGCGCATTTTACGGAAGACAGCTTCCAGAATCTCCACGAGTTCAAAATTCAACAAGAAACTGTTACTAAACATGAAGCAGATCCAACTTTAAAACAAGAGGCAGACACAACCGGACACAACCTGTAAGTAGGCTAAGACTTAATCATTTTAAATGTATTTGCATGTATAATTCCAGACGTAGCCTTGTGTTTTATTATTTTTAAAATGCCAGCGCTGGCTTTATAGGGTTTATGGGCTTGGGCTAGCAGTTATGCTATTTTGTGTCGACAAACGCGTACAAACATTATGGACCTGAATTTTGTATAAGTACTAATGTTGTAAACGTATTTTTCATGTTAAATATGTTTTATGACGTTATTTTCGATTTGATCAAGAACGTAAACCTGCCAACGCTGTTTGAGTATAACATTAGTAGCCAGCCAGTTGCTATTGTTGCCAGTCACATATTATTAGGGCTGCAACTAACGATTATTTTAATAATCGATTAATATGTCGATTAATTTGTCGATTAATGAATAGAATGGATAAAAAAAACATTAATTTCCAATCCTTTATTAAAAAACAGAACTAAAAGGTGCAAATTCAGTGAAAAAAATCCAGAGCAAAAAAATGGACTAACAAAAAACATACACATGTATGCTTTACATCTGCCAAATATATAGGCTTTTTAAAAAATAAAGTGCACAAAAATGAGCTGTCAGAACAATAAATTGATTAAAAAAAAATACAGAAAAATACCAATCAGAAAACTTAACAGGATTTGTTTGAACGTCAGAACTTGTTCTCTACACCACACTCGCACACACTCACAAACTCACACTCACAAACTTTGGACTGTGTTGTGTTTTGTTTTTGTCAAAGATGTTATAATCTTTAACAAAATGTTTGAAACTTTTTAACAAGCAAATGCACTTATGATCATTTTACCTATATTAGGTAATAATAATAGCAATAATAATAATTATATCAGAAGATAATATTTCTAATTTATCCTAATATTAATTATAAATACAATGAATATAAAATATGAATACAATATAAAGTAATATCAAATACAATGGATTGACCATCTCCTATTGTGTAAGGTATTTTTCCGCTCATCCTTTCCGAGCATATAGTGAAGTTTCTCTGAGTCATTTAGAGTGAAGTTTGAACAATTCAGTGCTGCAAATTGTGGAAAAAATATTCCCCTTTGTAGTGGTAGGCAGGCTACTTGGACAGACAAGAAAGTGTTTTCATCTGTCTATCTGATTCAAATCACAGTTTGCTAATTCAGTGGTAAGAATTTAATTGTTGTTTTTATTTATATCTTATATGCCTAATTATGTATTACTAGCATCAGAGAATGTCTAGTATGTACCAAATTATTAATGCTCAGACACACTCAGTCTCTCTCGTGCGCGATCTCAGACACACTCGGTCTCTCTCTCTCTCTCTCTCTCTCTCTCTCTCTCTCTCTCTCTCTCTCTCTCTCTCTCTCTCTCTCTCTCTCTCTCGTGATCACGGAAACACTCGGTCTCTCTCTCGCTCCCGCGTGAGCGATCACGGACACATTCGGTCTCTCTCTCTCTCGTGATTACGGACACACTCAGTCTCTCGCTCCCGCGTGAGCGATCTCGGAGACTCGGACACATTCGGTCTCTCTCTCGTGATCAGCGACACTCGGTCTCTCTCTCTCTCTCTACCGCGTGAGGGATCTCGGACACATTCGGTCTCTCTCTCTCGTGATCACGGACACACTCGGTCTCTCGCTCCCGCGTGAGCGATCTCGGACACACTCGGTCTCTCTGTCTCGCGTAAGCGATCATCACGGACACTCTCGGGTCTCTCTCGTTTGACAAATGTGAACTCCGCGATTGAGCGACAGTGCGTGAGAGACCGAGCGTGCTCGCGCTCAACTCAAACTTTTTTTTATATTCAAAACATTTCCGTGTCGTGCGATCGCAACGGAATCGAATAATGTAATTCGTTGCCAACTCTTTTCAGAAATCGATTTTAATCGATTTCAGTGATTCGATTGTTGCAGCCCTACATATTATGTAAAACAAACGTGCATAAAGTTAAAAAATATAGCAAATTATCATTCAGAAACCTTTAGTAAGAGCCGTGTGTGGTGAGGTTCTGTTTGACTCTCTTCATCGCGGCTTTCTCGGTCTGATTCTGCCTCAAACTGATTCTGCAGTCTCGACATATATTTACTTCTGGACCGGAGCTCGCGTCTCCCGTAAAGCTAATGGGCGTTAACCTTCCGGACAACGTGAGCGACAGTTTAGCCAATCACAACACACCGGCCCATAAACGAACCAATCTGAGCCCACAACGTCATTCTGAGGGAGTGTTTTCATAGAATCAGGAAGTGAACCGGTCGTTCAGGGGACAGAGGGGCTGACAATAAAGGTGAAATTTATGAAAAATAAGACTTTTAAAAAAAAAGAAAAACCACGGATACATGCTATATTGCACCCCATAAACACAATCATGCAAAGAAAAAAAGCAGTAAACCCCACCTTTAAAATAGTTTTTGTATTTTTTTACAGGTGTGAAAATGTCAGGGATTTTTAAAAAAAAAAAAAAATATATATATATATATATATATATATATATTAGTGCTGTCAGTTAAACGCGTTATTAACGGCGTTAACGCAAACCCATTTTAACGGCGTTAATTTTTTTATCGCACGATTAACGGTCTTTTTGTCCTAGCAAACTTTGTCGTTTTTTCACATACTTTTGCAACAGGACGCGGCATGCGTCCTGATCCATTCAGCGTCTCGCGCTCGTTATCCACTCAAAGCCGGCTCGCAAGCCGAAACGAGTGTGTGCGGCGTGCCTGTTGTTTTGTTTCCGGTCTAGCTAGATCCGCTTGCTCTTTGGTCGAAGAAGCAGACGGAACGTCCTCGCGCGGTGCAAGCCATTGACATGAATGGGTTTCAGAGCGCAGCGCGAGGACTGTTTTGTGCCGCACACACTCGTTTCAGCTTGCGAGCCGGCCAAATAGTAACGTTATGTTTTGAGTGGATGACGAGCGCGAAGACGCCGAAATGGATGCCAATGAGATTCTGAATGTAAAGTTTACTTTTAAAAAGTTGCCAAATTGTCCCATTGACAAGACCAAAGCGATCTGTATGTTTTGTCATTATGAACTGAGCTATCATCATCACAGCACGTCCAGCCTGAAACACCACTTGATGATGGCCAAGCAAACACACACACACACACACACAACACAGATGATGCTAATTCTCCACCCCCTCGTCAATATCAGGACCTCGTCAGTATTTCTTTCACCCTTTTATTGATGGACAGTGTTACATTGTGTGAGAGATTGTTTAGGCTATATATGTTAGAGTGAAATTGAACACTATTCCAATGTTATTTTCAATAATAATAATTAAAAAAAAAACATTTGCACTAAACAAGCCAATCCACTTTTCCATGTTGATAAGAGCATTAAAATGAGGAAAAAAATGTAACAAAAAGAAATCAAAAGACATTAAGAATAGATAAAAATGTGCGATTAATCAGCGAGTTAACTATGACATTAATGCGATTAATCGCGATTAAATATTTTAATCGTTTGACAGCACTAATATATATATATATATTGTTCCAGTTATGTTCAACTCTAAATTATATGTCTGTGTGATTAAAAAAGAATGATTTTAAAAATCCTAATCCAGTAATCATACCTGTGCAACATGGTTTATAGTCATGTCTTTAATTATTTTTGTATTCTTTAAACATATTCCAAGTTTTTTTTGGGATTCCTGTTTTTCTTTACATTTTCAAGGTCCTCCTTATTAGTGGTTCTCCATACACAAATACATTTTCAGTTCAGGGTGGCTAAACAAGCACGAGTTTGTTAGGCAACAAGTGCGGCATTGTGGGTCTCTCCTTTGTGCCAGGGCACTCTCTTTCTGTGTGGACCGCTCCGTGACTCAGCATGCTGTTAATGAGAAAATGCTCACCAGTCATACGTTGCCAGGATTCATTCACCCTGGAACTGATGGGAGAAGTGTTGCGGAGGCATGGCGCCCTCTTTGCTGCATGTTGGTTCAGAGCCCCTCACCACTGTGTAGGCGGTCAGTGCTCGCATTCATTGAGTTTCACTGAATCACAGAGGCTCAAGCAAGGTGGCTAGATATTAAAATGTTGGGGTTTTTTTTATTTTAGTTATTTTTATTGCCATTATTTTTAATGAGAAGCATTTTTGTTGTTGTGTCCCATATGGAATCAGTTTATTAACCCTCATTGCTTTTTAAAGTTTTTAGTATCTCCATGACCTTTACTGGATCTTGACTGTATTTCCCCTATGCAAAGATAATGTTTGGCTTCAGAAGAGTTGGAATTTACCACACAAGTTGATCTACTTTTATAGAAGTTGTAAGGTGCCTTTTACATTTGAGGCTTGACAGCAATGTTATGGAAAAAAAGCTCTGTCATCTTGTTTGTTCCACACACAAACAAAAAAAGCCAGTGTGAAACAAGATGAGGTTGAATAAACATGTCAGAATTTCAATTTCAGGTCAACCCACCTTATAAGGTCCTTCTCCTAAGGCTAACTTTGTACACAAACGACTGCCAACAGTGAGCCATTCCACCATCCCTAACTTGCCTTAAGACTGCCTCTCTCTGTTATAAATTTATCCTGAAAATTCATTCAAATTCAGCAACTAAGCAATATCAGAGGACTAGCACTGGGAGGACATCTTGAGCTCTCCATCTCACACCTGCATTTAATATGAGACTCACAGAAGGTCACAATGACCCCTGAACTCATCTTAGGTTGATATATAGTTAAGCCGTTTCTGTTCTTCTGTCCATTCATACAGCAGGGGGAGCGTCTACCAGTTTTAAATGAGAGAAAAATCAGAATGAAAGAACTCTCGTACAAAAGATGTCTTCCATGTTCTTCAAAAATGAGACGTGGGCTGTTGTAATGGGTTTTAACTTGTTCAGTTCAGAGACTCATTTCTGGTGCACAGTGCTACCCACAACTGTCCCTGTTAAATGGCAGTGATGTTGCTGCCAGTGATATCCGACATTTAGCTTATTACATAATCTTTCCAAAACCCCACTCTCCAGACCAAAGACATTTTAGCATTCAGTCATTTCCAAAAGCATTTCAGCATTTTGTTGTTGCTTTATTTTAATTAAAATTATAAACAATATGGTTGTTCCAATAGATGATGATATTGTGTATTGACGACAACCAGAGATATCACCAACAGCATTAGCTATCATCCATATCGATTTAGCATTTCCAATTAATGTTTTCAGTTTGTTTTCTGATTATTATTTGGCTATGATTATTATTATTAAATTAATATTACAATTTGTTTGCCTCACCGCATAACTGACACTCTCTAGGAGATTAGCTTACTCATTGAAAATGTTTTAAAAACCTTTAGGTCTACAATAAATTATGATTAAAATATAATCTTTAATAGGTCCAAACAGTCATCCATGAAAATTAAGAGCAGCTTGTTCCATTTCAAACACCGACTTTCAAAGACAAGTTTTTCACAAAATACTGCATACCATTGTGACATTTTCTTCATCACCAACTCCATCTTTGCTTGAAAAATAGACAACAATTAACATATTTTGTGCACCATTTGCTATGATGATAAAAGGAAATAATAAAAAAAAAATGTAAATGAATGAGATTAATGAAGTAGGCATAATGTCGTAGCTTTTCATTATTTATTTAAGTTTTAGCATAAGGTATTATATTTTGATCATTTATGAAAGTAAAATTTTTTATCTAATGTCCTCTTTGAATTCCTTTGTTGGGAAACTTCTTTTATGTAACTGCTATTACTGGTCAAACTGCTCATTAAGATGTGTTGAGATTGCTGACCTGATAAACATCTGAACTAACCTTGTATATATGTTTTCATATATCCAGGAGGCTTTTCTATGGTGTTTTTGGCCCGCACACACAGTGGAGTAAGATGTGCCCTGAAAAGGATGTACGTGAACAATATCCACGACCTGAACATCTTCAAGAGGGAGATCACAATCATGGTGAGCCAAGCCACAATATGTTTTTGGGTGAGAACACATCAGTACATCACAAATATAAATTATTTTTTCTTATGTCCCCCACAGAAAGAGTTGTCGGGCCACAAGAACATTGTGCGGTATCTGGACTCAACCACCAATGCAGTGGGAGACAGTGTATGGGAGGTTCTGATTCTGATGGAGTATTGCAAGGGTAATACAGCTTTGATGCAAACAAAACTATGGTCTTAACAGTAGCAATCTAAGTTATCTCTGTGTTCTAATTTCCTGAAATACAAGTTCATACTTGCATCACAGTATATCTCTCATTATACTTTCATTATAATTTTAAAGTGAAAATACCTTTACCAAGGGAATAACCTGTGCAACTGTAAATATGAACAAATAAATACATAAATAAGATGTAAAAATCAGAAAAGGTAAACCCATTTAAGCTAGTTGTTACAGAACTGTTAACAGAACTGAACGTCCCAAAATGTTTGAATAAGAGCCAGTTCCTGGTTCCCAAATAAGTGTTCTAATTATAACTCGTTTCTGCAGGCAACTAAAGTTGGACAACAAATCCATTGTTGCAAAATGTTGATTGAAATAAAACGTTAATGGGAAACTTAAACTAAAATATATAACTATAATGACAATCACATAACCAAATTACTCTAAAATGAAAATGATAAAAATTAATAAGAATTAATATATATAGTTTTTTTTAAGTACTCTAATAGTATACAAATAATTCTAAAATAACACTGAACAAATGTGGAACTAATGGATTATATCAAGGCCTTGGTTGTCCTTAACGTCCCCTGCTTTGTTGACCGTATTAATGTGTGCCATCTAGCTGGTCAGGTGGTGAAGCAGATGAACCAACGGCTGAGCGTAGGATTCACTGAAGAGGAGGTGCTCAACATATTCTGTGATGCCTGTGAAGCTGTTGCCAGACTCCACCAGTGTAAAACTCCAATCATCCACAGAGACCTGAAGGTACAGCACAGAAACTGCTTTAGTAAGACAGCTACAGGATATTTCTGTCAGTATTTCTGGATATAAATGATTTGCATACAGTTCATTCGCTGCTATTTAAATAAGTTCACTGCAGGTGTAAAGCTGTAGACACAAGCACTGACATGTCTGCGCTTTCATCTGTGTGATGTCATAAATCTTAAATAGCAAGTATAAGGCACTCTGGCTGATCACTGATTCTCTTTTGTCTGGCTGTGTTCGACTAGCTGAAAGGGTAAATTTAGGACACTCCTTGTCAGTTTAGGGAACCATGTCCTGACCATACCAGTTCAACACAGTAATACATGATCTTCCAAACCAATTACTCTGCTCACAAACATTATTAGTGGCAAGCATTAGTTAAACCCAGGCAAAGACTATACTGTGTTTGTAAAGAAACAAGTCCGCCCTTTTGGCAGAAAAGTGTGGGAACAGGCCAATGGTGCCATTCAAACAAACACTTTTTCCCACCAGTCAAAACCAATCAGTCTAAAATAATTAGGGAATTATTGAACACTGAAGCGAAAGAAATGCGTTTGTTTACTCGTTTGTCTTGCAGGGCTGTTGTTTTTCATGTAAAATAAGGGGAAGAGGACCACTGTTGGTCAAGCTCCAAAAAAGACATGAAAGTACTATATAAGAATAGTCCATTCAAGTGTAAATTCAAGACATATGATTTCAATGAGAAACTTATATATTTTATTATTAGGATATTGTTTTTGTTCATTAAGGCCTGGTTTCACAGACAGTGCTCAGATTAAGCCAGGATTAGACATTCAGTGGCTTTTGTAAACGTGCCTTAGAAAACAACATTACTTGTGTGCATCTTGAGAAAAAAAACAAAACATTTTTAAGATATGTCAGTGCAAGTTGCTTTCAGGTATAACAGCTCAATAATGCATTTTAGTCTTAAGCCTTGTCTATAAACCCGAGGGATGTATGTGTTTTTCAACACGGTTATACTTGCAAAATAATAATAATAAAAAAAGGCAGGATCCCATGATTTCCACTCCAAGAAACATTTATGTTCACTGAGTACGTTCTCAAGATGTTCCAAAAGAAGTAGGTGCAACGAGTCGTTACTACTTTCTTTTTGTGTATTTTAATTGATTTAAATTTGAACGTTTGGGTGGCGTTAGTAGCAACATCAGGGTGTCCGCAGGGTTTTCAAAAAGTATTAAAAAGTGATCAATCAAAATTGTCAAATTTAAGGCCATTAAAAGTGTTAAGTGTAGTCTGAGAGGTATTATTTTTTTCAGACGATCAGGTGTCCTATACTGTGTTTGTGTTAGTCTTTTTGAATATGGGCTTTAGCTTATCTGGGCACAATCAAAGATCTTTTGTCTCAGTCTATGTTTGATGCTGATGTCATATTCAGTGGTCGTTCGACATCATCTGTGAACACTGAGCGCTCAACAGAAGTGGCTGGCTTACGTTTTATTTTAGACTTGCTTCAAGGCATATCTTTAAAGACTGGACAACTATCGTCGTCTTCATGGGCAAATGCAAGTTTTCTGATAGCTAGGTGAACAACCCAGCGTTTAAGGACTGGCTCAGGCCTGTAGTAGGGAATAACAGGCAGGCTTATAGAGGTTATGAGCATGACGTCACCGTCAGCTGGAGTGCCTGCAGTTCCTCACAGTGAGTGGCAAAAAGCGGCTGTATACGTTTTCAGCGTGAATGCCGCGGAAAACAAACACAACGCATATAAAGTGGGAAAGAGCTTTGCGATTGACTGTACAACTAGATTTGAATGAATAAATTTAGAGAACACATTCCATTTTTATATGTTATAAATGTCAAAATCTGTGCTAATAATGGAAAGGTCGCCGCTGATTAACACTTAATTCAGTGTCGTGCTGGTTTTAAAAAAAAAATCTGAAGGTAGTAAAAAAGGTATTAAAAAGTAGTAAATTTAACTTAAGGAATACTGTATATACCCTGAACATGAATAGAGCTGTTTAATCAAAGATTGCTTCTTTAAAAGCTTCCAAAGAGTCATTGATATGTTGAAAATTGGTGTGTAGAATACCGGTATGCTGAGAAATGTTATTGTGCTTAAAAAAAAAACCCATCAGTACCAATATTAACACTGTATACACAAGTTTTTGAGTAGTTTCTTCTCTAAACCCTAAACTCCTCCCATCCATGCAATCCACTTCCATTCTGGCAGGCTGGGCTTGTTTTGCTAGCTAGCTCCGTTGTGCCGACAAAGCACTGATTCGCTCGTGTTTTTTAAGACGTGAGAGTGCGCACGCGTGGCCGATGGCTGATGGTTTTAGAAGATTAACGTTAAATACAACCCAAAACTAAAAAAACAGACCTGCCCTGTATTTGAGACCGGCCTTAATTTACCCGGCTATTATTTGAAACTCGGCTATTATTTGAAGTTTTACGGTATAGAGACATTGGGCTTGCTGAAATGCACTTTATGAAGAAAATGCGTTATTATTCTTATCATCATGGCAAACACACACTTTGCACTCTAGCCAAGTAACCTATGATGTAGTTCAGATACCAACAATAAAAAAGACATAGGCCTAGGCTAAAATGGTCAAATAATCTAGTTACCATCCACAGGATCGCAGCTGAGTGGGAACAAGATCTCCCTGGTCCAGCAACACGCGTGCATCCCGCAGTTCTCCAGCTTCAGTTACCAGCACCCCAAGCATTATGCCACGCATTGTTGTTCAAACACTGGCTAGGCTCTACATTTGCTTTCAGATAAACAAAACACTTTGTTGCTGTGCAGATGCTGATTATGCCTTGGAGGCTTTCAGATTGTCCATTGCTTTTCCATCTATTGCCCTGGATTGCACAAAGTAGGAGCAAATCTTGCTGTACGTTATGCTGGGCCACGTCGTCATGTTACCTTCCCAGTTCTGCACTGATTTCGGGTAGGGGAGAGTAACGGCATCTCCAGTCAAAAGTAGTAGAACCACATTCCCAAGCTAGTATCGAAATCACTGTGTTTACATCGGCAGACGCTGCGCAAACCACTTCCAGCGGATATTAAGTACATTTGTGTAGAGGTATGGCGCCACCCGGGAAACGGCTCAAAAACTTTATTGGGCATGGCCTAAATGTCCCTATTCCTCTCCTGCTTTGGTCTCTTGACTGTTGGAATTTACAGTAGCTGGACCTATTAACAAAGATGATTAACAAATGTGTGTTCACAGGTAGAAAACCTCCTCTTGAATGACCAGGGAAACTACGTTTTGTGTGATTTTGGAAGTGCCACACACAAAGTTTTGCTCCCACATAAAGATGGTATCGCTGCTGTGGAGGACGAGATCAAAAAGTAAGACTTTTTACAGTACATTGGAGAGTTCTGGAATTACAGTGGGATTTACAACTAGTACTTTCCTTCCTTTAATTTGAGCATTGCAGACAATTCTTTGTTGGGTATGTGTGTTTTTACTTGCACTGAATTTGGGAAAACATAGAGCTTTGAGGACTTACTATTATTATTATTACTACTATTATTATAATTAATGATAGTAAGAAATAGGGTAGTATACAACAAGCGATTGTATGCTACCATTCAAATTTTGGCATTGGTAAGAACTTTTTATAAGTCTCTTATGTTCACCAAGGCTGCAATTAATAATTTATTTTTTACATACAGTACAAAAATATTTAGAAAATTATAATTTAAATTAACGGTTAATTTTAATATATTTTAAAATGTAAATTATTTCTGTGACAGCAAAGCTACATTTTTAGCAGCCATTACTCCAGTCTTTAGTGTTGCATAATCCTTTAGAAATTTTTCTAGTATGTTGATTTGGCACTCAAGAAACAGTTCTAATTATCAATATTGAAATCAGTTGTTGCTTACCATTTTTGTTAAACCAAAAAAAAAAGTCATTGATTGGAAATAAAAATCATCTGTAACATATAAATTAATAAAAAAAAGGTCTTTAAAAAACGTGTGTGTGTGTGTGATGAGCATTTTAGTTCTAGAGATTGTGTCGCACTTATGCAAGTGAATTTACAAAGTGTTAAAGGATTAGTTCACCTCAAAATCAGAATCTAATACGAACAATTGTGGTTATTTATTGTTAATTGTTAATTGCATTTATTTATTTTTTTCAGAAAATTACCGATCGTTTCGCTTGATAAGACCCTATTCCTCAGATGAGATTGTGCAGATCCCTTTGAAACTGCATTCATTTAGACTTGATTACCGTTGAAGTCCATTGTGTGGAGAAAAATACTGAAATGTTTTCCTAAAAAACGCATTTCTTTTCCACTAAAGAAAGAAAGACATGCACATTTTGGATGGCATTGGGGTTGAGTAAATTATCAGGAAATTTTCATTTTGAGGTGAACTAATTCTTTAAGCTTGTCTAGATGATGTAATTGCTTGTTACTTGTTTCGTTGCCAGGAAGTTAGTGCTTTTTAAACCTTCCATTGTTTTCATTTTTCTCTGCTTAGGTACACAACTCTGTCATACCGTGCCCCAGAGATGATTAACTTGTACCAAGGGAAAGCCATCACCACAAAGGCTGATATCTGGGTAGGCACCGGGGACTCACACATTCTCTCTCTCTCTCTCTCTCTCTCTCTCTCTCTCTCTCTGCTTTCCTCCATAACCTCTATAAATGAGGGTTCTCAGGGGTGTGCTTTACAGCTATTCTTGAAATCCTGGCTTTGTTTTGGCTTTTTCTTTTGCGTCATGAAACATTTAGGCATGTGTCAAGGTGCACTGGTGTAGAAATGAGTAGATTTTATTAAAGTTTTACTGTAACATGCAGTCAGACATATTTTAGACATGTTTACTAGAGCTGAGCAGTGTGATGTCCATGTGGGCCTGATGGAAAGAAGCAAAGAAAAGAGTTTCCAGTGTTGTAAAGACAGGAATGAGGGCCTCACGAAGGCAAACTTCCTCTTTAGCTTGACATGCTGTAAAAGGTAAAAAGCTCAGCCTTATTTCACAGCTCTTCCTTCCAAACAAATGCTGGACTGAATAGAGAAGAAGGGGCCAGTTCCCATGAAGCTCTTTCAGTGGAAAGCTCACATTGTGATAAATTTCGCCAGTGCAGATGGCAGTAGTTCATGGTCATCGTGTCAGAACTTGCTTGGGTAGGAAGAGGAAATGTATGACAATACTTCCTGCCCATTTGTTCTGTTCCATCTGAAAATAGAAGAAAATTCTCAGAATTCATCCTGTACAAAACAGAGCAGCTGTCAGCCATTATAAGTGTTGACACAGTGCGGTATTTAATTATTAGAGCAGTGAAACCTGATGTATTGAATGTCTTTGTGTGGAATTACAGTTTCTTGTTTTCTCTTTCTTTCCCAGGCGCTTGGATGCTTGTTGTACAAGCTGTGTTTCTTCACACTTCCATTTGGGGAGAGTCAAGTTGCCATATGTGACGGAACCTTTGCTGTTCCGGACAGTTCAAAATTCTCCTCTAAGTTGCACTGTTTAATAAGTAAGCAGCTTTCAAATATTCCCAAGAGATTTGAAATTATTTTGTGTAAGATGGTTTAATGTGGGTGTGCATACACAGACTGTGGTGGAGTTTTTAAAATCAAGCTAAACAATAGTTCCACCCTCTGGTATCATTGAGGTACTGCACACTCATCACAGTTCCTCTTGGCATCATTCACCCGCAAATTCAAATTCTGTAATTTCCCCACTCTTAGCTCATTCAAAACTTATGACTTTCTTGAAACATAAAGGAAGATGTATATATTTTTAGAAAGGTTCCCATTGCTTGGCATGTGATTGGGCTGGTTAGAATCTTTGAGTCTCTATGACTGTTTCTATATTTCTATATAAAGGGGTAGTTCCTCCAAAAATGACAATTCTGTAATTGTAATAATTTCCCTGGCACCGTGAAAGTATTATAAGTGTTTATATGTGCTGTATTCCTTTTGATATGACTGAATTAAATGTTTTGGGTCTGTTTGTGAACATGCATTTAGATTGAGGTTGAATATAAGCACCCTCATCTGATAAATGATAACGGACATTTTCTTTCATCCACACAGGATACATGTTAGAGCCTGATCAAGAAGAGAGACCTGACATCTATCAAGTTTCTCACTTTGCCTTTTGGTTAGCTGGAAAGGAGTGTCCAGTGCCAAATCTTTTTGTAAGTTACTCGCACATAAGCCTTGTTCAGACTGTCAGTCCAAATTAGATTTTTGTGCATATCCGACTGTAATCCATTTCTATTTAGCTAGTGTGAACTGCAGAAAAAATACATAGAATGGGTTTTTTTAAATTGTAATTTTTTTTAAAGTACAATCATGTGTTTTGAAATCCTGTTCAAATCATATATCCGACTGCTTATATTTCTCATAGTCTTTTCAATGCTTTCTCATGCCACTTAAAATGTAAACATGTCAGGTGTAAACATTGTTGCAGAAACAACAATTGTATTGCGAAGTGAAGGTTTAGCAGAAATAACAGTATATTGCTAGTCAGCCTGGTCTACACAACTCTTTGAACTTTGAGACCGGTGGAGATGGCAGCAGTGAATAAAGCTGCCCATTTCAGCCTCCTACAAGACTGCAATGTTGACCTAAGACAACTTCTGTACTGCAAACTGTATAGTTGTTGTTTTTTGGCATTGACACACCTACACAACATCATTGCCATAGAGACCAATACAGATATTGCAAAAAAAAAAACAAAAAAAAAAACAAAGAGCACCAAAAGTTGCTATACGACTTATTCACGGCAACTTTGATTTTTAATGAGAATGAAAGCGAGGCTGTGAGGGATAGACATGCATCTCTTCAATGGGCTGTACTGTTATTAAATGTGTTTTTGTTTTGTTCTGCTCATTAAACACTGGAAAAATATCTTTCCAAGAAATTTTAGTTGACAAAAAAACTCCCGACAATGTAAGCTGTGGAAAATTGTAAGTAATCTAGGAGCTTCATTCAGCTTTTTACAGCGGATGCCATTGGAAACACGGTAAGTCTATCCCTCACAGCCTCACTTTCATACCTGTCATGGCGCTGCTCTGAATAAGGTCTATACACACTCGGATTCTAATCGGATATGCAAATATGGACACACAGTGGGTCTCATTCATGAAACATGAGTAGAACGAATTTTTGTGTAAATCGTGTGTAAAGTGGTTCTGGCGTAAATTTTCGGATTTATTAAAATGTTTGATTTTCCAAATGTTAGTTGGTACGCAAGAAATCTACATCTGCTCCCAGCCACGCGGAAATGGTGCCCTTAACATCCGAATGTTTTGCTCATTAATAAGGCTGTATTTTAATTCATCTTAATCGGGAAGGCTACATATTGAAAAAAAAAAGTCAAGTTCAATTACAGCATTTTGAAAAAAAATATTATATAGTAATTACATAAATTTTTTCTTTTTACTTTTATTATGAGAGCCAGTAATCTGATGATCAATGTTGGTCCTTCTCCAGTTTGAATATGATTTTTCCGAAGTGAACTAATTAGTTTTTTGCTGTAAAGCTTAATGTGGAACCATTTTCTTCCCACTTCTGGGACCGACAGATGAAACTCCATTAACTGCATCTGTAATATGCTGCTAAGCTTCCTTTTTTAGGACCTGATACGCCACTATGTATAGGCTACGCTTGAAAATAAAATGTGGCGTTTTGCATGAACTTCTGTTAATAAAACTTCAATTTCTGCATTCGAGAAATCTTTTTTTTTCATTCGCATTCATGTTATTATATGCCTATAGCCTATAGATGTCAGTCAGATATAATGGGCGGGATTTATGGTAATTGAGAATGAACATGCACGTGCATCCCATTTGCGACTGATTGGAATTCACTAACACACACATTTCACTATCACATCTGACGTTTACGAAGTATTTGTGAATCAGGAGAAGAGTTTTCGCGAATGTCTCTTTACCGCAAATCACTCTCATATTTACTCGTATATTTACAAATGTTTCATGAATGAGACCCAGTGTGAGTGTAGCCATAGATTATGGGAAGTTAATTGAATTGATCGTTATTGTTGTTAATCCTCTAGTATGATTCATAATTATAATTCAGAGGTTTTTCTTTTCTGCCACTCAGAACTCTCCCCTTCCCACCTCATTGCCGGACCCACTTACTGCTAGTGATATTGCTGCTAAGAAGAGCCTGACAAAAGCCAGGTAACCTTAGAGCTTTGTGTGTGAGCTTTCAGATTATTTGAATTCAACAAACCAGTTAAGCAGCATTTTTTTCATTTCCTTTTCATTAGAATAACAGATTCAGTTGGACCAACAGAAACATCAATCGCACCCAGGCAAAGACCCAAAGCTGCCAATACTAATGTTCTGCCCTTGTCCAGCTCTGTCACTCCTGTGAAAATGACTGTATCCTCAGATACGGTTGGCAACGGCCAGAAAGGTGAACAATATAATCCATGTTTCCTTAAATATGGTCTGTGTTCTGTATTGTTTTCCTCCGGAGAAATAAGCTTTGACTGTATACGGTATGTGTGCCTGTCTCAGCTCCTGGAAATGGGCAGCAGTCGGCGGCGCAGATGCCGAGTAACAGTCAACAGAACAGAGTGTTACAGCAACTGCAGCCTGGTGACCTTCGACTACAACAGCTACATCATCAACAACAGCAGCAGCAGCAACAGCACAACATCCACCATCAACAGCAGGTCACTGCACAGCAGCTACAGTACATGCAACAGGTAATGAGTGCCTCAGGAGGTCAAGAACAGTGTTCTGTGTAGATGTGTTTAAACAATTTCCTGTAGATCTTTAAAAATGACTATTTAAGCACAAGCGCAGATTCCAGGGTTCATATCTGCATCAGATGCATATAATGTTTTATTTTTATTGACCCAGTTAAGTTATTGTGTAAAATCCCAGTCAGTGGCATAGTTTGTGTGTGTTTTGACCTTCTATGACACTCAGTTGGTTCTTTTTTGCATTAAACATTGTGGTCTTCTGATGAGCACATGACTACTTTGTTTACACATGATAAACCACCAAGAATGGTGGAACAGTTTTCGTTCAGCTATTGTAGTTGCCTGATAAACATTACATAATTTTTTTTAATTTTGTTTTTAAGGAATGTCTTCCTAGTTGAGAACATTCATTTGATTGGTATTACATTCAGAAACAGCTCAAATCTGTGATCTAGAATATAAATCTATAAGATCTGTACATCCACAATAATACATTTGTCAGTATTGCCTCGACGTGTGTTTTTTTATTTTATTTACTTATCAATGCACAACTGCTGGTTCTCTGGTTAATTATGCATCTTTCTACGTCACAATGAAACGAGCAGATATTTACTATGCGATAAATGGATTATCAAGAAAAAAGAATGTCAGGGTGGGGATCGGCTCTGTCCTTCATTATTTAATTGGATGAAAGCAGTCGATTTGTTGGAAATGGGCAGGGTTGAAGTCGGTTAAAAATTAATTGATTTAATTATCAACAAGCAGAAAGAAAAATATATTGAATACTGGAAAGAAATGACCAAAACACAAAGTAAATCACAATGCTATCTGATTCTAAAAAGAGAATTCACAACGGCAAATTACCCGAGTACAATAAAATGTCCTAAATTAAGAAAAATGTTGACAACTTACAGACTGAGTGAACAGAGCCTGGCCATAGAGACGGTCGCCACAGACATAGCTGGCTTCCACAAGAGGACAGACTCTGCTCCCAGTGTGACCAGAGACAGGTCGAGACAGAGCTGCACTTTCTAACCTCATACCCCAAATATAATACACTAAGAAAAAAACACTTTACATACATTTCTCAAATATAACCTGAATTCGAATCCATATCAGACACACAGAAAATCCCGTATTTACTGGGAGAAATGCCCAAATGTGAAATAATTGCTGCAAAATATATCTCCTCATGCCATGAAATGAGGACAACCAGTGGAACCTCAGAAGGATAAATAATTGTAAAAATTTTCAAATAATAATTATTTTGATTGTTTGCTTTTTTTATTATTATTATTACTGTTCACTTGTATTTATCTATAGACCTTATTCAGAGCAGCGCCATGACAGGTATGAAAGTGAGGCTGTGAGGGATAGACTTGCCGTGTTTCCAATGGCATCCACTGTAAAAAGCTGAATAAAGCTCCTAGATTGCTTACAATTTTCCACAGCTTCCATTGTTGGGAGTTTTTTGTCAACTGACATTTCTTAGAAAGATGTTTTTCCAGTGTTTCATGAGCAGAACAATCCAAAACACATTAAATAACAGTACAGCCCATTGAAGAGATGGATGTCTATCCCTCACAGCCTCGCTTTCATTCTCATCAAAAATCAAAGATGGCGCTGCCGTGAATAAGGCGTATATGTTTGTATATATCTATTGCTTTGGCAATATTGTGCTATTTTACACATTCATGCCAATAAAGCTAATTTTAATTTTAATTTAAATTATTGGAGAAGTCCGGCATATGTTATCAGATAGAAGTCTTTTGTTTCGCTGGAACAAGAAGTTATGACATTGATGCACTAGTACGAAAAAAGCATAGATGAATTAACCATAAAATCAACTGTAAAACTATAAGCAATCTTAAAAGATACAATCAACGATTTTCAACCAGCATTGTTACAATGTCATTAATCTGTGTTAAGGATTATTTGTCAGCAAAAGTCAGCAAAATGCATAATTTTGCTTAACTTTTTGGTGAACTTTTGTTAAGATTGTTGATGTTAAAATAAATATGAGCTCATGCGGTAGTCAAAAAAATAGCAATTATGACACATTTCAACGGTACATTTTTATAATATCAACTATCTGAAAGGTGTGCATTATGACTTTAAGACATTATCTTAAAATGCTATTGAAGTTAGAAACCTGTATAGTATAGTTTAAAACCCATGTTTCAAACTTTAGTTAGTGTAAATAAAATATCTAAATAATATCTGCACCCCCCCCCCAATGTTTCTACTGCATAGACAGGCAAGTTTTGTCTTCCCAGCAGTGAATTGCACCTTTTAAGTCCACGTGAATTGGAAGTTGCAGGTTTTTCCAGGTGAAATAGAATATTGAAAAGGTGGGGTTTTATTTTAGGGCACTTCCTCTCCATCTCCTGCTCATTCAGAATGACAGGTGGAGGGGAGTTGTTAAGGATATTCTACCCAAGTGGTCAAACTGGCGTCATCAAAGAGGGAACGCCACTCTAGAGCGGAAGCAAATTTTCAGATTTTGATGAAAGATTACAATGACAATTCTGTGTATTGACTTGCTCTGGTTAATTGCTCACAAGACTAATAATGTGCGCTAACAAAGTAATTTGTGTCAAATTTGATTCCATGTCTTATTTATTTAATTAATCAGTGCTTTCTTATTCACTGTAAAACGCTGTTTAAAGGAAACATTTGCATATTGACTCACTTTCTGCCAGTCTAGTGCTCATTCCAATTGCAAAGAAATTGTCAGTGTTGTGATCACTCAATGTTAAATGTCTTGTTGTTTAGAGATCAAGCCTTCAGCCTAGGGCTGCACTATTAATCGAATTTGTAATCGCGATTACAATTATGGATGCCACAATTATGTAATCGTTCAAAGGCACAATTACAAAAAAGTCAACTTATATTATCTTAAGGGTTTTTTCCCTATTGTTTTAATTTTAGTTAGTGTAACATTATAATTAGCATTAAAGCAACTAGGGCTGTAGTCAACCAAAGAAATCCTTCAGTCGACCAAAGTCTTGTCCTGCACAACGATTAGTCGACTAAAAAAATAAAAAAAATAAAAAAAACGTGATGTTTTGATTAAACATTTTTTAAACAATTGTCATTGAGCATTTATAAAACAACAATGAAAAAACATCACAAATAAATAAAACTATAATAATAATACAATTCTTTGAAAATTAAGTGATTTTTTTTTTTTAACTGCAAAAAGTAAAGAGCTCTGTCCGGTCTATAGTAACAGTCACAATCGCGCACCTGACCACACCACACGCTGCAAAAAATATAACTGCTATCTGCCACATAATGAAAAATCCTAACAAAAGCTCTCGTTTATACAGGCTCTATTCTTCTTTACTATCAAAGCTATGGGTTAAAGCTCCAGTATGTAACTTTAGTTGGGCACAAGAGGCGCCGCTTCCAACAATAACAAAGGCGAATGTATATGACGCAGTAACGAGCTGAATGATGGGGCTTGCTGTCAAGCTGATGGATCTAATAATGTTTAAGGATAAGTGAAAAGACTATAGTGGTATGAAGCAGGTCGCGATTGCTAATAAGATACATATATCACACGCGAGTCCACGGATATAAAGGAATAAGGAAATTTCATCCTATTGAACTACACGCAAGTGCTGGATTACTCACACAGGTCAGTTTATTAGATGAATTAAACTTGTGAGGGAAACGCAGCGCTGTTCCACTTGGAATAATGCTACACTATCACACTAAACAGCATTTAAATGTGTGTTGAAAGTCAATGTTATTCTACGTGTTACTGTAGTTGGTTTGCTATACGAACTAGCAGCTTGATCAACATAAGAATAACATACTGACCATATTCTAACATTTCATCATGTCAAGCTAACGTTATAACATTGATTTGTTTTATAATTTTGCTCACCTGTCCAATGAAGCTGTAATGTCGTGACTCGTGAGTTCTGTCAAGTCCAAATTAGTCACGGACGCTACGTAGCTCTCTCGAGTGGAAGTCAGTCTCGGACGCTAGCTATCGGCATCTCAAAAACATCACGCTGATATTGATCCTCATTCTAGTCTGCTTGCCATGGTCTGTGTTTGAACAAAACAAGAACTGGGTGCTGCTAGATGTTACTCACTATGCAGTTGTCCGCGTCTGTCGCCATGTTTACGTCATGGCTATGGCAATACGAGCGGAAACGAGGATAGCCGAGAATAGCCGAGGAAAGCGCGGATATTGCGTCATTTACAGGCGACATTTTTTCCGGGACGGACACTTTTTAAAATTGGAATTTTTCTGAAATAAAATAACTTTGGAGACTTTGGGGATATTGTAAGTACACAACTGTAGGAAATATATCACATCGTGCAAGTGATTTTTGGATATTTTATTACAAAATCCTTACATATTGGAGCTTTAACTTTCGTCCTGACGATCAAGGCGTTTTAAAACAACACAAAAAAAAAACAAATAGCCTAAAAAACAATCCTAATAGGCTGTAGGACCGCGTATAGGTTTATTTTCGTTTTGTTGCATTATTTAGGCTATTTTCAAATGCGTCAAGTGTACAAATAAAAACGAAAACACATTAAGAAAACACAGCATGATATAGCCGTTAAAAGGCTGCTCACGTCTTTTGCGCGCTCAAGTTCGATTTCAAATGTAAGCGCGTGACTTGGGCACTCATAATGGAGCAACGCGGTCGCCTCCCTCCACAGTCTTGTCGTCTTCGATTTTAAAATGCAGCCAGACAAAAGATTTAGATTTCCTGGACATTTGTCGACTAAAGCCAAAACAAGCAGTGTTCTAACTGAATGAATACAGCATCCCTTACCGAGCGCGAAACAGCAGCGCAGCCAGCCAGCCAGCCAGCCACAGGTGTGGTTCCCGAGTGTATTGTGTGTGCGCTGTGGCGCAGTTACAAAAATAGCCTAAATTAAAGCATTTTAAAGTTGGGGACAAAACATAGACTAATTATTTAGAATACAGTAATAAATAACTGCTTATTAAGGAATAAATATCAAGGAGTAAATCATTGAAAAATTCTTTCTATTGGTAAAAAAAAAATGCAACTGATCGACCAATAAAAATGTCAGTCGACCAAGACGGCATTGAGCCGATTAGTCGGCTAAACGACTAAAGTTGACAGCCCTAAAAGCAACACTATCTAACATTGTTTACTTAAAATAATGTTTCCAAAATCTTATCAGTGGTTCATCAAGTCGTAACAGGGTCAAAGGCACTTCTGCCGTCGCCTGACGGGGTCTGTATCACTTTTACTGGCACTATGTAACTTCGGGGTTCGGGTCAGGAACCCGACCACAAAAAGAACTACAAAATTCGACTGCTTTACATCAAGCACTACAATAGTCATTATTTAGTTTTTCTTCATTTCTGATGTCGCAATACATCATCCTTTCATGAAATCATGTAACATACTCTACTTTGTCTGTGGACATCGTTCATTCTAAAGCCGGTGCTGGTTAAACAGCGAGCGTGCGTGCGACGGTAGGCTAAATTATTTACGACAGCGGCAATGGACAATTTCGTTTCCAACCAGTAGGGCGACCGAAGAGGAAAAGTTACTTGGTGTTACTTTAAACCATAGAAAAACATTGAAAGTTTTTCAGGAGTTTTCAGCCGTTTTATTTTGATATAACAATTTGCATGCAGTCGCTTCGAAAAATGGCATAAAGCTGTTCAAAACATCATTCAATGTAAATTGTGATAATCGTAATGAATAATCGCAATTATAATTTCAAGGCAATAATCGACAATTATGATTTTTTGTCATAATCGTGCAGCCCTACTTCTGCCCTGAATTTTAAATGTATGATGTACCTATGATAGCACTGTGGTACTGAACATATTGAGAAGCATAAAGTAAACTCCCACACTCATCTCTCTCTCTCTCTGGCAGTATCATCAGGCCATGCAACAGAGTCTTCAGATGCAGCAGCAGCAGCATATGCTTCAGCAGCAGATGATGATGCAGCAGCAGCCCATATATCAATCCCAGCAGCAACAGCAGGCTCACTACACTGCCCTGGTGAGACAGATACACCCAGCGACATTAGTGGCAGGGCCATTTATTCACCTTTTAATGAGGAATTTTGCCAGATTTGAAATAGATGCAATTTTAATATAGGTGAGATTTATATTTAAACGAATGTCATGAAGGAATTTAAACTGCATTGAGAAGGATGGTAAAATTAGACTGTCTTTGACTTTGACTCATTTGGCCTCACTCACTGAAGCGGTGCCAAACTGTTTCTCCATCCAAGTGAATGTTGCCCAATCATAACCGTCAATAATTCCTTTGAATTGTATTTACGCTAAAAGAGGAAATGTTGTTAACTGACTTTCGCTAAATACATAATTTTAAGGCGGAGCAATTTTTAGCTCATTTTCCACCGAATGGTTACCATCTGTTTAATTTCAGATGCAATCTGCTCCATGCAAAACCATCAGGGGATTGAATGGTGTGGTGAAATCGACCGAATTCTCTGTTAAATTGTAACATATGAGGCAATTACACTGTAGGGAAATTCAAAGGGCTCTGTCGCTCTTTCTGTCTGTTTCTCTTTCCCTGTTTCCTCATGGTCATTTTGTATGGAGAAAGCACACTTTTATATACAGTGGAAAGATAAGTAAGTGATGATGAACAGCCATTATCACAAAATATCCAGTATTGACAGCTCTTGAATTTAGTGTTATATTTGGCAATAATGCATATTATATCCTGTTTATTACACAGCTACTTGCCAATTAAATCAATGAACATGAAATCGATTTCAGTTACTTGCAGTTTATCTTAGCTTGCTCTAGGGATAGTCCATTGCAACAATTATCCAAGCAATACAACAAATTCTGGAATTGTATTATAACTGCAGTGTGATATTCGTTCTTCTTTCATGTCCCTTGTATATTGTCAAAGTGAAGTTCTGAGCACTAGCACACAGCAGGCCTGTGTGCCGTAGATTACAAGTTCGACTAAGTTCTTTTGCCTGTCTTCTTACAGATGCATCAGTACCAGCAGGCCTTCGTTCAGCAGCAGCAGCAGTGTGCTCCAGTCCAGCAGTTGTCCTATATCTCCCCACTGGAGTTCCAGGCCCAGCTGAGCTCCTATAATCCTGCCACACCTTCTCCAGTAGAGACCCCCTTCACTAACATCAGGCAAGCACCTTGGACATTATTACTGATGTCGATATTTGTCTTAGTTCGCCATTTTGGTCATGTCATAGATGGGGTGGAGTATCAAAATTCCAAAAACATGGGATTCGATAAGATGCGCATTTCGATTTTTCTTATCGATTCCTTGGTATGCATTAAATATGACTTTAAACCATCCAAGGGTAAGAAGACCCATGCAGCGTTTTTCTGTGCTGCACAAATATGCAAAGTGTGCTCACAGAAAGTGATTTTAATGTGATTTTAAACCATTCAAGCACAAGAAGACTCAGGCACTGTTTTCTCTGCTGTACACACATCCAAAGCACGTGCACAGAAAGCCGCCTCTCATACTGTATACTGCGTGATACTAAACTGAGTGTCTGTATAATGGGGCAAAATATCCTCCTAAAAACAGTCGGTTATGTCATAAGTGAATGTATGTGTTACAGCTGAATAAAAGTATATGCCGTGATGCATTAAATTTAGTAAGGGATAATGTACATACAGCCAGTTGTAACCGACAGGGTGATAAGGGGTTTATTCTGAGAAGACAACCGGCTAGATGTACATTATGCTACAAAACAAAATTTTGATCTGAGTCAAAATATTTTATTGGGTCTTTAAATGCAAAACTTCCATAAAGAAAGCAGTTGCTAGCAAGAGGCAAGTTCAAACTAGAAAGACATTTAAGGAATATGTTATCATACCACTTATTACACTGTATTCCACAAAAAGTAATTATGGGAATCAGGGTTTCGAACTGCATACATAACAATAGGCAGCAAAATGCTTTGTATGAAGGAGAAAGCGAGTCCATGATACTGGATAACATAGTCAAATCAATATTTTGTGTATTTGAGTTTTAATATTTTATTAGCTCACCAAATGTAAAACTTCCATGAAGAAATGACATTCCAAGCGTATAGCGCTGCTGACTTCAGTAAACCCGGATGAGCCTGCTATCTGTTTTCAGCATTTGTTATTGGGGCATAACATACCGTTGGATGGTGCAATTGACCAGTCAGAATCAAGTATTCTAAAGATCTGTGTAATATGTGTTAATCTATTAATCTTACTTATGTCAAACTTTTGAATGGTAGTGTACAGACAATGAGTAGTTTGAATAGCACACACTAAAAAAGCTACACACAAAAAGCAACTTTAACAATGGAAGGCAAAAAAAAAGAAAATGTGTATGTGTGTGGTTTATTTAATATATATATATACACCAATTTTAGTACAACTATTTACACGTCTGGCTTTGTTCCTTTTTCTTTTGTTGTAGAAACCCAGTGTCCACTGTGGAGGTCCGAAGCCCTTTTCCTCAGACTGTCAATAACCCTCCTGATATGTCTGGATGGAACCCATTTGGAGAAGACAATTTCTCCAAACTCACAGAAGAAGAGCTTCTCGATTCGAGAGTTTGACCTTCTAAGAGCAAGCAAGTGTCTCTTTGTGTCTTTTTGTAGATCATTAGCATTTTAAATGTCACACTGGCTTTCAATGCAGTTCTCTCCATCTCTTTCTTTAAATCCGTTTTAGAATTGCATCCATACATCTATCCTCCTCTTGTATTCTACACCCTCTCCAGCAGAGGGCATACACATCCTGCTTTATTGCTAAATTAACACTTTCTGTGTTTCTGCTACCGTTGTTCCCCACAGAAAAGCCAGTCGAGCGATCTGTCAGCATGGAGGCCAGCAGCATAGACAGACAGCAGCCGGTACTGCAGCCCTCACTCCCTGAGGATCCATTTGGCTCAGTGCCCTTCCTGGCCAACGCAGGCAAGTTCTAGCAGCTGGCTCAAAAAGGACCCTCACCAAAGTTCCCTGTTTAACGTCGTCGTCCTCTTCTCTCCTCATATCTGTGCTCCCCCTATTCCTGCTCTTCCCGAACCTCTTTCTGTCTCTGCTCGCTGGATGTGGCGCCTCTACACCACATATCACTGTCACATCTGGAGTCGGGAGACAAAGCGAATCAAATGTTACAATTTATTCCTTTAACTACTTAAAATATATACATATAGACACTTACAAGCTTGTCATTTCAACAAACTTAGAAAACTGTTTTTGATTCAATCTCGCTGTTCATAAAATAAGAATTTAATATGACACTATATATCGGGTACATGCATAGATTTAGATATAGATAAGGCAGGCTGGAAATTATCAATAGTAAAATGCAAGCATAGAAATAGAGAGAATTTTCAGATTATAAAATAATGCAAATTCTACATTTGACACTATAAGAGATAACAAATATAGACTTGCATGATACGGTGGATTTATTTATACTTCACAAAACCACAGCTTTATGCTTGTTGCTGATGCCATGTTTTGTTTTTTTCTTTTTATTATTTGTAATTTTTTTTAAGCTTTAATTTTTGTTTGTTTGTGCACTTTCAATATTATAGTTGTGAATTTGTGCTATGCTCTTCACATCTGCATCTTTTTTTTATCATTTTAATAGATTTAGTTGTAATAGTTTGGACTAACTCTTAGATAGTGGTGCAGTTTTACTACAGCATGTATGTGCAAGTCTAATCTTATTATCAGTGTGGATTGTTCTCTAGACTTTATTTGCTTTGTCAGTTTAGGTTTATTTCTCTCTCAGGACCCACATTTTTATGTTCATATTTTTATACTGAACGGAGCAGAAAAAGGTGGTTTTCCTCAAGTTCGGAAAAGACAGTGTATGAGTTTAAGGGAATTTTCTTAATTTTTTCCCCTGTATTTTGGCATTTAGGCATCAGGTTGGCATGATAGAATAGATTTTCTTGAGCAACCTAATTTTCCACTTACTAGATTTTTCTTTTTCTTTTCTTCAGATCAGTTAGCTACATTGTACTTGATAGCAAGTTTTTGATGGCAACTAACAGTGAGTGCCAAAAGTTCTCAGGTACAATTTCTATGGACCTCGAACCATAGAAAATTTCCAGCTATATCCTCATATTCACTTTGTTTACTTGTAAAAATGCCAATTTTTCATGGATTTGAACAAGTCTCTCTCTTCCAGTGTTAAGAGTTGGCTTTAAAATCCTCATTGAGACTTATTTTCCTTTTTTTTCCTTTCTGTAATTTACTGTGAAGATACTTTAAGTTGCCAATTTAGGGAACATTGGCAGGTTAACTTGAGGGAGGTTAGCCGAATAATCAGAAACTGTTGCATCTACAGAAGCATCTAAGAGTTGGCAGCCCCTTTTTTCATTCTTTTGCATAATGTGATGTCTTATTATTATGTAGCCTATGCCAGAACTCTTCTGGTCACAGACGATTTTTTTAGAAAACGCTATGTCTAATAATGTATGAGCCTTTTTACATGTTAGCACTGGTAACCACACCACAGACATATCACAAGCCATTTGTTGCTGTCTCACTCATGTTGGCAGCATTGAGCCTTAATTAATGGCAAATGTCACATGTATTCCTTGTCAGCACATATTGGTACTTTTTCAATGCATTTAGTAATGGTTTACATAAGGGCTTACCATAATGTTTACTGAACCTTTGTTTTCCCAACGGTAAGTAGACCATAAAGTTTAGCGAATCCGTGTTTGGATTCCTAATTTAATGTTCTCATTCATCTCATCACCCACTCAAGTTACTTTGCTTTATCACAACATTTTTGGTAACATTTTTTTTTTTTTTTTCAGTTGAATGTGTTTGTTACCATTTTGTATTAGATAAAGACAGCCATTTTCTGAGACATCTTGATTGAGTGGGATATTGGTGGACAGTTTAAAACTGACTTGTGATCTTGTTAGTATTTAGCCATATTGTAAACTATTGAGCGAGTGCAAGCAGAACATCTGTTGAGAATTAATAAAATCCACTTGCATATTGGAGTTGTAGGACACTGTTGTTTTTAGTATTTCTAATTGGTTTTGTTGACACTAGTACAACAAGTTTCTCCTATAACAGCTTCAATTCATGCCTATGTTGCCCCAGAAATCATGGTACAGGTGTCCGAGCTGTGTAACACACTGTTTGTTTTCTTGCATATGTTCCTGTAGATGACAAAAGTTCATAGCCCCACCATTCCTCAGTGACCTCTCATCTGTACATACTTGCATACAGCATCAGTTACATAAGCTGTTAATGTTCAGTTGACAAACTGATGTAAATACTCATGTATCATAATGTATGTTTCTTTATACAATGCTAATTATAAATAAAGCTTGTTTAAAAGCAATGTTATATTTGTTGATTTTTGTTATAGATGCTCATATCAGGAGCATTTGACTAATGCTTTGAGTTTAAGAAGTTCTGATGGCTTCCACCTTTATACCACTAGAGCAAGATGTTCATCCTATTATATAATAGCATGGCTGTCTTTGTCTAAAACATTTATTCTAAACTGAATAACATTGATCTATTTCATTTTTTACTTACCAAAAAAAGGTCTTAACATTATGCTTTTCTAATTAAAATGTTATATATAAGGGATAAGGACTGCTACTCACTTAATAAAATGACTTCAACATGCCTTTTTTTGGGGTCAACAGTATCTCCAGCAAATCATCAATTTAATGCTAACATTAAATGTCCATTAATATCCCCAGTAGTCGATAATTATATCTTTAACTTTAATCACCAACATGACATATTTAAATGTTTTTTTAAGTGTTAATTCCTTAAAATAGATTGAATCTAACTATACCCTGGCTTCATTTAGTATGTGCGTCTCATTAATATGCAAATGAGCCCTGCCTCCACTCACTCATACAGGCTCATCTACAAATCGATGTATCAGAATGGTAGTTTGTTTTATGTATCACTCTCTACAACGTTGAGTACATAACTGTAATTAATGATATCAAACAGCTACAGTAGGTGGACAACCAGAATGTCGTTTACCGCCGGCACTACCGCGGCAAAAATGAAACCAGCCGTATTTCAAAGTCGGTTGCCAAATGACCACCAGGTGGCGCAAAGGGCCATTTGGCGAGAGCAAAACGTAATTATGTAAAAGTAGCCTACATTTTAAATAGAATAGCTTTAACTAGAATATAAACTTTTATAGCGGAACATTTTATTAATCAAAAGTTAAAATAGGCCTATCTTGCATTCAGCGAGAATAAACATCTACAAATCGATGTATCAGAATGGTAATGCGTTTTATGTATCACTCTCTACAACGTTGAGCACATAACTGTAATTAATGATATCAAACAGCTACTGTAATAATGTGTTAATGTTACACAAACCATGTTCCTGTTCGCCATCTCCGTCTGCCTTCTAAAAATCAGCATCCTTACCAATGCTTTGAACAACTAAGAACATCAGTCGAAAAGGCATAACATTGTAATATACATCATAAACATAATTCATATATTGCTAAATGTACCCAATTATTCATATCAACAGAACAATATACCCGGGATAACCTTGCTTCTCTTGAGATGATAAAGCCCGGCCACACGTTGACGTGAACGGTTACAACGCGTAGTTTCTGACATAAGAAACGGCAGCGATTTCAAACTGTATTTTTGAGACCGCTTTTTTTTCACTGCAGTTTTAAAGTGAAAATACTTGGTAATGGTGTTGACATGAATTTGATTTTAGTTTGTCTTAAAGCATATTAAAAACACCACATATACATATAAATAACATTAAAAACTTTTATGTTAAACTTTTAAAAGATTTTTACCACAGGGCGTCTTTATTATAAAATGTACAACCCCCCTTTATCACGGTAAAACAAAGCTTGCATGCACCGGAGCCTTTTTGGAACAATGGTTGAATGGGATCCTATTGGAGTAGGCTACCTCGTTTTAAATTTGAGCTAGTGCTAAACGTATGATTACGTTTAAGACCAATTATGTGCTGTGGCTGTCCTGTTTATTTGTAAGCTTTATCCCATAAATCTTGATTAAGCAGTTAACTCGTCATCGGTGGGGGAAACATTAAAATGCCTCTTAAACAATAGAATAAACAATCTCTTTATGAACTCAATTCAGATATTGTAATTGCTTGTAAAGTTGCATGTACAACAGAGGCATTTGGACGTAATGAGGTAAGAGATAATGAACCATTGAAGCATATCCGACTGTGTCTGCAAATGGTTTGCATATATTGTGAAGACAAAAAGACAATCAGCTTAGCATCTGCTGAGCTGGATGAAGGGAGGTCTGGGTAATCCACTGGATGGATATGTGGCTTTCATATGACATTTCCATTATGTTCCTGATTCAAGCAAAGCTAGGAGAGGTCTGGACATCCACATGCTTAGATATTACTTGCTCTGGCCGTTTTTACTCGAGCTGTCATCAGCGTGTAGATCGCATGGGCCTGGAAAAGAACACTCAATATTCTTCTTCTGCTTACGATCTTCTTAAATGATTAAGGATGTTCCATTATGCTGTACTGTGGTTTGTTGTATTCCAGGAGGTAGGCGTGATTCAGATGAGTTGTAATCCGGACAGCCTAAACAGTCTGCTTGTGTATTTTTTTTCTTCTAAGCTTCAGATTTCTTCGAAAATCACCATTTTTTTTCCTCCCATGCTGTTCTTGTGCGTCTTTACCCCTTCCCCCTGCCACTAGTAACTATCATAATTGTTGTAGTAGTTGTTGTTGTTATTTAATTAGTTATTAAACTGATTTATTTATATATTTCTGGACTTCATCATATACATAGAGCTGGGTTTGGCTAATTCTGTGTCTTGCTCTGCCAGTTTGGATGGTTTTGATGATAACAGATCCGCAGCTCTGCCTGCTCAGCAGGGGGAGGATGGCAATGCCGAAGCATGTTGAGAAATTCAGTCTTTTGAAATTAGACAAATATTTCAATAATTATACATGTTGACAAATATTGTGGTATGAGGTATAAGATATACCAGCTTAAACTAATTACATGAGGAACAAGTAATAAATAGTCCATTTTAGTTTCAATGTTTTTTTTTAACCAAACAAGAATCAAAAATGTCTTTTGCACAATTTCCAAAATCTTGCCAGAGAGTAATTTAACACTGCGTCAGGCGAGACTGCAGTAGAAATACAGATTTGTGATTAAATGTAATAGTGTTTCAACTCCATTTTGAAATAAAAATATCTAAATAAGATATTTACTAAATGACTTCATAAACAAATGATACAAAACATCTGAATAAAATTACAAATATGTGTCTTTTTTTTTTTTTGGACAGAGTTAAAGGGGGGGGGGGTGGGATTACTGCGATTTCACTTTTTTCATTTTAAATAGTGTGTAATGTTGCTGTTGGTGCATGAACAGTATCTGCAAAGTTGCAGCACTGAAAGTTTAGTGTAAGCAGATATCGTCTTTTAAAAATCAGGAAGTAAAATTGCCTACAAAAACGACTCGTTTTGGACTACAGCTGGGTTATGGTACGTCACTAACCCACACATTTGCATCAACCCCTCCCTCAGAATATGCAGGAAAGGGCATGCGTCAGAGTGAGTTGTGTTCACGCAGCTGTCAGGTCTTCTGTGTTTCGGGCTTCCCACGGACACTATACTTCAACAACAATGGATACAATTTATGTTTGATTATATTCCTGAAAGTGACGATCGTAATCTAGCTCTCTGTGCTGCGCATTTACAAGAGACAGCTTCCAGAATCTCCACGAATTCAACACCAGATTAAAAAAGAAACTGTTTCTAAATCATGAAGCAGATCCAAATTTAAAACCAGCAGTTAAAAGTCAGCAGTTGTTGGGCCACAACCTGTAAGTAGGCTAAGACTTCATCATTTTAAATGTATTGCATGTATAATTCCCGACGTAGCGTTGTGTTTTTTTTATTTATTATTATTTTTTTTCAAATGCCAGCGCTGGCTTTGTAGGCTTTATGGGCTACTAGGCTACTAGTTTGGCATTATTTTGTGTCTACAGCAAACGCGTACAAACATTATGGACCTGAATATTTTATAATACTAATGTTGTAAATGTATTTTTCATATATATATGCTTTATGACTTTATTTTCGATTTGATCAAGAATGTAAACCTGCCAACGCTGTTTATGTTTAACATTAGTTAGCCAGTCAGTTGCTATCGTTGCCAGTCAGATGCTATTGTGTAAAACAAACGTGTATAAAGTTAAAAAATGAAGCAAATTATCATTCAGAAACCTTTATTAAGAGCCGTGTGTGGTGAGGTTCTGCTTGACTCGATTCATCGCGGCTTTCTCAGTCTGATTCTGCCTCACTGATACTGCAGTCTCAACCCGATCTCACGGGAAATTCGTACAGAATTTTACGAGGTGGCTAATTTGTAACAATTCATACGACCTCACTCGTACAAATTAGTACGATTTTGCTAAATCGTACATATTTTATCGAATTGGCCAATTCGTATGAATTCGATACGAATGACCTACCCTAACCCCGCCCCTAAACTTAACCGTCACGTGGGTTCAGACAAATCGATACGAATTTGTACGAGTGAGGTCGTACGAATTAGTACGAATTAGCCACTTTTTAATCACTCGTACGAATTAGTACGAATTGGTCGTGAGATAGGGTAGGCAGTCTCGACATCATTATTTACCTGTATCCACCGTCTATGGTATCCACCTTTGGCATGCCCGTTTCGCCCGTAAAGGTCATGGGCGTTAATCTTCCGGACAACGTGAGCAACAGTTTAGCCAATCACAACACACCGGCCCAAACGAACCAATCTGAGCCCGCTACGTGGTTCTGAGGGAGTGTTTTCATAGAATCAGGAAGTGAACCGCTCGTTCAGGGGACAGAGGAGAGCGTGGCTGACAATAAAGGTGAAATTTATGAAAAATAAGACTTTTAAAAAAAGAAAAACCATGGATACATGTTATATTGCACCCCATAAACAGAATCATGCAAAGAAAAAGAGCAGTAAACCACCCCTTTAATATAGTTTAGAATATTTTTTTTGCTTGTCTTTTCAATTGCTATTAGTTCTCACTATTTTTCCTTGTATCATTGTCATTTTAAAGTCTTCTAGTTTCACTTTTTAAATTTGTTTGTATTTTTTTTAAAGCTGTCAAATTTTATGCACTGGTTTAGTGTTATTGCCATCTAGTGGCAGTGTTTATAGATTTACAGTTTTGCAATATACATTTCCATTTTGGTTATTATGAAAATGCATATTTCAGTTTTACCAGTTACTTTTCAGTTTTCAATGAAGATTTGTCTCTTAGTGTCAGCGTTAAACACAAAACACATTTTTCAACCATTTCATTTACTGTTATATTCAGGGACGTGCACAGGAATTTTGAGGGGCAGTTGCTCTGACCTGAAAAAAGGGCAACCCCCCCTCCCCCTTCCCCTCACGGGCTATATGAAGGAATATATTCAGTTTATGTCTTGTGGTCTTATTATTATTTATAAAGATTGCAAAACGTCAGGGATGAGACACATGATAAAAAGAGTTCCTCATATTATTGTTTATTGTATAAAAAAAATAATTAAAAAAAAACGCGTAGATTTCGGGAAAAAAATACAATCCTTTTTTTAACCTTTTATCTTCCCGTACATTCAGTTGTGCTTCTTGCTTGTGTTCAGTTCTGATGGTAGGCTACGGCGCGACTACGCATGATTTGTAGTATAATTGTGTAAAGGGAACAAGAATTCTGGTAGGGAATAGAATCGACTGCTAAACCCAGTGCCGATCCTGACCTCCCCCTGGGTCCCTAAGCAAAATTCTGCTAAGGGGCCCTCTACCTGGGCTGAATGAGCCTTTCTCTGATCACTGCGATCGCCTCTATAATCCTGTACAGTAAAATGTATAAGAGGGATTCGGGCTCGAATCTGAGACTGGACGTGACGTCATGCGCGTTCACGCTTGCCTGGCTATGTGCCTATGCTTTGCAGGTTAGTGTATTCGCCGCCATTCTCAACTTTAGTCAACTTTCCACAAAAGTAGAAGATGGATTCAAAGGGGCTGTTTAGCCTACATCTGGTCATCATGCGTTTTCTGTGATCGGATAACTTAATAGATCGTGAAAACACCAGGTTGAATCCAGACGGATTTGAATCCGATAGCTCAAACCACTTGAGGACGTGGTCTGGGCCGTATTCCAGATGAAACTGGACAAGTGTAAATGCATCTGGTTGTTGAAAACAGGCTATGTCATGTTGTTTTAGTCATATATGACGACGCGCATCACCTCAGATGAGCAGGCGAGTGTATTCATTAAGCCAGCGCGCTGGCAATCTAGCGCAAATCAAAGTGAAAGTAAGATGCATACGATTAAGTTACCTTCTACCTCCACTATCTTCATTAAAAGTAGCCTTAAGAAATGAAATGATCTCATACCAGGGCTTTTGCCGCTCTCTCTTATTGCTGTCTTTGCTGATTTTGAAATAGCCGAAGCCGATGATTTATAAAATGCAGTTCATCTGTTGCTTTCGGTGACGTGCACTTCATGAAATCTGTATATAAAGCGGGAATTAAATATCAGATTAATATCCATTTTGCAAAAACACATTTATGTGACCAGGTGTAATGGAATCGTTTTGATAAATCAAATAGATCTGATAATAAGCATTGTGGCCAGGTGTAAAAACAGCCCCAAAGAGACCGGCTTGTAGTTCATTACAAACCCCAACGCAAACTCCACGTGAGACAAAGAAAATACAACTTCTGTCTTTCTAGTGCCAGGCGTCGGAATAAGACTAGAGTCAACATCGGGAAGGCTTTCAACAAACGAAGAGATCTCCGGTCTGCTCTAGGGCTCAAACGTGTTCATGAACGTGTTTCCATAATAACACAATCATAAGTGGATACAGTAAGCACATAAAACAGTTCAACATGGAGATTCGATGGAAACAAAAGCCGAAGCTTTCTGACTACCCTGTTTTCCCCTCACACACACATAGGCCTACATAAGTGTGTAATTTACTCAAATGCCTTTCCTTTCATATATTTTAAATGACTTGCAGATTTATAACTGTATTACTTCATTATGACTAACAAAAGATGTGTGCCTGATGCTCCTTTGGTTATGAACAGCTCGTGAAACGTGCATGTATTCCATGAGCGCGCGCGCAGTTTCGTTTGTCGCCAGAGGGGGCGTAGTTATGCAAAAACTCAGAGACTTGCGTTTTGCTCCTTTAATGAATAGATAATTTTTTTATAGAATGTTAAGATATCAAGTGAATATTACCGTAAACATAAATAAGAAGAAATAATAAAGTATGACCCTGAGCTTTGGCTTTTGGGATTAACTTTGGTTCTCTCTGCAGCCTGGGTATTTTCAGCATCAGTATGATTTTTTTAATTTATTTTTTATGCATGTTGAAGCAATTCTTGATATATGGTTATTATTTACTGAGGGATGTGCATCCATATTGACCAGTATGTCCAGCTAATCAACATTTTAAATTCAATATAGCCTATATAAATCAATAGTCAATCAATGTCAAATTGTCAATACATTGCATTCTATCTTGCATAATTAGTGCAGTTTTTAGAAATTTTTAACTACACTGAGACTTGATAATCAGTGTCTTTATAATGTGTACTTTGATTGGGAGTGCCATCATTCATGTGCATGTATTGTACAGTATGTCTGGTCTCCACATAGCTATTTCTGCTTGAAAAATGTGAGTTTCATTTCATGCACGCGGATATGAACAGCACCATAACACACCTGATGCGGTTATGTTTTCCGAGCTGCAGTAAACAAACACCGCTGTCGTTTATCAAAAATAAACGTAATAAATTTGTATTTTAATCTCACTTGTACCCCTGTCATTTTTTTTCAGGGATTTATGCCATTATAAATATCTCAATATCTCAGCTCTGGAAGGGTCTAGAGCCTCCATTTTTGCACTCAGGTCTAAGTCTCATGGCCCTCTATCAGAATCCAGAGTTTCAAGAAGATCAGAGAAACAAAAAATTTCGACCCAAAAAAAAAAAAAACGACAGGGGTACCCCTGTCAGTTTTTTCAGGGATTTATGCCATTATAAATATCTCAATATCTCAGCTCTGGAAGGGCCTAGAGCCTCCATTTTTGCACTCAGGTCTAAGTCTCATGGCCCTCTATCAGAATCCAGAGTTTCAAGAAGATCAGAGAAACTAAAAATTTCGACCCCAAAAAAACAAAAACGACAGGGGTACCCCTGTCAGTTTTTTCAGGGATTTATGCCATTATAAATATCTCAATATCTCAGCTCTGGAAGGGCCTAGAGCCTCCATTTTTGCACTCAGGTCTAAGTCTCATGGCCCTCTATCAGAATCCAGAGTTTCAAGAAGATCAGAGAAACTAAAAATTTCGACCCAAATAAAAAAATAACACAGGGTACCCCTGTCATTTTTTTCAGGGATTTATGCCATTATAAATATCTCATATATCTCAGCTCTGGAAGGGCCTAGAGCCTCCATTATTTGCACTCAGGTCTAAGTCTCATGGCCCTCTATCAGAATCCAGAGTTTCAAGAAGATCAGAGAAACTAAAAATTTCGACCCAAAAAACACAATAACGACAGGGGTACCCCTGTCAGTTTTTTCAGGGATTTATGCCATTATAAATATCTCATATATCTCAGCTCTGGAAGGGCCTAGAGCCTCCATTTTTGCACTCAGGTCTAAGTCTCATGGCCCTCTATCAGAATCCAGAGTTTCAAGAAGATCAGAGAAACTAAAAATTTCGACCCAAAAAAAAAAAACAAACCCTGTCATTTTTTTCAGGGATTTATGCCATTATAAATATCTCAATATCTCAGCTCTGGAAGGGCCTAGAGCCTCCATTTTTGCACTCAGGTCTAAGTCTCATGGCCCTCTATCAGAATCCAGAGTTTCAAGAAGATCAGAGAAACAAAAAATTTAGACCCAGAAAAAAAAAAACGACAGGGATACCTCTGTCAGTTTTTTCAGGGATTTATGCCATTATAAATATCTCAATATCTCAGCTCTGGAAGGGCCTAGAGCCTCCATTTTTGCACTCAGGTCTAAGTCTCATGGCCCTCTATCAGAATCCAGAGTTTCAAGAAGATCAGAGAAACAAAAAATTTCGACCCCAAAAAAAAAAAATGACAGGGGTACCCCTGTCAGTTTTTTCAGGGATTTATGCCATTATCAATATCTCAATATCTCAGCTCTGGAAGGGTCTAGAGCCTCCATTTTTGCACTCAGGTCTAAGTATCATGGCCCTCTATCAGAATCCAGAGTTTCAAGAAGATCAGAGAAACAAAAAATGTTCGACCCCAAAAAAAAAGAAAATGACAGGGGTACCCCTGTCAGTTTTTTCAGGGATTTATGCCATTATAAATGTCTCAATATCTCAGCTCTGGAAGGGCCTAGAGCCTCCATTTTTGCACTCAGGTCTAAGTCTCATGGCCCTCTATCAGAATCCAGAGTTTCAAGAAGATCAGAGAAACTAAAAATTTCGACCCCCAAAAAAAAAAAACCCTGTCATTTTTTTCAGGGATTTATGCCATTATAAATATCTCAATATCTCAGCTCTGGAAGGGCCTAGAGCCTCCATTTTTGCACTCAGGTCTAAGTCTCATGGCCCTCTATCAGAATCCAGAGTTTCAAGAAGATCAGAGACACTAAACAATTTTGACCCAAAAAAAAAAAAAAAAAAAGACCCTGTCATATTTTTCAGGGACTTATTCCATTATAAATATCTCATATATCTCAGCTCTGGAAGGGCCTAGAGCCTCCATTTTTGCACTCAGGTCTAAGTCTCATGGCCCTCTATCAGAATCCAGAGTTTCAAGAAGATCAGATGAATAAAAAATTTTGACCCAAAAAAAAAAAATGTCAGGGGTACCCCTGTCAGTTTTTTCAGGGATTTATGCCATTATAAATATCTCAATATCTCAGCTCTGGAAGGGTCTAGAGCCTCCATTTTTGCACTCAGGTCTAAGTCTCATGGCCCTCTATCAGAATCCAGAGTTTCAAGAAGATCAGAGAAACAAAAAATTTAGACCCAAAAAAAAAAAAAACCGACAGGGGTACCCCTGTCATTTTTTCAGGGATTTATGCCATTATAAATGTCTCAATATCTCAGCTCTGGAAGGGTCTAGAGCACGCGTCGGCAACCTAAGGCACGCGCGTGCCACCATGGGCACGCGGTGTCTTAACCAATGGCACGATAGTATGAGGCGCCGGACTGGACAAAAGCGTCTGGAACGCCTCGAAAGCGAAGCGAACTGCGCGAGAGAGATCGAGCGTTTTAGTGCGCGCGACAGAGACCGAGCGTTTTCAGTGCGCGCGAGAGAGCCTCGAGCGTTTCAGTGCGCGCGGAGAGAGACCGGAGCGTTTCAGTGCGCGCGAGAGAGACCGAGCGTTTCAGTGCGGCGCGGAGAGGCCGAGCGTTGCAGTGCGCGCGAGAGAGACCGAGCATTTCAGTGCGTGCGAGAGAGGCCGAGCGTTTAGTGCGCGCGAGAGAGACCGAGCGTTTCAGGTGCGCGCGAGAGAGACCGAGCGTTTCAGTGCGTGCGAGAGAGACCGAGCGTTTCAGTGCGCGCGAGAGAGACCGAGCGTTTTAAGGCGCCCGAGAGAGACCGAGTGTGTGCGGGCATTAGTAGCCTAATTAATTGCTACATATAATTACTATATATGAGGCATGGAAGTTCGATTTATGGACAACAATAATCAGTACAAACGTCTTGTTTTTAACTAGTGTTTAATTAACATAAATAATTCGAGGAGATAAACTTTCATAAGGTCGATAAAATTGAATTTATGAAGCCTAGTAAGATTTCATAACTAATCACTGAACCATAACCAGATTTTTCGTTTCTTGGGCGTCAAATAAAATAACAATGACTCTGAATTGTATTCACCAAAATCGGGATGTTGTCTGTACAAGTGTTTCCATGAGAGCATCAAATTGATAGGATATGGCATCTGTGAGAAAGATGGTTAAATCTGCAAAGACTGAAGAGAATGCAGCAAAATATCTAACTTGCCTGACTGGTAAAGCTACAGGAAATGTTAAAGTGTTTTTCTTTTTTTTCTTCTTTTTTTTGTCAAAGATGTTATAATCAGTTCAGTGACCATGACAGACAAATGGAGAAAGGACGACATAAAATCCTGGATACCAAGAGAAGAGAGACTATCCATTTTAAATATAAACACAGAATTACACCACCAAAGTGGTAAAGTCAGCTAAAAAAGGCCACGTTTTGTAATAATAAGCCATGCATGACATCTAATGATAGACTATAATTATAAATTAACATGAGTCTCTTAAACATATTAAATTTTTAAGTGCAAAAAAGTATAATGTTTAAAAATTATGTATCAGCAGGTACCTTCGAGAGCCATGGAACAACATTCAGGGGTTAATATAAATATAGAACAACACAGGTAATTTCAGCTGAAATCACTTTATTTTTAACAGTAAATTGACACGGTTGTCTTTAGTGTGATATAGCAACAACACAACAATTTCATAAAATAAAAATGTTAACGAATATTTAATTAAAAATCCAATTAAAATTAACTGGTGTAGTGTTTCTGTGCATTGGTGTCTTTTGTGTCCATGTATTTGTGTATTCGTGTATGCTTGTCAAATAATGTCAAACGTTTTGTTAAAGATTATAACATCCTTGACAAAAAACAACAAAAAACAAACAAACAAACAAACAAACAAAAACACTTTTAACATTTCCTGTAGCTATACCAGTCAGGCCAGTTAGATATCAATCTTATTTCAATCTTATTTAATCCTCCTTGTGAAAGTTTATCTGCTCGAATTATTTATGTTAATTAAACACTAGTTAAAAACAAGACGTTTGTACTGATTATTGTTGTCCTTAAATCGAACTTCCATGCCTCTTATATAGTAATTATATGTAGCAATTAATTAGGCTACTAATGCCCGCACACACTCGGTATCTCTCGGGCGCGCTGAAACGCTCGGCTTCTCTTGCGCAGTCGCTTCGCCTTTGTCCAGTCGGCGCCTCATACGATATCGTATGAGGCGCCGGACTGGACAAAAGCGAAGCGAACTGCGCTGAGAGAGGCCGAGCGTTTCATAAGGAGGATTAACTTTCATAAGGAGGATTAAATAAGATTGAAATAAGATTGACATGGACACTCTCATCCGCATGCTAAATTACAAAGTTCACAGTTCACCAGACTGTTTTAAAAAAAAACTATTCCGCATGCAGCCAAGACACACCCTACTCTGCCTGTGCACTGATTGGCTAGTAGGCTACTATACTATAGTAACTATAGCAACGCTATTGGCGGAGCAGGTTTTGGTAGCGGTATGTCGGAATGGCAGGGCCGCTAGTTAAAAAAGCTAAAGTTAATGTTCGGGCATTCCAGCCCTCATGGACAAAAGAGTGGGGTTTTGTGTTTCAGAAGGACCGTGCTGTGTGCACATTATGTCTTGAAAATGTTGTTTGCCGAACATCGAAGTGTTAAACGCCATTCTGAGACCAAGCATGAGAAAACTTTCAAGGATGTGTCAGACAAGGCTGAATCTATCAAACGTGCCGTGCTCAGGTATGGGAAGCAAGCTAACACCCTTAAAGTCTTTGCGACGGCCAAAGATCACGCTACCAAAGCAAGCTATCACATTGCTAATTGTATTGCAAAACAGGGAAAGCCATTTACTGATGGAGAGTATATAAAGGAGGCTTTCATCTGCAGCTCAGATGTTTTGTTTGATGGATTACCAAACAAAGAGACAATAAAATCAAGAATAAAAGACATTCCTATATCTGCCAGAAGTGTTGAACGACGCATCGAAGAAATGGCAGAAAATGTAAGAGCGCAGCAGACATGCGGTTTGAAGAAGCCACGGTATTTGAGCGTTGCACTTGATGAGAGTGTGGATGTAAATGACATACCACGTTTGGCAGTCGTGGCAAGATACGGTGATGTGACTGTAAGAGAGGAACTCTGTTGCTTAAAGGCAATGCCTGAAACAACAAAAGGTGAGGACATAGCCAGAGTTTTTCTGGAGCATTTTGAGGAGCGAGGGATTGACATTAGCAAGATTTTTGCAGTGACAACAGATGGTGCTCCCGCCATGGTCGGAAACAGCGGGGAGCAGTCACATTAATCGAGGAACAAGTTGGTTCACCCCATCATGAAACTTCACTGCATAATACACCAAGAAAATCTTTGTGCAAAAATGTCAAATTCAGATCTTAATGAGGTTATGGCTACAGTGGTGAAAATTGTTAACTTCATAGTTAAGCGATCTGCTCTAACTCACCGACAGTTCACATCTCTGCTCTGAGGAAATGAACTGCGCATACAAAGATATCCCTCTCCACACAGCAGTCAGGTGGCTAAGCTGCGGGAAAGTTTTGGAGCGGTTTGTCAGCTGCTTTGATGCTATAAAGGCCTTCCTGACTGAAAAAGGCCAAGACTATCCCGAACTGCAGGACGAGGAATGGATTGTGAAACTAATGTTTCTCACGAACATTACGGGACACCTCAACGAGCTTAATCTCCAACTGCAAGGTGCAGGGCAAACAGTTTTGGACATGTACGACACATGGGCTGCTTTTGTTGGAAAGCTGACAATTTTTTCAAGCGACATTGCCACCTCCACTTTCCGCTACTTCAGACACTTAAGAGAGCTGTCCACGGAGCACAGCATCAGCACCGCTGAAATATGCAAATACATCAGCGGGCTTGAGCTCGGAGTTTACAGACACGATTTCGGGAATTTCAGAAGTATGGACCCATGTTCTCCTTTTTGATTAAACCCGATAGCTTTGATGGACATGAATTGGATTTAGCTCTGATGGACTGGCTGGATATACAGGACGTGGAAATGCAGCTGATTGAGCTGAAGACTTCAACACTGTGGGTGGCAAAGTTTGCAGAACTACGGAAACAGCTGGAAACAGCTGCAAGGCATGATCACGTGACTTGCATATTCACCTGCTGGATATCTGTACCACATAAGTTTTGCTGTCTCAGGAACGTTGCATTGGCTTTGCTGACAGTCTTCGGATCAACATATCTCTGTGAGCAGATATTCTCACATATGAAGAGCGTGCTCAGCCCCACCCGCAGTCGTCTGACAACTGACCACTCCGAAGCTTGTGTGCAACTTAAAGTGACTAAATACGAACCCCAGATTATGGAGCTCAGCAAAATAAAGCAAGGCCAGGGATCACATTGACTGGTAGGCATCTGTTTAATGTAGCAGCACATATGACTCAATATGGCAGCATTGTTGTATAGTTCTTATATCTGTTAGTAATTCTCCTGTTTTGACAATTACTGCCATTGTAACGGAGTGAAATTTAAGATGATAAAAAAGATTGGTGTAATGTTGGTAGGGTTAATGAATTAAACTCAGATGTTTTTATTAAAATGGCAGCCTTGTATCATACTCCAGGTATATTTACAATGTCCTATGGCTAAATGTTATCAAATGTTGCTATGGAATAAAACTACAGATTCTATGGATATTAAACTTTTGATGTGATGTCATAATTAAAAATTAATGTTGACATGGCACACTAGTAAACAATAAATTTTGAAAAGGGCACTTCATATCAAAAAGGTTGCCCACCCCTGGCCTAGAGCCTCCATTTTTGCACTCGGGTCTAAGTATCATGGCCCTCTATCATAATCCAGAGTTTCAAGAAGATCAGAGAAACTAAAAATTTCGACTCTCCAAAAAAATGACAGGGGTACCCCTGTCGTTTTTTCAAGAATTTATGCCATTATAAATATATCAATATCTCAGCTCTGGAAGGGTCTAGAGCAGGGATGGGCAACTTCGGTCCTGGAGGGCCACAGTCCTACAGAGTTTAGCTCCAACCCTGAAAAAAAAAATCACCTGCCTGTAACTTTCTAGTAATCATGATGACCTTGATTAGCTTTTTCAGGTGTGTTTGATTAGGGTTGAAGCTAAAATCTGTAGGACAGTGGCCCTCCAGGACCTAAGTTGCCCATCCCTGGTCTAGAGCCTCCATTTTTGCACTCAGGTCTAAGTCCCATGGCCCTCTATCAGAATCCAGAGTTTCAAGAAGATCAGAGAAACAAAAAATTTTGACCTCAAAAAAAAAAAAAAAAAAAAAAACGACAGGGCTACCCCGGTCAGTTTTTTCAGGGATTTATGCCATTGTAAATATCTCAATATCTCAGCTCTGGAATGGTCTAGAGCCTCCATTTTTGCACTCAGGTCTAAGTATCATGGCCCTCTATCAGAATCCAGAGTTTCAAGAAGATCAGAGAAACTAAAAATTTCGACCCCCCAAAAAAAAAAACGACGGGTACCCCTCCATAAATTATTAATTCATAAATTATTATGAATTACACTAATAATTGAGCATTCTTGCTGACCACACAAATTTTTGAGCGCATGCGCGTGTCGATCTGTATTCGTGTTTGTAACTTTGGAGGATTTCTTCATTAATCTTCAATTTTCTTCTTTACCACTCATTTATATACTAGCACTTTCTATTTTTCTATCATGTGAACTTATCCTCGATACTATTCCTTATAAAAAACAATTGGATTGTCTTTGATATCGCTACTTAGATCCAATTTTTCCAAATCTAGGCTACTAGCCTTTAGCCCGCTGAGGCATTCCACGCGTGGTCTTCGCTGGATCGAAGACGCTGAGCATACGGGTTGCATCTGGCATTCAGTCCTAAATTAGTCGGGATATTGACTTACTGTTCATCTTTTATAATGGCGAACACATCGGATGAGAGTCTGACGTTACCTCTGTGTGCAGGTGAGGACACATTCGAGCTCTTCACGGTGATGCAGGAGCTGGAACGCGTCGAGAAGCAGATCCGCAGTCTCCTGATGAAGCAAGCCGAGCTGTTCTGGACCGGCGTTCAACGCTTGAAGCTTCACGCGGCCGACCCTCACAACTCCGTGGTTAGTAACGTTAACTCTGTTAGTACTTCCTCATCCACTCCGCGTGTTTCTCTGCCCAGGACGACGCGATCAGCCCGGCCTTCTTTCACTCCGACTCCGGCCCCGTGGCAGCATGGATCACGCAGCGGAGGACACGAGCCAGGACCAGAGCTGCCTCTCCGCCCCTCCCCGGTCTTCGAGATCTCCACTCCGGAACGGCTTCTCCCTCTTCGGCTGAGCTCGGAACGTGATGACGCCGTGATCATCGGGACATCCATGGTCCGTCATGTCCGTGCTACTTCGGGGAAAGGTAATGTACGCACACACTGTTTCCCCGGTGCCCGTGTTCTCGATATCGCCGCTCAGGTTCCCGAGATCGTGGGCGGTGACACGCGCATCGGAGCTGTTGTGCTGGAAGCGGGAGCGAACGACATCAGGCTGCGGCAGACGGAGGTTCTGAAGAAGGACTACATGAGCCTGATCGAGACGGTACGCAGCACAGCGCCTAAAGCAACGATCATCGTGTCCGGACCGCTTCCCACGTACAGACAAGGACAGGAAAGGTTCAGTAGACTTTTTGCATTTAATGAATGGTTAATGTTATTGTGTAATGAACAGAAACTGCTCTTTGTAAATAATTGGCATCAGTTTTGGGAGCGACCCAGGCTGTACCGGGCAGACGGACTCCACCCCAGCAGAATCGGAGCGGGTGTTCTGTCGGACAACATCTCCGAGACGTTACGCACCAGATGACTGGTAAGTCAAAGTCCAAATCGCAGCCTCTGTTGTCCAAACTTAACTAATATGCATAGTGTGGAGCGTTACATAGAAACTGTGTCCATTCCTCGTTTAGTGAAGCCAAACAATAAATCTAGTGCAGGATTTAGCAAAAATCTTATCGTAATTAAACCAGAAAATCTAAATATCAGTGAACAAAAACAATTTTTAAAGCTAGGTCTTCTAAACATTAGATCGCTCACACCTAAAGCAGTTATTGTAAATGAAATGGTCACAGATAATAATTTTGATGTTCTATGCCTTACTGAAACCTGGCTTAAACCAAATGAGTATTTTGGTCTAAATGAGTCTAGTCCACCAGGATACTGTTATAAGCATGAGCCTCGTCTAATCGGTCGGCGGCGGTGTTGCGACAATCTATAAAGATATTTTTAATGTTACTCAGAAAACAGGTCACACGTTTAATTCTTTTGAAGTACTTGTGCTAAATGTTACGCTGTTAGATGTAAGAAAGAAATCCATATTATCTCTAGCCTTGGCTACTGTATATAGACCTCCAGGGCCATATGCTGAATTCCTAAAGGAGTTTGCAGACTTTCTCTCGGATCTATTGGTGAATGTCGATAAAGCAATAATTGTTGGAGATTTTAACATACACGTAGATAATACAAATGATGCTTTAGGGGCTGCGTTTACAGACTTATTAAACTCCTTTGGGGTCAAACAAAACGTCAGTGGTCCCACTCATCGTCTAAATCATACACTAGATTTAATTATATCATATGGAACCAGTCCAACTGATATAAATATTATACCGCAAAACGATGATGTCACTGATCATTACATGGTGACTTGCATAATACGTACTGCCGAAATATGTCATGTTGCGCCGCGGTATAGAAAAGGCAGAACAATCCTTCCAACCACTATAGATAGATTCTCAAATAGCTTACCTGATCTATCTAAGCTGCTAAGTGAACCCAAACAAACTGATCAATTAGATGAAATGACTAGCAGTTTGAGCACCATTTTCACTAGTACATTAGATATTGTTGCACCAATTAGATTAAAAAAGGTTAGAGAGAAAACTAAAGCACCCTGGTACAACAGTGATACGCATGCTATCAAGAGAGAAACTCGTATCTTAGAGCGTAAATGGAAACAAACTAATTTAGAGGTCTTTAGAATCGCGTGGAAAGACAGTATGTCACGTTATAAAAAGGCTCTAAAAACAGCCAGGGCTGAGCATCTCCGCAAACTAATAGAAGATAACCAAAATAATCCAAGGTTTTTATTTAACACCGTGGCTAGACTAACAAATAAACAGACATCGCCAGAGCAAAATATACCGTTACAGTTTAGTAGTAATGATTTTATGAATTACTTCAATGAGAAAATAGAAAGCATCCAAAACGCAATTATAAATGTACAATCCTCTTTGGTGTCTTATGATTCAGCCTCAATTATGGCCCCTCTAGAACAACTACACCGCTTTACAACGATAGGACAGGAAGAGCTAAATAAACTTATCATTGCATCTAAACCAACAACATGTTTATTAGATCCAATACCCACTAAACTACTAAAAGAAGTGTTACCTGTAGTGGAAGAGCCTCTCCTCAATATTATTAACTCGTCTTTATCTTTAGGTCATGTTCCAAAAATATTCAAGCTGGCAGTAATAAAACCTCTCATTAAGAAACCGCAATTAGATCCAAATAACTTAGCAAATTACAGACCCATTTCAAATCTTCCATTTATGTCAAAAATACTAGAAAAAGTTGTGTCCGCTCAATTGTGCTCTTTTTTGCAAGAAAATGATATCTATGAAAAATTCCAGTCAGGATTCAGACCGCATCATAGTACAGAAACTGCGCTAGTTAAAATTACAAATGATTTACTTTTAGCTTCTGACCAAGGCTGTATCTCAATACTAGTCCTACTTGATCTTAGCGCTGCGTTCGACACTATAGATCATAAAATACTCTTGGATCGACTACAAAACTACACTGGTGTTCAGGGACAGGCATTAAGCTGGTTTAGATCGTACTTATCGGACCGTTCTCATTTTGTTTGTTTAAATGGGGAAAAATCAAAGATAACGTCAGTAGACTATGGAGTACCGCAAGGATCTGTTTTAGGCCCTCTGCTATTCTCAATATATATGCTGCCACTTGGTAACATTATAAGAAAACATGGAATTAACTTCCACTGTTATGCTGATGATACTCAATTATATATATCATCACGACCAGACGAAAACACTAACTCATCTAAATTGACAGAGTGTCTCAAAGATATAAAATGCTGGATGACGCGTAATTTCCTGCTATTAAATTCAGATAAAACGGAGGTTTTACTTATTGGTCCAAAAAACTACTCACAAAACCTCTTACAATACAACTTTAATATAGATGGATGTCCTGTTACTTTATCCTCTACAGTAAAAGACCTGGGTGTTATACTAGACCGCAACTTGTCTTTCGAAAATCATATTTCATATGTTACAAGAACAGCCTTTTTCCACCTTAGAAACATTGCTAAGCTACGTAACATGCTATCTGTTTCTGATGCAGAAAAGTTAGTTCATGCATTTATGACCTCGAGACTAGATTACTGTAATGCTTTATTAGCCGGTTGTACTGCATCCTCAATAAACAAGCTACAGTTAGTCCAAAATGCAGCCGCTAGAGTTCTTACTAGGTCAAGAAAATACGATCATATAACACCGATTTTATCATCTCTACACTGGTTACCTATTAAGTTCCGCATCAACTACAAAATACTACTACTAACCTATAAAGCCCTAAACGGTTTAGCTCCAATGTACTTAACGGACCTTCTTTCGCCCTACAATCCACCGCGTTCTTTAAGATCACTAAATTCAAGGCTTCTGGTCATTCCTAGGATATCTAAGTCCACTAAAGGAGGGAGGGCGTTCTCGCATTTAGCTCCAAAACTCTGGAATAGCCTTCCCGATACGGTTCGAGGCTCTGACTCGCTGACACAGTTTAAAACTAGACTAAAAACGCATCTCTTCAGTCAAGCATTCACATAACGCTTACCTTTTAGTCCTCTGTTATGCCATACAGAACCGTTTGCCGCTGAAACTGCTTAACGCACCAGTGGGGCTCGACAGCCTTTTAGACAAACGGGTTCGACACGTTCGGCGCGTATGGTTGGGTTGCGGAGAGTTTGTGAGATAGTGATTTTCTAACACTGACTCCTGTATAATGGAAATCATTCTGAACATCAGCTATGCTAATTATCTCCCATCTGCCTTTCTGCTGTTATCTCGGGACGGTTGTCCCGAGAAAAATGGCGTTTGTCAGGTCCAGTTTGTATCCAGCCTCTCACGGGGATCTCAGATGCCCCAACGCCTGTGAAGAGACGACTCATCGCTGGCGATATGTTATGGCTCCATATTATATATGAACAATATTTATATTTAATATTTATATATAAACAATATGAATGTAAGCCAGAGGAGAACTGGCCCCGACTAGAGCCTGGGTTCTCCCAAGGTTTTTTTCTCTATCCAATCTGATGGAGTTTTGGTTCCTTGCCACTGTCGCCTTGCTTTGCCTTGCTTTTGGCTTGCTTAGTCGGGTTTTTTACCATTTAACAATATTACTTATCTGTCTTGTACTTCTGTCATGTTATCACTGTGAAGCTGCTTTGATACAATCTGTATTGTGAAAAGCGCTATATAAATAAATGTGACTTGACTTGACTTGACTTGACCCCTGTCATTTTTTCCAGGGATTTATGCCATTATAAATATCTCAATATCTCAGCTCTGGAAGGGCCTAGAGCCTCCATTTTTGCACTCAGGTCTAAGTCTCATGGCCCTCTATCAGAATCCAGAGTTTCAAGAAGATCAGAGAAACTAAAAATTTCAACCCCCCAAAAAAAAACGACAGGGGTACCCCTGTCATTTTTTCAGGGATTTATGCCATTATAAATATCTCAATATCTCAGCTCTGGAAGGGCCTAGAGCCTCCATTTTTGCACTCAGGTCTAAGTCTCATGGCCCTCTATCAGAATCCAGAGTTTCAAGAAGATCAGAGAAACTAAAAATTTCAACCCCCAAAAAAAAAATCACAGGGGTACCCCTGTCAGTTTTTTCAGGGATTTATGCCATTATCAATATCTCAATATCTCAGCTCTGGAAGGGCCTAGAGCCTCCATTTTTGCACTCAGGTCTAAGTCTCATGGCCCTCTATCAGAATCCAGAGTTTCAAGAAGATCAGAGAAACTAAAAATTTCAACCCAAAAAAAAAAACCCTGTCAGTTTTTTCAGGGATTTATGCCATTATAAATATCTCAATATCTCAGCTCTGGAAGGGCCTAGAGCCTCCATTTTTGCACTCAGGTCTAAGTCTCATGGCCCTCTATCAGAATCCAGAGTTTCAAGAAGATCAGAGAAACTAAAAATTTCAACCCAAAAAAAAAAAAACCTGTCATTTTTTTCAGGGATTTATGCCATTATAAATATCTCAATATCTCAGCTCTGGAAGGGCCTAGAGCCTCAATTTTTGCACTCAGGTCTAAGTCTCATGGCCCTCTATCAGAATCCAGAGTTTCAAGAAGATCAGAGAAACTAAAAATTTCAACCCAAAAAAAAAAAAACCCAGTCATTTTTTTCAGGGATTTATGCCATTATAAATATCTCAATATCTCAGCTCTGGAAGGGTCTAGAGCCTCCATTTTTGCACTCAGGTCTAAGTCTCATGGCCCTCTATCAGAATCCAGAGTTTCAAGAAGATCAGAAAAACTAAAAATTTCGACCTAAAAAAAAAAAACCCGCAGGGTTACCCTGTAATTTTTTTCAGGGATTTATGCCATTATAAATATCTCAATATCTCAGCTCTGGAAAGGGTCTAGAAGTAGGGCTCGGGCCAATCTGGCTTGGAAAAACTTTATCACGATATCAGTGTTTCATATCGGTCGATATCGATAATTATTGAATTTTTTATGACCCATTTAAAATAAGGACCAGGAGAAAAAATCTATTACAATTAAACATTTTTATTTTAAACTTAACCTTCCTCTGATTATAATCCCAAGACAGAAATGTCAACACAACCATGGAAAACTCAAATAATTAAAAACGAGGCTGAATCCAGCTTCTTATTCGCTGCTTCTTATTGGTGGAACAAGTAACGTCAATAAGAAGATGTGACAAGAAGCTGCGATTCAGCCTCGTGAATGTACACAGAAGTCATGGTTCGGTTCAGACATCAGCGGTTCGGTACTATTTTGGTACAAGGGAGTGGAAAAGCAAGAGTGGAAGGCATTTTTATAAATGTCTTAAGCCTTGTATTTTTTAATAATATGTTTTATTAATAAAGACATACTGTATAACCGGTTTATCTATAGTGATAATAGTTTTATGTAATTAGTTTATTAAATTAATAGAAATACCTTGAGATATGTTTTGTAATTGTACCTGAATTAATTTAAAACTAATTAGTAGGGATGCACCGATACCACTTTTTGGAAAACGAGTACGAGTACGAGTACTTGCATTTCAGTACTCGCCGATACCGATACCGAGTACTTAATAAAAAAAACATGATTTAAAATCAGTTTTAACTATTTTTCCAATTTATTTAATTATATTTTATTTCATTTTATATATATATATATATATATATATATATATATATATATATATTCTTTTTTTCTTTCTTTTTTTTCCAAATAGTTAAATAAAAAAAATTCAATTCAATGACTATTATTTATGATGGTACATTTATGAAAGCATTGAAGGCTACATGCTGTTTATACGAAAATATTGATGATATTGAGAAATATTGCTTATAAAAAATCAAGAGAAAAAGCAACCTTATGCACACATTATTAGTAGTAGCAATTTTGATTAATAGAGACGTAGTTAAATCTATTGTACAGTAGCCTAATATAATTATTTCTGTCAATTTCTTACCAAACTTTTATTTTGACGGGTTGCCGTGAAGACCTTTGAGTTTCTGTGCGTGTCTGATACATAGACATTGGGCGTTTCTCAATGTCAAAGGGAAGTATCCTTGACATTGAGAAACACCTCAGTAAAAGAAATGATATGACGATCGTTTTTCTCAAATGAAACGGTAAAATACCTACCGTTACTCATGAAGTGACTCTCGGAGATGAAATCATGAATCATGTCATCATATCGTGAGGCAGCAGAGACGGAGAACAGCGCGAGCGTCACTCGAGACTTCAGTGTGTGTGAGAGGTAGCTAACGTTAAATGAAACCGCGCGTCTGCACTGTTCATTCACACAGAGACAAGCAGAACATGCAGGTTTTATATTTAAACAGTCGTTTGGCAGTTTAATATACACAGACACACATCAGCAGCGCCGCCGGTCGCCATGTCTCAGCGCTTTCATGATGATGACGCAACTTCACGCCCTTCGTGCATGCATGTGCAAACGGAACTGGGTTTGATCAGGTATTCGGTACCACCGGGACTTGGTACCGTGACGTTTACATTTTTTAGTACCGACTTGGTCCACGCGGCTGACAGGTCTCGTCTCGCCTCGCCTTCTCCCCGCTCTGAGCTGCAGCCGGGGCCTGGGGGCGGGCACTCGGCGCCTGTGATTAACCCATTTCTCAGACCGTGGTATCGGTCCCCGGTCTGAGGGGGACTTTTAACGAGTACGAGTACTTTAAAAAATGTGGTATCGAGGCCGATACCCGATACCGCGGTATCGGTGCATCCCTACTGATTTATAGCTATATTTCAGATCAATATATTTGTTTTCCTTAATTTGAATTAACCCTTATTCTCATCAGATTTATAAATAGATTTCTGTATAAAAAAATACTACCAACACATTTTATTCTCTTTTTAATGTGTAACTTAAAAATAAACAGATTAGTGCTCTGTTTTGAGGACAAGAAATGGAAACCAATGCGGTTTGATGATGACTGTCAGAGACAATTTTTGTGACTGTCCAAAAGATGGAACACACAGACTGTTTTAAAAAAGGGGTTGGATACATGTTTTATATGTGTTTTATTGCGAGTATAGGCCTACACAATTATAAGTTAACACTTTGCAGACTGAATGATGTCCTGTATTAACAAAATGACGGCGTATGTCACACACACAAAGTTAGATCGCGCACGTGACTTACTCTCTCGCGCGGCGCGCACGCACACACATACTCCAGCCGACTCCAGCATTACAATCTTGACATCGCAGCCTGTTCATTATGCTGTGCTCACATAAAACGTGAATAGAGCGGATTACTCCAATAATGTCTACGCAATTCTAGCCTGCACGGCATGCAGATGAAGGGCACTCATTTTCTGTTTATCGATCGCCGGTTACTGAAAAGGAATCCAGCAGCGCGAAGTGACGAGAACATCGAAATGGCACAATCAAACTGACACCGTTACATGATTGCCTGCGCATCACTCCCCACGTCGCTAGGTTACCAGAGAGTGCGTGCCTTTGTTAATGCAACCAAACTTGCTTTCGCAACCTGTGCATTTCTTCCGTCGAAAAAATATATATATATATCGAACGTTATATCAAACACATTTTTTATTGATATCAAATCACGTGTCTATCGCGATACATATCGTTATCTCGTTTTATCGCCCACCCTAGCCTAGAGCCTCCATTTTTGCACTCAGGTCTAAGTCTCATGGCCCTCTATCAGAATCTCAAGAATATCAGAGAAACTGAAAATTTCAACCCAAAAAAAAAATAACGACAGGGGTGAAGACTTAAAATTTCATCTTTGAATATAATTTCATTATTATGATTTAATATTATGTATCTGTATTATTATTCTTTATTTAGTATTCATTATAAGTTGTATTATCTTATGAAGTTTAAAATGCATGAATAGACTATAGATTGCATGTACACGTGTTTGAGAATATATTTTAGACACAAGGAGAGTAGCTGGGATGATTTTGTATTCTGCTTAGAGGTATGCAATGTTCACTTAGCAGAGAGTTCCAATGATGAATATATTTCAAATGTGTACAGTTGGTATGCACTTAGCAAGGAATTTAATGTTTCAACTGATGCAAATGTACCATTTGTATACCACTAATGTATACACTGAGAAATAGTTTCTTAATGTGGAAAGTGGATTGTATCACGTGCATATACATTTCATTTTAAGCATAAGCAACTTGTTTTTCTACCTTACAAGGAAATCGAAAGTCACTCAGTTGTGTATTTAAACCCAGGTATACTGTACTATAGCAGAGAAACGGAGAAACGGATACATGACCGGGTGAGAGGAAAGAGAAATATGAAATGCATAGACCTGGCATGAATATAACATCTTCTCAGGGTTTCTCTCCTGACATATAAGAATAAAGATCTTTCTTGGCAAGATAACTGGTGTCCGGTCCCGTGAATCAAATAATAACGGGGAAAACAAAAGGCTTTAATTCCAAGTCTACAATTTGGCGTCACCACGAACAGGATATCACATCCTCAGGCATTTGTCTCAATCATTCAAGGTAAGACTTTTCTTTTTCTAAAATAATTCTAAGTCTGCCTGATGATTAGACATTGACTGAAAGTGCTTAAAAGAACTGTGATTTAAAGGACCAGTTGTGTTGCCAATGAATATATGTCAGATATAGTAAAAAAGAAAATTTGGAATTTAATAATTCAATCAAAATTGGTTTAAGTTGCTCTGATCAGTAAAAGCTCTGAAATATTTGAATTGATTCTGGGGTAAAACGGTGGATCTTTTTTTAGAAAGAAGACCATTTAGAATAGCAGTAAAACGATTTAGCAATTCGCTTGGCATGACTGGAAGGTGGTTGGAATATGGCAAGACTGTAAAAACTGATAGCAGAGTAATCTCTAAAATATTTCCAACCACACCGAAGAATCGTTTTAGAAAACGAGGATAGTGTGTCAAAGCGGTGATTTATAGCGGTTTAAAGTCGAGGTCTGTGCTATAGGAGTACAGGATACCGTATTTAGAAATACAGGCGCCCTAAAATTTTAAACACGCTGGATTGAACCCTTAGAAGAAGGGTATCAATGGAAATAAGAGCTAGAATTGTGTGCATTCTGATTTTATACCATAAAGCTGTTCAAATGTTTTGAGGATACTGATCTGAGTTAAACTTAAAGAAAAAAGAAAGAACAAAGAAATTATCTGAGAAAAACTAGGAAAAAAGAAAGGAAGGAAAATTTATCTAAACTAAATTGATTAAAAAGAAAGGAATACATAACTGAAAATATAAGGGATAACTCTGTTTTAACCTTTCTTTCAAATTTTATTTTCTCTGAGTTCTTACAGGGTTTCGAGAAGGGAGAGAGAGAGAGAGAGAGAGAGAGAGAAGAAGCAGCCCCTCCCTTTTGGAATTCACTCCATACACATACATGCACATTTACGCACACACACATATCCCTGCTGTTCTGAGCGGAGAGACACAGAGTGACAAATTCTTTGAAACATGGGAGAAAGTGTCTGTAACACCAGAACTATATCCTCTTGGTATCTGGAAAGGAAGAGGAAGAAACAAGCTAAACTTTTGAAAAATGGACTGGACATTAATGCATCTATGGATGCACAGTTAAACTGGTTCGAGTCCCAAAAAGACAAGATCAAATCAAAAGCATTCCCAATACTGGCAGCTCACTGGATTGTGAAGCAAGGCGGAATTTGTTGCGATATAAATGGTGGTCCAGTTCCACTTGTTGAAGCAATGAAGCCTCAAATTGAAGCATATGACAAACTGAACAAAATCATGTCTATTAAATGTTCAGATGAAGGAAATGCAGCCAGTGAGGATTTATTTGATCCAGATTGGACAAATATAATAACTGAAGCTGAAAGAAGATATTCACAAGCACCAGTGAAATCTGCAGCAACTGTAACACCTCCTCCTTACAACCCAATTTATCCAACTCTGCCTGAACAATGTACAAGTTCATCTAAACCTCTGACCCAGTCTCAAGCTTTGAGATCAAATGGAGGTCCAGTTGACAAAATGTATATTGCATCTGCACAAGCAGCTCCAATAATAACAAAATCTAAATCAGCCCAGCCAAACAGAGACATGCTGCGACATATACCAGCTCGCAACTACAGTTCCTCTGACTGGGGCGATGAGACAAAAGATGACGACATGATCACAGTTGATAAGATCGGTCCTGAATTTTCTTCACCTGTGATTAAAAGGGACGAATCTGAAACGACAACAGAAGTAAGACCATTCACTCCAGGGGAACGTCAAGCCATTCTCACAGCTTTGCCTCCTTTGAAGAGACAAGATCCAAACACAGAGTTTTGGAGAGAATTGGACTCATTAGTTGAAGCACATCAAATGACACTATGAGACATTCACACCATTGTGAAAGCTAAAATCCCAAGAGACCGATGGGAACGCTTGCCAGCTTCAATAACAACTGCCCAATGGATAGACTTGTGGGTTGATGACCAGGAACAGACACCTGGGTCTTTGGCAAGCATTAGATGTATTTCGAAAAGAAATCCAAGAAATCTTGGGAAGTGGTAAAATTCCATTCACATCAGTGACATTGATTAAGCAAAAGGATGATGAATCTCCAGATGAATATGCTCTGCGTAAGTGGAATGCTTATGAGAGATGGGCTCTCTGTGCTAAGAAACAACCTGACAGAGATGATGTACAGTTCACTGACACACTTGTGGATGGCTTCAGCACAAAATACCAACACGCCTTATCACTTGGAGTCAATCCAGGCGAAACATTTGACCAAATAATGCAATGGGCTGGGCGCTAGAGATGGCTATGAGATCAAACAGAGGAAGAAGGAAACAAGCCATATCGAAGAGGAGTGGCGACAGCTAAATACAACAAGGACACAAAGAATAAGATGATTTTCTGCGGCAACTGTGGGAAACGTGGACATGTTAGACTAGATTGCTGGGCTAAAGTAGGTGGTGCAGAAGGTCAAGGTCCATCATTTAGACAGGTCAGTGCGAAAAACAATGAAGAAACCACTCAAGGGAAGACATGGACTGAAGCACAAGTCCGTCAGCTCATTGAGGGAATTATGCGTCCGCAATAGGAATCAGCGCCCCCCTGTATTAGTAAGAAAAGAGACAATCGCCTTTTCATCAATGCATTAATAGGGGGCCACCCATGCGATATCCTGGTTGACACAGGAGCCTCAATTTCAATAACAGATTTGAATCTACCTACAACAGATGAAACTATGGAAGTTGAAGGAGTTGGAGGAGGTATCACAAAATTTCACAGAAGTATACAAGTTCCTCTGCAAATACATGAAGATGAAGTCTTATGGACATCTTTCTGGGTGGGTCCGAATTCACAAGGAAGCCTTATTGGCATGGACATTCTTCCATTGTTAAACATGATCATATTTACTGACAGTCGTCAAATTGCTACAACAGCTGGGATAATACCACATGAAGATCGCACATGTGATTTAAGTTCTGTTGGTGCAGCAAAACCAATCATAAGAAATTGGGGAAAAGACCGGAGTGTGGGGTCTTCTGTGCAGTTTATATCCAGATGTTTGGGCTAAACACAAATTGGATTGTGGTAAAGCCAACATTGACCCTGTTGTTATTGAAGGGCCGATACATGCCCCTCATAAACAATACCCTATCCGACCTGAAGCAAGACAGGCTGTGGAAGAGATAGTGGCAGACTTGGAAGCTGAAGGAATCATCAGACAAACTTCATCTACCACTAATAGTCCTGTTTGGCCTGTCAAGAAATCAGACAACTCATGGAGATTAACCATTGATTACACAAGACTTAACAGTGTAACACCAAAACCACATCCTATTGTGGCCAATCCTGCTACCATTCTGAATGATATTCCAGGAAATGCAAGAATTTTCACAGTACTAGATGTACGGTCAGCTTTCTGGTCTATACCTATTGACGAAAGATCTCAAGAGAAATTAGCCTTCACAGTAGGCACAAAACAGTATGTTTGGAACAGACTCCCACAAGGACTTAACATTTCTCCTATTGTATTTCACAGAGCTTTGGACCAGTTCTTAACGGAGCAAAAAGCTGAAATTGAGAGTTCAGGAAGTGTTTGCCTCCAATATGTTGATGACTTGTTGATTGCAAGCCCAGATGAAAACAGCCATATATTTGCTCTGAATGTTGTCCTACAAGCCCTTAGGAAAGGAGGATTCAAAGTCAACCCCGACAAAGCACAGCTGGCTAAAACCAAGGTTATCTACTTGGGCCAAGAAATTTATGTAAAGGGAAGGAGAATGACAACAGAGCGTGTAGAGGCATTATGGCAACTCCCAAAACCTCTAACAGTTACAGGGATGCGGAAGGTGATGGGACTCTTCAACTATTGTCGTCAGTATATTCCTGATTTTGCCAGCATCACTAGCCCCCTCATCGACTTGTACAAGGGAGGAAAGCCTGGGGTGGAACAGATAAACTGGACACCAGAAGCTGAGGAAGCCTTTACTTCTATGAAAGAGAAACTAACGTCAGCTCCAGCCTTGGGACTTCCTGATGGACGATTGCCATTTCATTTGTGGACCAGGGTTGGAGAGAGAGACGTATTCAGCAGTACTGTGTCAAAAACCAGGTGAACGATACAGACCAGTTGGATACTTCTCCACAAAGATTCCTGTCACAATGATTGGTCAACCACGATGTATACAAGCCCTCGATGGTGCCACATGGGCAGTGGATACTGTGGAAAATCTGATAGGAGCACAGACTATCATACTGCACACTCCACACAGCATAGTGACATTGTTGAACAACACAAACATCAAGACCATAACTGACGCGAGGAGAGCAAAATGGGAAGCAACTTTGTTGAACAAGGATTTGAGAGTGGAAATCATCAGAGACACTTCTCTTAACCCTGCAACAATGATTCTGGAACCACATGAGGGAATACCACATGAGTGTGAAAAACAAGTTGAAGAGGAAAGTCTTTGTCCTGTTAATCCAATCCCTCTTGAAAATCCAGATAAAGAGTTATGGGTCGATGGATCCAGTTATTATGTTGATGGAAAACAACATACTGGATGGGCTGTAGTGGAAGCTGATGGAACTGTTGTGAGGAAAGGAGCTCTTTCTGGGCAATATTCAGCACAAGTAGCTGAGCTCATAGCACTTACGGAAGCTTTTGAACTATTGGAAGGAGATCGAGTCAACATCTAGACAGATAGTCGTTATGCTTTTGGGGTGGTCCATGACTACCTGGCTCTGTGGAAAAGACGTGGACTTATCACCAGCAGTGGGAGCGAAATACAACATGCTTCCATAATTCGTCGTTTGATTGCAGCATGTCACTTACCCAGAGAAGCAGCCGTGATCAAAGTGAAATCACATCAAGCTGACAAGTCCAAAGAAAGTCAAGGAAACACGGCAGCAGATGCAGCGGCTAGAGAAGCAGCTTTACTTCCTCTTACTCCTGTTACCTTGGTAAAGGGAAACACAGAAGATAATCCTGAGCTCCATCTTCTGTCATATCAAACTGGAGACAGATGAAGAGAAAGAGCAATGGATAAAAGCAGGAGCGAAAGAAGATGATCAAGGTATCTGGAGAATTCCAACAGGACAAGTAGTGATGCCTATCGGAACAAGAAGAGAACTGATGCAGCTGTATCATGGAAAAGTGCATGCTGGAGCAAAAGCAATGAAAGCTCAAATCAGCGAGACGTGGTGGTGGCCACGAATGATGAGAGACATTGATGATTACTGTAGGAGATGCTTGATCTGTCATGAAAGCAAATGTGGGAAAATCTGTAAAGGTGCGGATGTCACATGCACCCAGACCAACAGGTCCATGGACACATCTCCAAATCGATTTCACAGGACCTTTATCACCCAGTGGAGGGTACCAATACATTCTAGTAATCATGGACAGATTTACTAGGTGGGTGGAAGCATTCCCTACGAAAACTTGCACTGCTGAAGCGGCAGCACGAGTAATGGTGGAAGAAGTTTTTCCTCGCTGGGGTCTTCCATATGAACTTGATTCTGACAATGGAACCCACTTCACTGGAAAACTGATGAAGGAAGCGATGAAATTGATGGGGATCAAACAGAAATTTCACATGCCGTATCGGCCGCAAAGTTCGGGCCTCGTAGAACGGATGAATCGATCGTTGAAAACCGCTCTTACCAAAGCCATTCTGCAAACTGGCCAAGGTTGGCATAAGTTATTACCTGCTATTCTGTGGAACTTGAGAGCAACTCCAAACAGAGTTACAGGACTAACTCCTTTTGAACTGATGACTGGAAGAGCAATGGTTCTACCTCCTGATGCTCCGCCACCTGCAGGAACAGGAGGAGATTCTACTTTGTTCCAAGGGAAGTTACGACGCTATCTCACAATGCTGGACAAAGCTACTAAAGACAATAATAAGAAAGTTCGAGAAGCTCAACAGCAATGGGATGAAAAACATACCACTACTGATATTCCACACATTCCCGAAGTTAGGTAGTTTTGTTATGGTCAAACGTATTGCTAGGAAGGGTTTAGAGCCTAGATGGGAGGGACCATATGAGATACTCTTAACTAACAGATACAAGTGTTTGCCTCAAAGGGAAAGGTGTAGGAACAGACAGATGGTATCATTGGTCACAAGTTAAACCTTGCTTAGTGAATGAACAAAATGATAATGACGGCTTATGGCCTGATATTGAGCACTGTTCATCCATTAGCTTTAAAGATTGGGAACAAAGGAGTGATGTTTAATTATCTCTCTGCTTCCATTTCAGGAATCAATTCCATTGACATTGATTAGAGATAGTTGCAAGTTATTATGCATTATTTACAAAACACAACCTCACAAACAATGAACACCCGCTTACTGATTTTCAACCCCAAGGGATAGGATCCTTTAACATCAACGTTTATTTTAATATTTCTTATTTTAGCTCGGAACTGGAGGACTTAATTAGTTAACAAGTTAATTAATTAATGAGTCCAGGCACGAGCAGAAGACTTATTAGTTTTTCTTTTCTTAGATGATTGGGGTTCATTTTAAATGCATACACATTGACTATTAAAATGACACATAGTATACGGGGACATAACATGGGATTGGGTTTTTCTTTTGTTTTGTGTTTCCTTTTCTGTTCTATTCTTCTGTCCTTTCTGTCTATTTTCTTGGTCTGCTATTTCTTCTCCTCACTATCACTTCAATAGGTTGGCCACCTGGGGATGATGGTGTGGAACTGACGGCCGTAGTTCCCAGTGGAGGGAGATGAAGACTTAAAATTTCATCTTTGAATATAATTTCATTATTATGATTTAATATTATGTATCTGTATTATTATTCTTTATTTAGTATTCATTATAAGTTGTATTATCTTATGAAGTTTAAAATGCATGAATAGACTATAGATTGCATGTACACGTGTTTGAGAATATATTTTAGACACAAGGAGAGTAGCTGGGATGATTTTGTATTCTGCTTAGAGGTATGTAGGGCTGCACGATGTATCACTTTAACATCAATATCGCGATGTGCGCATCCACGATAGTCACATCGCAAGAATGTGCGATGTCACTAGGACGTTAATCCGTGATTCATGTGATCAGTAGGCTGCGTGCCAGCAGCTCCCCAGCCCTAACGCTGTGATCGCTGATTAAATGCAAAGTTTAACCGTCCATCATAGTGAGAGTTTATCAATTTGCAAGTCCTGTCAGTTTAAACATCAAGCGCAAAGACTGGAACTTGCGCTCTGTTTCCTGTCAGCCTTAGTAAAGCGCATTTTTGTCCCGCCAAACTTGACCGGTGAATGATGTAGATGACAATGAGTGACTTCTGCCGTCTCGCTTAACTGAGAGAGAAAGTCCCGGTCGCGCGTGCACTTACCGTCTTCAAACTCCCTTGCTCTCCCGTGCTCGAGCATATCAATGAATTGAGTTGACTGAATATCTTTGAGAATACATGACGGTAAAGGTCGAAGACCTTTTTCTGAACTACCACTGGTTGTGAATTGCTGTTCCACACATTCAGATGACATTACATAAACCACACTTTCAATAAAAAAAAAAAGCGATCCAGTGATGAAATGTTTTCTGTGTTGACACAAATCTTGTGCGATGTCCTAACCTGCCTGGATAATCACACAACGGGTATGGCGTGGTCCGATTCCGACGAACTAATGACTCATTTGAACCGATTCACTTTAATGAATGGTTAAAACAACTGATCTATTCAACACTGAACTCAAGAGACATACATTTTCAATAAGGTTCCATTTATTAAAGTCTAGTTAACTACATTAATAATAATAATTCATTACATTTATATAGTGCTTTTCTCTGCACTCAAAGTGCTTTATATAGGGGGAAGGGGAATCTCCTCAACCACCACTAATGTGCAGCATCCTGTTAACATAAACTGTTAATGACATTAGTAAACAACATTCAATTAATTAATATTAGTTTCTATGCGGATATACTCCATAACAAAACCACCCCAGTCGTTCAATGATTCATTCTCCAAATAGAGCTATTCAAATCATCTTGGGAAATTGTTCTAATATCGCAATATATATTGCGGAAATATAAAATATCGCAATGCCATTTTTTACCAATATCGTGCAGCCCTAGAGGTATGCAATGTTCACTTAGCAGAGAGTTCCAATGATGAATATATTTCAAATGTGTACAGTTGGTATGCACTTAGCAAGGAATTTAATGTTTCAACTGATGCAAATGTACCATTTGTATACCACTAATGTATACACTGAGCAATAGTTTCTTAATGTGGAAAGTGGATTGTATCACGTGCATATTCATTTCATTTTAAGCATAAGCAACTTGTTTTTCTACCTTACAAGGAAATCGAAAGTCACTCAGTTGTGTATTTAAAGGGGAAATGAAGCAGTGAATCAAGTTTACATGATTTTCAAGATGGATTTCCAATATAATCAACAATTAAATAAGAAACATGATAAATGTAAACATTTAGAAGAAAAAAAGAAAAAACTTTATATCTTTCGCCGCCAGGGCGCCGCCATTGTGGAGTATTCTAACATGTGACGTCACGGGGTTGGTTGGCTCAGGCTCTATCCATAGACAGTAAGTGAATATCGCGACATTAAACTGTATTTACACCAGTATTTTGACCGCGAACGACTAGTAATTAGACAAAAAGACGACGTCTAATGTTATATGTTGACAAACTGCACATAGAAACATTGTTCGCGATGTCTGCCGTCATATTCCCGTCTCATCAACACCATGTAAGTTACGTTGCTGTGTAGAACAGCCGGTGGTGTTTGGGGCGAAGAGCGGGTTTGCAACGCCACCAGGTGTCAGTGTGGGTTTTGTACTGCGATGCCTACCGGTCAGAGGGTCAGAGTCCATCTGCTGTCAAGAGGTTGATCTTGAGCATGTATTGCGTGGTCAATTCTACATCACAGGCGCGCACGTTTACTAATATGCTGTTCCGTGAGGTAAGTTAACAAACTGCACATAGAAACATTGTTCGCGATGTCTGCCATCATATTCCCGTCCCGTCAACATGTAAGTTAGCATGTATTTGTTAAGGGGGAAATGAAACGTCCATGTTTTGGCACTGGTTAAGTGTCTCCTCCGCTCTGACATCCTTCAGGGAAAGAATCGCCGCTTCCAACACGTCTAACTTACCTCACGGAACAGTAAACGTGCGTGCGGGTGATCTCTTGACAGCAGATGGACTCTGACACGGTAGGCATCGCAGTACAAAACCCACACTGACACCTGGTGGCGTTGCAAACCCGCTCTTCGCCCCAGACCACCACCGGCTTTTCTACACAGCAACGTAACTTACATGGTGTTGATGAGACGGGAATATGACGGCAGACATCGCGAACAATGTTTCTATGTGCAGTTTGTCAACATATAACATTAGACGTCGTCTTTTTGTCTAATTACTAGTCGTTCGCGGTCAAAATACTGGTGTAAATACAGTTTAATGTCGCGATATTCACTTACTGTCTATGGATAGAGCCTGAGCCAACCAACCCCGTGACGTCACATGTTAGAATACTCCACAATGGCGGCGCCCTGGCGGCGAAAGATATAAAGTTTTTTCTTTTTTTCTTCTAAATGTTTACATTTATCATGTTTCTTATTTAATTGTTGATTATATTGGAAATCCATCTTGAAAATCATGTAAACTTGATTCACTGCTTCATTTCCCCTTTAAACCCAGGTATACTGTACTATAGCAGAGAAACGGAGAAACAGATACATGACCGGGTGAGAGGAAAGAGAAATATGAAATGCATAGACCTGGCATGAATATAACATCTTCTCAGGGTTTCTCTCCTGACATATAAGAATAAAGATCTTTCTTGGCAAGATAACTGGTGTCGGGGTCCCGTGAATCAAATAATAACGGGGAAAACATAAGGCTTTAATTCCAAGTCTACAAGGGTGTACGATACCCCCTGTCATTTTTTCAGGGATTTATGCCATTATAAATATCTCAATATCTCAGCTCTGGAAGGGCCTAGAGCCTCCATTTTTGCACTCAGGTCTAAGTCTCATGGCCCTCTATCAGAATCCAGAGTTTCAAGAAGATCAGAGAAACAATAAATGTCGACCCCCCAAAAAAAAATAACGACAGGGGTACCCCCTGTAATTTTTTTAGAGGATTTATGCCATTATAAATATCTCAATATCTCAGCTCTGGAAGGGTCTAGAGCCTCCATTTTTGCACTCAGGTCTAAGTCTCATGGCCCTCTATCAGAATCCAGAGTTTCAAGAAGATCAGAGAAACTAAAAATTTCGACTCAAAAAAAAAAAACCCTGTCAGTTTTTTCAGGGATTTATGCCATTATAAATATCTCAATATCTCAGCTCTGGAAGGGTCTAGAGCCTCCATTTTTCCACTCAGGTCTAAGTATCATGGCCCTCTATCAGAATCCAGAGTTTCAAGAAGATCAGAGAAACAATAAATTTCGACCCCCCAAAAAAAAATAACGACAGGGGTACCCCTGTAATTTTTTTCAAGGATTTATGCCATTATAAATATCTCAATATCTCAGCTCTGGAAGGGTCTAGAGCCTCCATTTTTGCACTCAGGTCTAAGTCTCATGGCCCTCTATCAGAATCCAGAGTTTCAAGAAGATCAGAGAAACTAAAAATTTCGACCACAAAAAAAAAACCCTGTCATTTTTTTCAGGGATTTATGCCATTATAAATATCTCAATATCTCAGCTCTGGAAGGGTCTAGAGCCTCCATTTTTGCACTCAGGTCTAAGTCTCATGGCCCTCTATCAGAATCCAGAGTTTCAAGAAGATCAGAGAAACTAAAAATTTCGACCTAAAAAAAAAAAGGGGTACCCCTGTCATTTTTTTCAGGGATTTATGCCATTATAAATATCTCAATATCTCAGCTCTGGAAGGGCCTAGAGCCTCCATTTTTGCACTCAGGTCTAAGTCTCATGGCCCTCTATCAGAATCCAGAGTTTCAAGAAGATCAGCGAAACAATAAATTTCTAACCCCAAAAAAAACAAAAACGACAGGGATACCCCTGTCAGTTTTTTCAGGGATTTATGCCATTATAAATATCTCAATATCTCAGCTCTGGAAGGGTCTAGAGCCTCCATTTTTGCACTTAGGTGTAAGTCTCATGGCCCTCTATCAGAATCCAGAGTTTCAAGAAGATCAGAGAAACTAACAATTTCAACCCAAAAAAAAATAACGACAGGGGTACCCCTGTCAATTTTTTTCAGGATTTATGCCATTATAAATATCTCAATATCTCAGCTCTGTAAGGGTCTAGAGCCTCCATTTTTGCACTCTGGTCTAAGTCTCATGGCCCTCTATCAGAATCCAGAGTTTCAAGAAGATCAGAGAAACTAAAAATTTCGACCAAAAAAAAACCCTGTCATTTTTTTCAGGGATTTATGCCATTATAAATATCTCAATATCTCAGCTCTGGAAGGGTCTAGAGCCTCCATTTTTGCACTCAGGTCTAAGTCTCATGGTCCTCTATCAGAATCCAGAGTTTCAAGAAGATCAGAGAAACTAAAAATTTCGACCTAAAAAAAACGACAGGGTACCCTGCAAGGTTATAATCGTTAACGAAAACTAACGAAAAAACGAAAACTAGATGGGAAAAAACATTGTCGTTAACTGAAATAAAAATAAAAACGAGCCTTTACAAAAAAACTATAACTAACTAAAACTGTAATGTGTGTTTGCAAAACTAACTAAAATAAAATAAAATTATAGAGCAAATGTCCTTAGTTTTCGTCTTTGTAAATGTTTTTAATTTTAACGCTATTTAAAACACGCAGTATATTCGTTCAGCTGCATTTCATTTCCCTGTAATGCTCCCCCTCCGTCTCTCTCACATGGATGCGCGCACACGCACACACACAGCCCCTCCCCTCCGTGCAGTGCACACGCGTCTCCATGAAAACGAGGGTTCGATGTTGAAAGCAAGTTCGCAAAAGGTTGGTATCTCATGATGAACATCTTTACACAATCACACATTAAAAGGTGGTGTACAAATATTTCAAATTCTTAATACAATTCTGTCAGTGTGTTAATGTCGACCCGAGAAGCGATTGAGCCTTCGTTAGAAAGTTATACTGACTGTAGCAATTTTGAGGTAAAATGCTGCTGTGTTCTCGATGTCAAAACTCTATAAGCTGTGATTCAAATATTAAATAATGTTATGTCATTATTTCAGGCTACTTACACTGAATGTTTTCTGCTTCAGTCCAGATTAGTGTTGTAGCCTATATAGGGTACATTTATAGGGGAGCTCGGGGCACAAAGTAGCCTAACGCGGGGCTAGTTGTAACAATCTTGTTTTAAATACTTCCTCACACGCTGGCATGACGAAACTTGGTGTATTTACTAGTTGCCATTTCAACACTATATAGAGAAAAAATTGCGCAAAATTCCAAAAAGATGCTGATCTAGGAACATGTGCCCCTATTAGAAATATGCTATTATATTCTATACTTGTATGAATTCTACAGAGAAAACATGAGAAACATGTAAATATAATGACTAAGAGTCAATGTTCAGAAATTATTCATTATATTTTGTTTTGAACTATGCTGTATAGCTATGTTTTCCGGTGTGATTGTTGTCAAAATCTAAAATTTGATTATTTTTAATTATTCAAAAATCCCATTATTTTATCTGAAAAAAAGTTAATAATCTGTATTTTATTTAAAAAATATTTTGGTTTGACTTGTATATATTTTTTAATAGATCAGATAACATTTTAAAGGGCAGGTTTACTGCCATTTCACTTTTTTGATTTCAAATAGTGTGTAATGTTGCTATTGGTGCATGAAGAGTATCTGCAAAGTTGCAGCACTGAAAGTTTAGTGTAAGCAGAGATATCATCTTTTAAAAATCAGGAAGTAAAATTGCCTACAAAAACGACTCGTTTTGGACTACATCTGGGTTATGGTACGTCACTAACCCACACATTTGCATCAACCACTCCCTCCGGAATATGCAGGAAAGGGCATGCGTCGAGTGAGTTGTGTTCACGCAGCTGTCAGGTCTTCTGTGTTTCGGGCTTCCCACGGACACTATACTTCACAACAATGGATACAATTTGTGTTTGATTACATTCCTGAAAGTGACGATCGGTAATCTAGCTCTCTGTGCTGCGCATTTACGAGAGACAGCTTCCAGAATCTCCACGAGTAAAACACTGGATTAACGTAAACAAGAAACTGTTTCTAAATCATGAAGCAGATCCAGCTTTAAAACCAGCAGTTAAAAGTCAGCAGTTGTTGGGCCACACTGTAAGTAGGCTAAGACTTCATCATTTTAAATGTATTTGCATGTATAATTTCCTTACGTAGCGTTGTGTTTTTTTTTTTTTTTTCAAATGCCAGCGCTGGCTTTGTAGGCTTTATGGGCTACTAGTTTGGCTATTTTGTGTCTACAGCAAACGCGTACAAACATTATGGACCTGAATTTTGTATAAGTACTAATGTTGTAAATGTATTTTTCTATGTATATGCTTTATGACTTTATTTTCGATTTTGATCAAGAACGTAAGCCTGCAAACGCTGTTTGTGTTTAACATTAGTTAGCCAGTCAGTTGCTACCGTTGCCAGTCAGATGCTATTGTGTAAATCAAACGTGTATTAAGTTAAAAAATGAAGCAAATTATCATTCAGAAACCTTTATTAAGCCGTGTGTGGTGAGGTTCTGCTTGACTCGATTCATTCGCGGCTTTCTCGGTCTGATTCTGCCTCAGTGATACTGCAGTCTCAACATCATTATTTACGTGTATCCACCGTCTATGTTATCCACATTTGGCATGCCCGCCCGCTTCGCCCGTAAAGGTCATGGGCGTTAATCTTCCGGACAACGTGAGCGACAGTTTAGCCAATCACAACACACCGGCCCAAACGAACCAATCTGAGCCCACAACGTCATTCTGAGGGAGTGTTTTCATAGACTCAGGAAGTCATCCGCTTGTTCAGAGGACAGGGGAAAGCGCGGCTGACAATAAAGGTGAAATTTATGAAAAACAAGACTTTAAAAAAAAGAAAAACCACGGATACATGTTATATTGCACCCCATAAACACGATCATGCAAAGAAAAAGAGCAGTAAACCCGCCCTTTAAAACTGTTATATTGGTGATGTTACAATGTGCCCCTCACACGTTACAATGTACCCCACCTATGGGGCATGTTGTCACATTTCACTTCCATTCTTTCAGGGTAAATCAAGAAAAAAGTATGCACTGTATTAATAAAACAAAACCACATAATTGTACTAGACATGTGGGAAATTAATGTGGGGAAAAAATAAATACTCTAAACCCTTAGTAGAATTACACAAACTGAGAAAGTCAAAAAGCGTTACGCTGTGCCCCGCTCTCCCCTATAGGGTGTGGAAATTGTAAAGCTGTGGGATTTTTATATATAAGATATGTAGATTGTTTGGTACGGTAAAGAAATTTCACATTGTAGGCTACATTTTATGTACTGGTTTTAATGTTGAATAGATATTTCTAAAATTGTATGATGTTTTTGTTGAGTTATAATTCTTTTTCTGACCTTTTTCAACCTTGCCCCTGACAAATAACCCAAACTACAAAAAAAAGACTAAAACTAACACTAAAACTAATAAAAACTAAACTAAAACTAAGCATTTTCAAAAAATAGAAACTAAACTAAACTAGTAAACCCACTTTTAAAACTAATTAAAACTAAACTGAATTTGAAAATAAAAATTCAAAACGAAATAAAAATAAAAACTAATGAAAAATGCAAAACTATAATAACCTTGGTACCCTGTCATTTTTTTCAGGGATTTATGTCATTATAAATATCTCAATATCTCAGCTCTGGAAGGGTCTAGAGCCTCCATTTTTGCACTCAGGTCTAAGTCTCATGGCCCTCTATCAGAATCCAGAGTTTCAAGAATATCAGAGAAACCAAAAATTTCGACTCAAAAAAAAAAAAAACCCTGTCAGTTTTTTCAGGGATTTATGCCATTATAAATATCTCAATATCTCAGCTCTGGAAGGGTCTAGAGCCTCCATTTTTGCACTCAGGTCTAAGTCTCATGTCCCTCTATCAGAATCCAGAGTTTCAAGAAGATCAGAGAAACTAAAAATTTCGACTCAAAAAAAAAAAACCCATAACTAATTGTATTAGTTAACAACTGACACAGGGGTGGTCCTCAGAAGTTGGCACTAGGGTATACAACGTGGTTTACTAGTGTAAATAGTCACTTACTTTAGGTAAATATAAAAACAGAAACGTGTTATAATAAGTTTCATTAGTTAGTGTATTAACTAACATGAACTAACAATGAGTAACACATATTAGCTACTGTATTAATTCATCTTTGTTAATGTTAGTTAATAATAATCCAGATGTTTATGTTAGTTCACAGTGCATTAACTAATGTTAACCAATACAAGCATTGGTTTCAATATTGTTTTAGGAAATGTTTAACTAATTAACCTTATTGTAAGTGTTACCCAAAAACATTCTAAAGTACAACAACATATTTTTTAATATATAAAATCTGAATAAAAATAAATATATTTGAGACCATACCCTGACTCAAACACATCCTCAACAAACAGCTTTATCAATTCAATAAATAACAATTACTCACTTTAATCAATAACACTTCGGAGACCAAACTTGGTATATAAAATTGCAAAAAATTAAACAATGGAAAAGCAATGTCTCTGTCACACATGTACATTAGAAATGAATATGCTGACAGCATCTTAAAGGGATAGTTCACCCAAAAAACTTCTGTCAGTAATTACTCGCCCTCATGCCGTTCCAAACCCGTAAGAGCTTTGTTCATCTTCGGAACACAAATAAAGATATTTTTGGTGAAATCTGAGAGCTTTCGGTCCCTCCATTGACTACAACATCATTGCAACTTTCAAGTCCCAGAAAGGCAGTAAACATCATTAAAATAGTCCATGTGACTAAAGTAGTTCAGCCTTAATGTCATGAAGCAACGAGAACACTTGGATGCACTTTTATCATGGAGTTGGATAAAAGCTGGATAAAAAATAATCCAACTAATGGGTTGACGTAGTGTAAACAGCCCAGTGCTTCTGAGTTCTACGGACATTCTTAAGAGATTCATTCTTCGCCATCTTCAACTATTAAATGACTAATGCAATACAATTACAGAATTTAATAATGTATTTAGGCTACTGTTTTTCATACAAATAGCATACCATAGAAACCATAAAGTTACATTTTGCCATGATATTGAGGTGCTATAGGCTATGCCTGGGTTTATCTGTGGTTCTCATGATCTAAATGCATGATACTGGATGACCAATGGTTCAGCCTAGGCATCTAGAACAGTAGAACATTAAAGCCCCAGAAAGGTAAGAAAGACAAAGTAATCCATGCAAGTCTAATGGTATAATCTTAATTGTATGATGCAATGCAAGAACAAATTGATACGATTTAGTAACTGTTGTTTTTTTGTTTTGTTTTTTTAAAAAAAGCACTCATGTCATTACCATTATGCCTTTAAAGGGATACTCCACTTTCTTTGGAAATAGGCTCATTTTACAACTCCCCTAGAGTTAAACAGTTGGGTTTTACCATTTCGAATGTATTCAGCCGATTTTGTGATATTTATAAGAATATCAGTAACCAGACAGTTTCTGGTCTCATTGACTATATTTTTTCCTACTATGGAAGTCAATGAGACCAGAAACAGTCTGGCTTACTGGTATTTCTTATAAATATCACAAAATCGGCTGAATACATTCGAAAACAGTAAAACCCAACTGTTTAACTCTGGGGAGTTGTAAAATCAGCCTATTTAAAAAAAAAAGTGGAGAATCCCTTTAAGTGGAGAAGTGACTATTAAGATTTAGGGGTGGGGAAAAAATCGATTCTCGATGCATCGCGATGCGGACGATCCTGAATCGGAGTTCAGCAAATATCCCAAAATCGATTTTCCAAAAAAAAAAATTATATATATATTTATAAAAACTTAATATCTGACGGAACGCGAAGAGACGGAAGTGCAGTGACCGGACCGTCTGACGCGTGCACATAACAGAGACGCGATGGCAGCGCGAGATCCAAACACCCTCCTTGTTAGGTTAAAAGCTGACGTGTGGAAATATTTTGGCTTCTGAAGTTGAAGGGGGAAAGGAACTGGGCAAGAGCCACGCTAGTTGTAAGCTTTGTAGAATAAAACTAACGACGGAAACACGACAAATATGACAAGCCATATGACGCGTTTCCAGCCAGAGGAGGAAAACACTCGGCTGTACCGGTCGTTATAATATTAATTTACTACAAGTAAGTTAAAGTTATGCTCCTAGTTCAGGCACACGTTTATTTTCCTGTTGGTTCTTTGGAATGCTAATAAAATATATTGTACGTTAATTCTTTATGGGTCATTACTTTGTACATTTAAAGGAAAGTATTTATAGTCACACACACAAAAGATTCAGATAATCGATTTGTAACATTATAAATGTCTTCACTGTAACTTTTGATCAACTTAATTTAATTTATCCTTGATGAATAAAAGTATAGATTTCTTTTTTCTTTCTCCCAAAAAATGTAAGAAAAATTCTTACCAACTCCAAACTTTTGAACTGTATTATTTAATGTTACAAAAGCTTTCTATTTCAGATAAATGCTGTTCTTTTGAATTTCTGGGTGATTCTCTGAATCGGGTGCCCTTCAAGCCCCACAAACTTGCTTCAAAGATTTTCAATTGAAGGAAATCACAAAATGCATTTTAATGCTGTCAATTAATAGAACCAGGTGCCTTTGCATTATAATGCAACACAATTGTTCAAAAAATTATTTAAAGATAATGGTTTGCCTAAGTAGTAGACAACAAGCATGTTTGCATGTCTTCACTAACCATCATTACATTTTCATTGAATTTCAAACAAATAAAAAGTGCAATTAATACCAAAATGATGCTGCTGCTAATATAATCATATGTTGGTCTAGTGTATTTTTGTTTACTGTTGTAAAATGGAAAATCAATAATCGCTAATCGAGAATCGTTAATAATCGAAAATCGACTGTAATCGAATCGGGACTTCAATAATCGTAATCGAATCGAATCGGGAAATCAGACAGATTAACCACCCCTATTAAGATTACAGTTAAAGGGTTTATCAACAAAACCACACAACACTTAAGTAAACAGCTAGATAGATTGTAAGCAAAACCATGATCAACTCAGAATAATAATTAAAAAAATGAAGGCTGCCGTAAACTCACCTCTGTATACTTGAAGACTTGAAGATTGTGACAAAGATCCACTGCTCCATCTGCATCCACAATCTCATGTCTTCGCATTGAGAAGGTCTGGTCCATCTTTGATGCAATGAGAGGTTCCACTAAGATAACATCAGTAGGGATGACATCACTTAACATTACTAAGTTTTTCATCTTGTTAAAAGACGGCTAATTTTATCAGCAGTGATAAAGCAGTTGAGTTTGAGAAAATAAAATCACTTTTACATTGCATGCTTCACATTCTGAATTTACTTTATTTAAAAATCAAAGTATAATGCTGTTGTGAAATCACAAATACTGTCAAAACTTATCACAAACTTAATCTGTACATAAGCTGCACGTTAACGTTATGTGCACAATTTCACCAGATTTGTAACGTTAACCTTAAATTTATAAACCAATGCCAACAGATTCAGGAACTGTTGGGGTAACGTTAGCTACCTGAAAAAAAAACAGGCCGCACCAAGGCATATTCTTCAAGCTCCGAATATCACAATTAGTTGGTCCACATTAGTTGCAGACCAGTAAAAAATATCGACATACAGTAAAAAAAAAACAATCATTCACACAAAAGTTGCAAGCTTGATTACTCACCATATTATTATTCCAAAACCGTAGCGAGGCTCCAGATAAAATTGTAGTCAGTCTGTCAACGTTAGTTTCCACATCTCCAAAATTGGCGCCTATGGAGAACGCTCTCACGTGGCGAGCACGAGTGCCGCTTCTTCATCTTTGGTTTTTTTCCCTGCACATTAGGCACGCTTTAATGCAGTGCTGCCGCTCACAGGTTTAGGAACGTCATTGCGTCCTTTATTGCTACTTGCTTGTAAAACCTAGCAAAAAGTATGTATTTTATATTACTGAGAAACACATAACTCATACATCAAGGTTACACATACATCACTAAGAAGTGAATATATATATATATATATATATATATATATATATATATATATATATATATATATATATATATATATATATATATATATATTGGAAATTTTCAGTGGATGTTAATTAGATTTGATTTGGTACTTCAACATTTTGGTTGCCATTCAAGTCCATTGTGTGTAGAAAAATCATAAAAAGTTTTCCTCAAAAAAGTTAATTTCCTTTCAACTGAAGAAAGAAAGACATGAACATCTTGGATGGCATTGGGGTGAGTAAATTATCAGGAAATTTTCATTTTGGGGTGAATAATCTTTTAAAATGAAGTTACTGGGTTGGTGTACAAGATATTGACAGTTGTCAGCACCGAATAAAACGTTATGGTTCAAATTTAATAATGTTTAATTCACTGAATTGGCTTTATCACTCTCTCTCTCTCCTCTCCACTATAGTGTGTGGTGAGCCCACTGGTGCTGTGGCTGCGTGATATCAGTGGATGATGAACACTGGTGGTGGTTGAGGAGAGATCCTGACATGATTGCAAAGCGCTTTGGGTGTACAGTAGTTCATATAAAAGCGCTAAAATCCTCATGCATTCATTCAATGTAAAGTAGGAAACAATTCAAAAAAGTCTTGAAAATTGGAATTGGACACATTGAAGTGAGTCAAAAATACCATTCACTTTAAAAAGATACTTAATTAAATGAAAAAAAAAATCACCAAAATTAGCATTTTTTATTAGTTATATTTTCTCAAAATAAGCAAAATAATCTTTTGCTTTTAGTTCTAGACTAGATAATTTATCTTAGAAGAAAAAAAAATAAGAATTCTTGCCTTATTTTAAGATTTTTAACTCGGCAAGATTTAATTTTTTGCAGTGTGGTGGCAGCGGTAAAACAACTATACTATCATCCGCGTAAGTGTTCGTGACGCAGTGAAGCGAGAAAATTATGCCGAGCCCAATCGTGTGTAACGTTATAGACAAGTTTATGAGCCGTTTCCGCTCTACATCCTAAACTCCTCCCATCGATGCAACTTACTTCCGTTCTGGCGGGCTGGGTTTGTTTTGCTAGCTTGCTCAGTTGTGCCGACAAGGCGCTAATATTGCAGTGACAAAGAAGATAACAATTACAACATGAAGAAAGGTGGTGTTCGGGAATGATGTGTGCGGTAGTTGGTTGCAAACACTCGAAAAAGCACCTGAACGAGTGGTTTAGAGAGTGCTACGAACCGCAAACCAGCTACGAAGAGGCAATGTCCATGCGCTCCATTGTTTACACACAAACACACCCACACAGTATCGCGCCTCTCTCACACACACACACACAGTTCGATCACGCCCTAATTATTATCATCATGGCACACACACACTTTGCACTCTAGCTAAGTAGCCTATGATATAGTTTGGATACCAACGTCAGGAGGACATTCACTGACAGCGCGTTCTCTTTTGTCTTGTCGCGCATGAGTGGTTTAAAGCATTTGCGTGAATAAGACCATGATATCATAATCCAAGCTAAAGGATGACAGAAAGAACAGATGCGTTTGCATTAAATATTTTAACACATTAAAGCTGGACAAAAATGAATCGCGAAAATCTTTTTTTCTCACGGCCGCACGCCAGAGATCCGAACACGGTGTGCGTGGGCGAAAAGTGATTGCCTTTATTATAGTAGAGGCTTCAATCATTTTGTTGTAAGTAGAATAGGCAAGCCCGTTCTCATCCTTCAGCGTCACATAAAGCGCTTTATGACAAAACGGCGCCATACTACGCACATGGTACCCTCTATATCGTTTATATAACACGCGAACTCAAGGCGTCATAAATCCTTTAGCGTAATATGAGACTACCCTACCTTACCCCACACCTAAACCTAACCATCACAGCAGCGTGTTATATAAACGATAAAGGGTACCATGTGCGTCAGTATAACGCCGTTTTGTCATATAACGTTCTATATGACGCTAAAGGATGAGAACGCGTCAAATAGGCCTACTGCATTTTATGGGTTAGTTTCTACATTTAAAGGTATTTTAAGAGGTAAAAGGGTACGTTACACAGCAGGTAAAACAATGCAGTCATAAGGATAATTGCAAAATAGTTTCTTTATTTAGAGCTTAGCAGTAAGTCATGTTATTATAGGTTACAGTCCGTTTTCCAATTACAAACACGTATTCCATTCGGCAACAACAGGCTTCTATTATTTTCCTAAATCTTGTAAATGTCATACCTGATTAAGCTATAGACTGCAAACACTTATTTGGCCACAATTGTTATTATTATGGTAAACAAAACATTAAAGATAATGGTTTGCCTAAGTAGTAGACAACAAGCATGTTTGCATGTCTTCACTAACCATCATTACATTTTCATTGAATTTCAAACAAATAAAAAGTGCAATTAATACCAAAATGATGCTGCTGCTAATATAATCATATGTTGGTCTAGTGTATTTTTGTTTACTGTTGTAAAATGGAAAATCAATAATCGCTAATTAAAATCGTTAATAATCGAAAATCGACTGTAATCGAATCGGGACTTCAATAATTGATTAATTCAAAATTAAAATCTGGGAAATCAGACAGATTAACCACCCCTATCAAGATTACAGTTAAAGGGTTTATCAACAAAACCACACAACACTTAAGTAAACAGCTAGATAGATTGTAAGCAAAAACCATGATCAACTCAGAATAATAATTAAAAAAATGAAGGCTGCCGTAAACTCACCTCTGTATACTTGAAGACTTGAAGATTGTGACAAAGATCCACTGCTCCATCTGCATCCACAATCTCATGTCTTCACATTAAGAAGGTCTGGTCCATCTTTGATGCAATGAGAGGTTCCACTAAGATAACATCAGTAGGGATGACATCACTTAACATTACTAAGTTTTTCATCTTGTTAAAAGATGGCTAATTTTATCAGCAGTGATAAAGCAGTTGAGTTTGAGAAAATAAAATCACTTTTACATTGCATGCTTCACATTCTGAATTTACTTTATTTAAAAATCAAAGTATAATGCTGTTGTGAAATCACAAATACTGTCAAAACTTATCACAAACTTAATCTGTACATAAGCTGCACGTTAACGTTATGTGCACAATTTCACCAGATTTGTAACGTTAACCTTAATTTATAAACCAATGCCAACAGATTCAGGAACTGTTGGGGTAACGTTAGCTACCTGAAAAAAAAACAGGCCGCACCAAGGCATATTCTTCAAGCTCCGAATATCACAATTAGTTGGTCCACATTAGTTGCAGACCAGTAAAAAATATCGACATACAGTAAAAAAAAAAAAATCATTCACACAAAAGTCGAAGCTTGATTACTCACCATATTATTATTCCAAAACCGTAGCGAGGCTCCAGATAAAATTGTAGTCAGTCTGTCAACGTTAGTTTCCACATCTCCAAAATTGGCGCCTATGGAGAACGCTCTCACGTGAGCGAGCACGAGTGCCGCTTCTTCATCTTTGGTTTTTTTCCCCTGCACATTAGGCACGCTTTAATGCAGTGCTGCCGCTCACAGGTTTAGGAACGTCATTGCGTCCTTTATTGCTACTTGCTTGTAAAACCTAGCAAAAAGTATGTATTTTATATTACTGAGAAACACATAACTCATACATCAAGGTTACATATACATCACTGAGAAAGTGAATATATATTATATATATCGATTATATAAACGATAAAGGGTACCATGTGCGTAGTATAACGCCGTTTTGTCATATAACGTTCTATATGACGCTAAAGGATGAGAACGCGTTGAATAGGCCTACTGCATTTTATGGGTTAGTTTCTACATTTAAAGGTATTTTAAGAGGTAAAAGGGTAATGTTACACAGCAGGTAAAACAATGCAGTCATAAGGATAATTGCAAAATAGTTTCTTTATTTAGAGCTTAGCAGTAAGTCATGTTATTATAGGTTACAGTCCGTTTTCCAATTACAAACACGTATTCCATCGGCAACAACAGGCTTCTATTATTTCCTAAATCTTGTAAATGTCATACCTGATTAAGCTATAAACTGCAAACACTTATTTGGCCACAATTGTTATTATTATGGTAAAAGAAACATTAAAGGATATCACACAGATACATTTGCTATTACCACGGACATAAACTGATAGTTATTTGCACGCTGTGTCTGTTTGATCTAGCTTTGTATGACATGACAAGGCTTTCAGCTTGTCCAAAAGCTTTTCCATCTATTGCCATGAATTGCACGAAGTAGGAGCAAATCTTGCTGTACGTTATGCTGGGCCACCTCGTCCTGTAAGTGTTCTGCACTGAATTCGGGTGGGGGATAGTAACGCCATCTCCACACAAAGTAGTGGAACCGTCGCTGTGTTTACACCGGCAGACGCTGTGCAGACCACTTCCGGCGGAAATGAAATGCATTTGAGGAGAGTTATGGCGGCGCCCATGATTTGGCGCGTAAACTTGTGTATATGGCTGTGTGGAATGCCGCGGGAGACCACTCTGTGACGCACTCATAAATGCAGAAAAGAGAGAGCCTGACACCTTGTGGAATTTCTTTGAAGGGCAACTAAAGTTAAAGGTAGTGAAGGTCAGAATTTTATAAAAACTTTTTACCAAATTTGTTTAAACTTTCTATATATATCAATGCATAATTAAAATCTAAGTACTCTGAAAAAAAAGAGTATAAAAATCGAGTGACTCTAGACCGTTTAATCTGCACTAAACGCAGCTCATTATTTCGAACCGGGACGAAACAATGGATTGGCTTAGGCGACTGTCACTCTCTCGCAACCATGGCAACCACCCTTTTGCCACACAGGACCTGCCCACTTGCGCGTATCCAGATCGTACCTGTTCGCGTGCTTGTTTGAGCTTGAAGATGCAAAACTCTAGCCTCGCGAGACCATCCTGATCTCAGCGAGCTTTCAAGGTTTCACTCGCAGATCAGTCTGGATACTTTCCGTTAAAGAAAATTTGGGAGCAGTTCACCAACGAACGTCCAATCAGCGTTGGCTTTGAGGCGGGTTGAGGTATGACGCAATCAAGCGGAAGCAACGCGATCTAGAAACATTTTCAGACACCGGTAGTCCTAATTCTTTTAGCCGTTGGCTAATGCTTTTTTCTCTTGCATCCTTCTTGTGAAATATGGACCGGGCAGCTGAAATGGTGCCTTTTATTCGCAAATTGTAGTTACATAAACGGCAAATATCCTTTGCCGACATGTTGCTTATTTGCTGAGCTAACGAGCCTTTACCTGCAGCAGCAAGTTCAGTACGTCATGTGCTTCGTTGATCTGATTGGTTGATTTGGCCCGTCTATCACCAACATAGGCCAATCAGCTAACCAGTATTTTCGCCCCTTACCAAAACTACTTCAACGGAAGGTTTCCAGATGGATATGCGGAGCAAATCCATCTGGGCGGAGTCAGGTTAGCAAAACTCGACGGCAGCAGGTCCTCTTGTCTAAAAAGTGCTCCTTGCCCTGCACTTCGACTACCCCGTCCTCGGCCTCTACTTACTCGGACCCTAATAGCAAAATCCTCTGCTTCGCCCTCAACCACGGATCTGTCCTCGAGCTGACGATGCGGTACTTGCTGTCTTATACTGTCTATGGGTAACTTACTTGTCTCGGGTGTGTAGTCCTCATCAGAATCAACAATGCTTTCATCAAGCAAACTCTTACATGCAGAACACCATATATATGAAATCACCATATATATAATATATAATGAATCTTACATGAAATACCTCTTTCATCACAGTGTAAATGATGGCAATGGAAAAACGTGCATCATGCAACCTGTTTTTAGCTTTGCCTTATAGATAGCTAACTAGCTCGTTGCAGCGAATCAATATTGTAAGCTTTACCAATATCAATATGCTAGCTTGATAGAGAGTAAGTAAAATCCAACTTATTTGTTTATCTTCATAATGGTAGTTAGATTTTTTTATTTACATGTGTTTCTGACATGATGTCACTACATGCACTTCTTCCTCCCTCTCCGCTCGTCTGAGGTAAATAATGCGTCTTCAGCTCAGCTGTCGGAGTTGCGCGTTCATGTGTTTTGGGGGCGTGGCTTGGAAGGAGCCAAGAAGGGAGGGGGTGAAGTGAATGGAAATAATGAGCTGTATTTAAAACAGTCGTGAGAGGTCTACAGACACTCGATTTTTATACTTTCTTTTTCAGAGTACTTAGATTTTAATTATGCATTGATATATACAGAAAGTTTAAAGAAATTTGGAAAAAAAGTTTTTTTTTCAATTCTGACCTACACAAACTTTAAATGTGAACTTCAGAATCCACAGACTCCATCTCATGCAGTATAGGCAAAAGCCAAGTGAGAGCATTGATGACTTTGTGACTAGAGACAAGAACTTTCCCAGATAGCAAAAGGCTGTTTGATGTCCTATTGACATCTGGCAGACGTATTTTAAGAGTGCTTGCTCATCTGCAAGACGCGTTCTGCTAGGACGTTTCCTGCAGATGTCAAATAGACGTTTAGAAGATGTCTCTTAAGATGTAATGAACATCTAATAGACGTCTATTTGACATCTGACGGGAAGCGTCCTATAGACAGTCTTTGCAGATGGACACGCTTGAAATACATCTGCCAGATGTCGATGGGACATCAAAGCACTTTTGTGTTATCTGCAGTAGCACTGAAATGCCAATTCACTGACGATGAGCTCAGATGAACGCTTTAGTGACACTGATAAGCTGCCAGTACTCCTTTTGATTCCTTAAGAAACGACCTATACAGCAAACCTAAAGGTCACCCCATTGCCGAAGTACTAGCAAAGGGACGAAAGTACGAAGCCTTAGCAGCTGGTAATGAACAGATACAACAACTTGGTACGTCACAGAGCTGAAAATGTCCATGCTGTAACAAGAGGATAAGAACGTGTCAAAACTGCAACACAAACCACAAGCCAAGGCAGTCTCCTGCAGTACAACGATATGTGCTCTATGTGTGTGAAACAGAGGCCACTGGGCAAAATGCTGTAAAAAGAGCAGACGGCAGAGACAGCTATCCAGCCATGGCAAAAGAGAGTAAATCAGCGAAAACGTGACAGATACCAAAGCCAGCGCTCACCCATGGAAAGACCACAAACGCAAAGACGAGTCCAGCATCAGCACTGTAGACAGCACTAAAGACGATGAATATACATACCAACAACACTTTTACTCCACCACCATCAGTGCAAAATGCATGCATAGCATTCATGTGAAACCACCTAGAGATGAGACATACACAACTCTGAATGTTAAACCACCTCTCTTGCAAGGACATGGTTACATGCTTCGCCTGAAGATAGATACAGGGGCATCTGGAAACACGCTTCCACTGCGTACATTCAAACAGATGTATGGTGCATCACCACAAAGCATGGAACATCTCAAATCAGCATCCAATGTAAAATTGACGTCATACACTGGTGATGTGATCCCCTGCTTTGGAACCATCAACATGCCATGCCAGTACAAAAAGTCCAGATGGATAGATGCAAAATTCTATGTCGTTGACGTCCCTGGACCAGCCGTGGTTGGACTACCCACAAGTGAGCTCCTCAGCCTTGTGACAGTAAATGTTGATGTGACGACTGAAAGAGAAAACAATGGACATGAAGGACGACAAACAAAAGTGAGTACCCAACAACACATAAAAGGCATCAAAGAACTAAAAGAGAAATACCCAGACCAATTTGATAAAATTGGCAGTTTCAGTGGCACAGCAAAGCTCATCCTAAAGGAAGATGCTAATCCATTCATCGACCCACCACGAAAATGCAGTATCCACATCAAGGACAAACTTCAAAATGAGCTGAACAAACTTGTCGATCAAGGAGTCCTGCGAAAAGTAGAAAATCAGACAGATTGGTGTTCTAGCCTTGCCTTCAGCACCAAAAAAGACGGATCACTTCGAATCTGTTTAGACCCTCAGAAACTAAATGCAAGCCTGAAGAGGTGCCCTCACAAAATTCCAACTGTGGAAGAACTTAACCCAAATTTGCAAATGCAAAAGTGTTCAGCAAGCTAGACGCAAAAGCCGGATACTGGTCGATACATTTTGATGAGAAGTCAAAAATTCTAACCACGTTCCGCACTCCTTTGGCAGATACTGCTGGAGACGATTACCATTCGGTCTCAGTGTGTCCCAAGACCTTTTCCAAGCCAAAATGGACCAAATTCTTGAAGGTCTTCATGGTGTAATCAGCATAGCAGACGATGTTGCAGTTTGTGGAGTTGACGAAGAGGAACACGACAGGAATCTGACAAGCCTGATGGAAAGAGCTGTAGAAACAGGTCTGGGGTCTCATTTATAAAACTGTGCGTAGGATCCTTACTAAAAGTGTACGTGCGCCCGAAAGCCAAAAATGGCGTGCGCCAAAAAATACTCGGATTTATAAAACCGTGCGTACGCCAGAACCTGCGCATAATTCCCTTTATAAATCCCAGTCAGTGGAAGAATGCGCGCACATGCGTCTCCTCCCCGAAATAACCATATATGGAGCTTACAACGCCTAGTTTAAATATGCATATCCTCATCTGCATATCATTTGCATGTGATTATTCATCCACGTGATACCATGTTAACGTACAAGACGTCAGGAAAATATGAAATATGATGTGCCGTGTCACAATTATTATTTTCTCAGACAATCTGCTATTATCAGCAATTATCTCTAGATAAAACATTAAAACCCTGCATGCCAGAGGGAAAGTGTTGAAAAGAATTGCATCCACAACAAATATATATTTCTATTTATTGAATATATATTTTTTGTAAGTTCTCTGTCACGGTTAGTAAATTCATTGATTCCTTCTTGTCTCGTGTTTCTGTTGTTATCTGTGTGTGTGTGTGGGTGTGAGTGGGCGTTGCCACTCCATTCCGCTGATCAGCTCTGCTGATCAGCGCGCCAGCTGACAATCATCCTCTCACCAGCTGCAGCTCATTCTATCCCCTACATATACTCACAGTTTTCTCCTCTCATTGTCAGATCGTTGTATGAAGTCCTCTGTGTTTGTGTTTGATCCCTTCCTGTCGGCGTGTCTGCTCGTGTCCTGTTCGTGTTCCCTGGATTCTCACCTGGATTATCACCGCCGTGGATCACCGCACTTCACTCGGACCTTCACTTCACTGCACTTCTGATCATCACCGGATCCCTGGCCATCCAGTCCCTGCGTTACCAGTCTTGTGTGTTTTGTGTCATTCTGACCGTGGACAGAGTTAATAAAGCTTTCACCCGCATCTTTGCTTCCGTGGTTCTTGCCGTTACAGAACGATCTGACGCATTATGGAAGCAGCGGGTGAGACCAACCCATTGGAAGAGTTTGTTAACTCTAGTATCCAACGCATGGAAACACAGGAGAAGAACCTGAACGAGACGGGACGTGCCGTTCAAGTACTGGTGGCGCAGGTGTCCGAGCTCACCCAGCAGATACAACAGCTACGAGTTCCCACTGCGCCCCCGCACCGGCCGTTCCCTTCATTCCACCTGAGGGAGCTTCCCAGTCAGAACCCCGCCTACCCATCCCTCAAACCTATGATGGTGAGCCCAGTTTTTGTCGCGCATTCCTAACACGCTGCTCTATGCATTTTGCCCTGCAGCCCCGCACATTTTTCCAGGAGGCATCCAAGGTGGCATTCGTGCTGACTCTACTGACTGGGAAAGCGGCCCTTTGGGGAACGGCGGTGTGGGAAAACCAGGATCCATGCTGTGCCTCGTTCCAGGAACTCGCCGCCGAGATGAAGAGAGTGTTTGACAGGGCGGTTGCCGGGAGAGAGGCGGCTCGGATGCTTGCAGAGTTACGACAGGAGGAGAAGTCGGTTTCTGATTACTCTATCGAATTTCGCACCCTGGCGGCTGAGTGTCACTGGAACGAGGAAGCGCAGTGGGACATGTTCCTGCATGGGCTGGCTGACCGCGTTCAAAAGGAAATCTACGCCCTGGATCTCCCAACATCACTCAACGGACTCATTGATCTGGCCCTTCGAGTGGACACTCGCCTGTCCAGAGCGGAGAGAAGAGTGCCCGCCAATCGGGCCAGGGGAGGAGTTGAGAACCCACGGTCCAGCGCGGGGACGCGGTCAGCCCCGTCTACGATCACGAGCCCATGCAGGTAGGGCGAGCTCGGCTTTCCCGGGAGGAGAAGGAAAGGCGGAGGTCCCAAGGACTGTGTCTGTACTGCGGGGCCGCTGGACACCTAGCTTACAACTGTCCAGTAAAAGGCCAAGCCCGACAGTAAGGTTGAGGCTACTGTCGGGTGGGATCTCCGCTGCGAAGACCTCATCTACATCGACTCTCCTCCCGGTAAGACTGAGATGGTCAGGCCACAATCACGACTGTCGGGCACTGGTGGATTCTGGGGCAGAAGGTAACTTCATGGACCATGGTTTTGCAATAAGATTTAACATTTCCCTTCTACCACTCACCAGTAGCATTGCAGTTCAGGCACTCAACGGCCAAGATCTCCCCACCATCTCTCTCATCACCGGACCCATTACACTCATCACATCTGGAAACCACACAGAGACATGTTCCTTTTACATCATGGACTCACCACTTGCACCCATTGTTCTCGGACACCCCTGGTTAATCAAGCACAACCCCAAGATCGACTGGCTCAAGAAATCTGTGTTAGAATGGAGTGGTAGATGTCATGAGTCCTGTCTGGTGTCGGCCTGTTCGTCTGTTTCTGTCTCTGTGTTTCAGGAGGAGGCAGTGGATTTATCTAACGTGCCCGCGGAGTACCTGGACCTGAAGGAAGTGTTCAGTAAGTCTCGGGCTGCTTCTCTACCTCCTCATCGTCCCTATGACTGTGCAATAGATTTATTGTCAGGTAAGTCTCCGCCTAAAGGCAAGTTATACTCACTTTCGGTACCGGAGAGGGAGGCCATGGAGAAATATATTTCTGATTCTCTAGCAGCTGGGTTCATCCGCCATTCTTCTTCTCCAGCGGGGCGGGGTTCTTTTTTGTGGGGAAGAAGGACAGATCTCTGCGACCTTGCATTGATTACCGAGGGCTGAACAACATCACGGTGAAGAATACTTATCCTTTGCCGTTGATGTCTTCAGCCTTCGAGAGGTTGCAGGGGGCGTCTATCTTCACGAAATTGGATCTACGTAATGCTTATCATTTGGTCCGCATTAGAAAGGGGGATGAATGGAAGACTGCTTTTAACACCCCTAGGGGGCACTTTGAATACTTGGTCATGCCCTTCGGGCTGTCCAACTCCCCAGCAGTCTTCCAGGCTCTCGTCAATGACGTGCTGCGAGATATGGTTGATCAGTTCATTTATGTCTACCTGGATGACATATTGATGATTACAATCGACAGGTAAGGGAGACTGAGAACGCCAGGAGGCGTTCTCAGGAGGAGGGGTACTGTCACGGTTCATAAATTCATTGATTCCTTCTTGTCTCGTGTTTCTGTTGTTATCTGTGTGTGTGTGGGTGTGAGTGGGCGTTGCCACTCCATTCCGCTGATCAGCTCTGCTGATCAGCGCGCCAGCTGACAATCATCCTCTCACCAGCTGCAGCTCATTCTATCCCCTACATATACTCACAGTTTTCTCCTCTCATTGTCAGATCGTTGTATGAAGTCCTCTGTGTTTGTGTTTGATCCCTTCCTGTCGGCGTGTCTGCTCGTGTCCTGTTCGTGTTCCCTGGATTCTCACCTGGATTATCACCGCCGTGGATCACCGCACTTCACTCGGACCTTCACTTCACTGCACTTCTGATCATCACCGGATCCCTGGCCATCCAGTCCCTGCGTTACCAGTCTTGTGTGTTTTGTGTCATTCTGACCGTGGACAGAGTTAATAAAGCTTTCACCCGCATCTTTGCTTCCGTGGTTCTTGCCGTTACATTCTCAGTAATGATTTCATATAGTTTAAGTGTTTAACTCCATAAACGAGAATGGCATATTTAATCTAAATGTTTATATCAGAGGTAAAACATAGTTTGAACCATTATTTCATTTATTTAAACTGTTATTGAGAACGTGCACTTTATTATATTAGAATACTCATGAAGATTTACGGTTCATCTGCCGTTAGATTATGTGCGTCAGTTTCACTAAACGGACCAAGCACGTGCTGGCGCGGACACTTAAGAAGGGATGGATATTGGCTTCAAGTGATTGGCTTGGTGAGTGAAATTTTATTTGTAGGCTATTTTCTTTTTGTAGCATATAGATAGGCTATAATTTTCTTTAGATTTTCGGTCTAAAAGTGACCAAAAAGACATTTAACAGCTCACCATCGGTGTCTCCAATTCCCTTTGTCTCCAGAATGTGCGTACGCACGGCTCAAAGTTTGCTTAAAGGTGCGCACATTCTCCCGTCAAGTTTGTTTTTTATAGATCACAAACTTTGCGTGGAAACTGGCGTGCGTACGTTTCCAGCCCCGTTTTGTGCGTACGCACGCTTTATAAATGAGACCCCTGGTGTTTAACAGTGACAAATGTATCATTAAACAGCAGAGCATATCCTTTTTGGCAACCTGTACACAGACAAAGGCATCAGACCAGATCCAGCCAAAATCCACGATATACAAAAAATGCCAACGCCACAGAGCAAAGATGACCTTTATGGATTCATGGGCATGTTAGACTACCTGTCACCCTACATACCAAAGTTTGCTGATAAAGCCCACAATCTGAGAGGATTGTTAAAGAGTGACTCACAATGGGTATGGGACTCTGAGTTATCAGAAATGCTTCGATGACCTAAAGGAAACAGTGACTGTTGATGCTTGCTTAAAAGTACTACAATCCAGCAGCCACCCTCGCACTGGAGGTAGATGCATTCACAGAGAGGCATTGGTGTAGCACTGGTGCAAGACAACAGGCCCATTGCTTTCGGTTCGAAGACATTAACTGAATGTCAATCAAGATACAGCAACATTGAAAGAGAAATGCTTGCTATTGTGTATGGTATGCAGCGATATCACACATACTTGTATGGCAAGTCATTCAGTCGTAGTAACGGACCACAAACCTCTCGTCACCATATGCACAAAGCCTCTGCATGCTGCTCCTCCCGAATTTGAAGACCCTGAGCATCATACTGTTGCAATTGTAAACTTCTCCCCAAACAAACAGGAGATTCTCAGAACTGAGACTGCAAAAGACCCCAAGCTCAGTGCGCTAAAAGAAATCATCCATCAGGGATGGCCAGACAGAATTCAAGACCTGCCAAAAGACCTACACAGCTATTGGCCTTTCCGAGATGAACTTGCCATAGAAGCTGGAGTTTTATTTAAGGGCAGACAAGTGCTTATTCCAGAATCAATGACCAGCGACATTCTGACTCAACTCCATGCAGCCCACCAAGGTATCAAAAAAACATGCAGGTTGGCCAGAGAAAGTGTATATTGGACAAAGATAAACACAGACATTGAGAAAACTGTGCAGATCTTGCAGTACCTGTGCAGAAAATCAAGATGCACAACCAAAGGAACCTCTCATTCCACACAAAACACCCACAAAGCCATGGCAATACCTGGCTTCAGATCTATTCAGATCCATGGACATCAGTATCTACTTACCGTGGACAGGTATTCCAAGTACCCATTCAGTCGATGAAATGCCCATATCAGTAAGTAGCCATGCAGTTGCACAAAAAAATGCAAAGTTACACGTCTTTATTTGGTCGACCAGATGAAATAATGACAGATAACGAACCACAGTAGCATGGGACAATCTTTCAGGAAGTTCATAGCTGATTGGGGAATAGAACACATCACAAGTTCACCACACTACCCAAAAAGCAATGGATTTATTGAAAGACATGTGAGACATCAAATCCATCATAAAAGAAAAACAATGCAACACAAAGGAGATGTACAAGTGATTTTGATGCTCCAGCTAACAAGGCATTGCAATAATACAATTCTAGAAAAAAACAGAGTGTTCATTCATTTTTCAGCTACAGGAAAAGACAGCATGGGCCGTAATCTAGATATATTTCTAAGATGAAAGAAAGAAACTTTAACAGTATTACGAACGTGAAGGTCGAATGTTAGATTAGTCGAAAATTCTCCCAAGTTTTTTAATTTAGATTGGAACTGAATTAACGATCCATCCACATGTAATGCTACAGGTTGCACACTACGTAAATGGTGAAGGCGAACCAATAAGCATCACCTCTGTCTTGTCACTATTTAAGCATAGAAAATTAGAAGACATCCAGTTTTTAATAACTGTGATACAGTTAGAAAGATGTGATACGGCCGTATTTACATCAGATTTTCAGTGAACATAAATCTGGGTGTCGTCCGCATAAAAATGAAAATCAAGACCTAGTGACCTCAAGAGCTGGCCAAGAGGAAAAATATAAAGAGTGGAAAAGTAAGGGGACCCAAAATTGAACCCTGAGGAACACCAAATTTGACCATGCCAACCTCAGATCTGCAGCCACCTAACACAACAAATTGTTTGCGAATAGAAAAATAAGACTTAAACCAGCTCAAAGCAGAGTCAGATACACCAAAGACAGACTCTAAGCACGAGAGTAAAATGCTATGATCAATAGTGTCAAAAGCAGTATTAGAAGAATGAATTAGTATTAGTATTGATCAGGATCCAGCATCGGAAGCCATCAATAAGTCATTTGTAAATTTGACTAATGCTGTCTCAGTGCTATGCATTTTACAAAAGCCAGATTGCAGAGACTCAAAGAGGTTATTTACAGACAAATGTGAAAGCAGTTGTGAAGCAACAATACGTTCTAAAATTTTGGCAATAAAAGGGAGACTAGAGATGGGGCGAAAAATTTGTCAGATTCTCAAAATCACAGCAATTTGTTTTTGGAACAGGGGTTACAGCAGCAATTTTAAGTGCAGATGGCATAACACCGTAATGCAGAGAGTCATTTATAATACTCAATACAGCCAGATACAAAGAGAGAAAAGCATGACTGAAACAACTTCAATGGCATGGGGTAAACACACGAAGTGGCAGCCTCATTTTTAAACCACATCACACAGGGATTGATAATCTAACATGAAAAAATCTGAAAGACAAACACCAGAAAATTCCATGTTACTTCAATTTTGGGGTGACAGTTGTATTAGTATAATAATCTGATCTCTTATCCCCTCGATTTTATTGCCAAAAAACACAAGAAACTTGTTACATAATTGAACAGAAGGAGGGATGTTAGAGATGTTATTTCATCTTCAAAAGATTGTTGATGGAATTAAACAATTTTCTTGGGTTATCTTGATTACTTGCAATAATCTGGGAGAAATGAGCAGACTTTCTCGGAACACAATTCCCGCCTATGTCTCTCCAAGCTTTCTTTTCATGCCAGATGATACACAGTTAGTCCAGTTGAGCGCCACCTGCGCTCCATTTTGCGACACTGAGTTTTCATTGCCGCAGATCATCGTTGTACCACGGGGCAGATCGTTTGAAGAGACAGCACGAGACGTCAGAGGAGCAAAAGTGTCCAAGCCAGATGAAAGAATTGTGTTCAACCGGTTTACTTTATCATCCAATGCATCAGATGGTAAAATACAGCTGATAGCAGGGTCAATAAAGTCAGAGAAGTCAGTAGGTGCAATAGATCTCCACTTACGGTAATGAATAATACGGGAAGTAGTAGTAAGTAAAACAGGTAGCTCCAGGTTGAAAAGAATGGCTAAGTGATCAGATAACCCAAAATCAGATACAGACAACTCAGACACAAGTGTACCATTTTGAATCACAAGATCCAACATGTGGCCTTTGTTGTGTAGGACAGTCCACAACCTGATGTAACTCAAAGCACTCTAACAAAGATGCAAAGTCTCTAGTTGAAGTAATGTCTTTTTTGTCCATGTGTATATTAAAATCACCAAGAATTAACATTTTCTGAAATTTTAAAACCAACACAGACAATAGTTCAGCAAAATCGAGATTCTTTGTTACCCTTGGGGGGTCTGTACACAGTCACAATGACCGTAGATGAGGCAGCAGAAACACTTACGGCAAGGCATTCAAATGAGGTAAATGAAGGGATATCCACAGGACACAGCCCTAGAGGCTGTTTAATATGGCAAGCCATTTTAGCATTTAAAACCTAAGTCTGACTATCCAGAATTAACATTGTAGATATCAACAAAGTCTTTCTGACTAGTCGTAATTACATTTTGGATAGTTGGAATTGTCATTCAAGATATCTGTAACGTAATTGTGACTAGTCGAAACTACAGGTAGAGATATCTATAATTGAGTTTTGACTAGGCAAAACTGAATTACAGATATCAGCAATTACATCATTGAAAACGACATTCAACTCGTCACACATCTTATATGACAATTGCAGATATCTGTAATTCAGTTTTGACTAGGCAGAATGAAAGTTAAAGATATCTCAAACGTCATTGTGCATGTACACAAATTATTGTGCATGACATTGCGTAATTTCCCCTCCCCTCCATAATCAAAGAAGAAGTGGGTTAATTTCCTTATTTCTATGAATGGAAGAAGAAAGAAGCTGTCATGGTGTTGGCCATAATTGAAAAAAAAAACAAAAACAAAAACAAAAATAAAAACACCAGAAAATGTTTCCAGCATGACACAAATTGTATTCATTAGCATTAGCCTGTAGGTTTCTCAAAAACATTAGCAACATGTTCAAGATATCTATACCTTGATAATAGATATCTACAATTCAATTATGACTATCCCTAACTCCAGTTTGAGATATCTACAAAGTTATTTTGACTAGTCATAATTCCAGTTACAGATATCTACAATGTAATTTCGCCTAGTCAAAACTTAATTCAAGATATCTGAAATGGAACATGTAGATATCTTGAATTGAGTTTAATTAAAGATATCTTGAACCGGAGTTATGACTAGTCAGAATCAAATTGTAGATATCTCAAACTGGATTTACAGATATCAACAACTGAGTTGCAGATATCCGTAATTCACATAGTGGATATCTCCAACCGAATTGTAGATATCTGTAATTATAAACCCCATACAAATGAATGGCAAAAGTGATGTCATTTGTCCTAGGAAGAACTTCTTTGTGGATATCTGAAATGACAATTATGGATAGGAAGAATGTAGTTGCGGATATCTGAAATGTTCTTTTTGACTGGGCAAAACTGAATTACAGATATCTGTAACACATATCCAGTCTAGCTGTTAAATGTTAAAATGGCTTTCCATAGTTTAAACAGCACAATGATACCGCCTCCTCGACCAGTTGAACGCCGAAGATCACATAATCCATATCCCTCAGGAGTCAGTTCATTGAAGAGTAGACCATCGGAATCTTTATGCCAGGTTTCTGTTAAACATATGAGATCCCAGTTTTGGTCCATAATTAGGTCACAAACAGTCAAGGCTTTTTTATTAATCGAGCGCACATTTATCAATGCAGATTCCAGCGATCGTGTCGGAGCAGCCGAGGCTGGTGTAGTCACCTCATGGAAGACTGCCAAATTATCAAAATTAGCTTCAGGCGACTTCAGCGGTTTATGCAGAGCCATGGCGACTTCAGCGGTTTACGCAGAGCAGTTGAATAAAATACATTATTTTGAGACGAACCTAGGTAACCACACCGTGATGATCGATGCAGGTAGCGTTTTGGGCGAAGTATTCCATAGGTAGTGCAAAGAGCACGGGGATCAGTTCTCAAAGCATGTTTCCCATTAAGGTTCAACAGCTGGCGAGAGGTGTACCTTATGGCCATTGTAGAAGAGTCTCAGTAGATATCAATGTCGCAATTGCGTAAGTCCTGGATCACGCAACTGTTGATGATTAATAGTCCGCAGACACCCAGAAACAGCAGCAGTAATTTAATAGCGCGATTCCACATCACGATGGATGACATGTACAGGCTACCTTTGAAGCTTATGGGGGTAATTTAAAAGTATATAAATATTCAGTTTAAATATTAAAACAGACAATTGACCCGGAGAAAGGAGCGCGCCACCACACGCGCCAGCGTTCCCTTTCAACCGGAAGTGATATCTCTTGTTGTCGTATTAGTTGTCTGAGATGTTTACACATTTATGTTAAACGGGGGATGTTGTGATAGTCTACGTAATACATGTGTATGTAAGACGCTGTGTGCGTGTACCGGAAGTGTATGCTATATTGAACATGTGAACCCCAAGTAAAGATGTTCGTACAACTACCTCTGATGCTGTCGAGTAATACTTCGGTGTCCATACTGCCTAGCAGTGCGAATAAATCGCGCTGCGGCAAGGTAGAATGGGGAAACTCAGGCTAGCGTTTTGGTCAATCGAATCAGAAGTAGACGAAGGAGACACTTACCTGTTTACACCTGGTGTTTTAATCCATCTCTTCAATCCACTTTCAACCACTTCTCCTGATTTCTTCGAGGGGAGGGTCTATGGGCGGGTAAATATATGTGAATAAATAAACTGAATAAAGTCATGCAAATTTACATAAAACTGAAAATGACAGAAAACATACAGAGAGCAGCAGCTTTCGTTCTTGCTTTGACAGCCGCAAGACCAGCCGAACGCCGTGAGTGTGTGTAGAAATCAGGGGCCGTATTCACAAAGAATTTTATCTTACCACTAGGAGTACTCCTAAATCGCACTAAAATATTTTAGCTAGGAGTTTTCTCTTAAAAGTTATTCACAACGCCTTTCAGACCTACTCTTAGTAAGGAAAAATGACAACTCCTAAACTAAGAGTGAGTCTTCGTTGCTATGGATGACGTCAATTTTCATGCACAAGCTTCCTCGCAATGATCACGGTGATTGGTTGTTAGATGACAGGGCCATCATGCGGAACATAACACAGCAACAAATCATGGAATTACGACATCTAAATATGTCTGTGTCTTACACAAAATAATAATAAGAAAAAAAAGTAATGTCATCAAAATGCATAGGCTATATAATGACATGTTTGTGCAGGCCCAGTGAAGTGTAATTCTAAAAAGGCAGAGAGAGAAAAGTCATGAATGAAATTATTCAAGGTAGCCTAAGGGCCTGCAGTGTTCACTTATCGGCGTCTTTTGCACGCTCAAGTTCGTTATTTTAAATGTAGGCGCGATTTGTGCACCCATTGTTTTTCCAAGCGCGTCCGTATGGAGCGGTGCGCGTGACAAGAACCAACCGGAGCGCAACCGCCAGGAGAATGCGGCACGCCTTGCGTTTTAGGCGCTATATGTGAATGGTGCCTAATGCACTAATGAAAACCTTAACTTGCCTAATAATGAAAAAACGACACTTGCATTAACACTTGCTTGGTTAATTGACATTCTTTTAGCCTAACTAGACTATTTAAAGCAAGGACATGTTGCTCATATTGAAGTAATGTAATAGTTGAATGACGGTGGATTATAAACTCGCCAAAATGGAAAAGAAAGCCCAACTGGACGCAGGATCAGTTACTGCTGCTGGCCCAGTTGGTGCTAGAAAAATTTTTTAAAAAATAAAAGTGAAATTCGGCATTGGGATTTCAAGCAAAACTAAGCATGAGACATGGGAGAGGATTTGTTTGCAGATGAATGCAGCATTCCCGCTTGTGTTGCGGACCCCAGGACGACTGCGAGAGGCGCTGGTGTCTCTACAATCCTTTGTGAATAGGTCTTAGTGAGTTAGGAGTCCTCTCAACTTCTTTTAAAGGTTGTGTAGGTCAGGAATTGAAAAAAATTTTTTTTTCCAAATTTCTTTTAAACTTTCTGTATATCAATGCATAATTAAAATCTAAGTACTCTGAAAAAGAAAGTATAAAAATCGGAGTGTCTGTAGACCTCTCACGACTGTTTTAAAGACAGCTCATTATTTCCATTCACTTCACCCCCTCCCCTTTTTGGCTCCTTCCAAAGCCATGCCCCAAAACACATGAACGCGCAATTCCGACAGCTGAGCTGAAGACGCATTATTTACCTGAGACGAGCGGAGAGGGAGGAAGAAGTGCATGTAGTGACATCAGTCAGAAACACATGTAAATAAAAAAATCTAACTATCATTATGAAGATAAACAAATAAGTTGTATTTTATTACTCTCTATCAAGCTAGCATATTGATATTGGTAAAGCTTACAATATTGATTCGCTGAACGAGCTAGTTAGTTATCTATAAGGCAAAGCTAAAAACAGGTTGCATGATGCACGTTTTTCCATTGCCATATTTACACTGTGATGAAGAGGAATTTCGTGTAAGATTCATTACATATATATGGTGTTCTGCATGTAAGAGTTTGCTTGATGAAAGCATTGTTGATTCTGATGAGGACTACACTCCCAAGACAAGTAAGTTACCCATAGACAGTATAAGACAGCAAGTACCGCATCGTCAGCTGCGAGGACAGATCCGTGGTCGAGGGCAAAGCAGAGGATTTTGCTATTAGGGTCCGAGGAAGTAGAGGCAGAGGACGGGGTAGTCGAAGTGCAGGGCAAAGAGCACTTTTTAGACAAGAGGACCTGCTGCGTCGAGTTTTGCATCTTCAAGCTCAAACAAGCACGACGAACAGGTATGATCTGGATACGCGCAAGTGGGCAGGTCCTGTGTGGCAAAAGGGTGGTTGCCATGGTTGCGAGAGAGTGACAGTCGCCTAAGCCAATCCATTGTTTCGTCCTGGTTTGAAATAATGAGCTGCGTTTAGTGCAGATTAAACGGCCTAGAGTCACTCGATTTTTATACTCTTTTTTTTCAGAGTACTTAGATTTTAATTATGCATTGATATATATATAGAAATTTTAAACAAATTTGGTAAAAAGTTTTTATAAAATTCTGACCTTCACTACCTTTAAGCTGTCTAGGGCTGCAACTAACGATTATTTAATAATCGATTAATCTGTCGATTAATTTGTCGATTAATCGAATGAATCGATAAAAAAAAACATTAATTTCCAATCCTTTATTAAAAAACAGAACTAAAAGGTGCAAATTCAGTGAAAAAAATCCAGAGCAAAAAAATGGACTAACAAAAAACATACACATGTATGCTTTACATCTGCCAACTATATAGGCTTTTTCAAAAATAAAGTGCACAAAAATGAGCTGTCAGAACAATAAATTGATTAAAAAAAATACAGAAAAATACCAATCAGAAAACTTAACAGGATTTGTTTGAACGTCAGAACTTGTTCTCTACACCACACTCGCACACACTCACAAACTCACACTCACAAACTTTGGACTGTGTTGTGTTTTGTTTTTGTCAAAGATGTTATAATCTTTAACAAAATGTTTGAAACTTTTTAACAAGCAAATGCACTTATGATCATTTTACCTATATTAGGTAATAATAATAGCAATAATAATAATTATATCAGAAGATAATATTTCTAATTTATCCTAATATTAATTATAAATACAATGAATATAAAATATGAATACAATATAAAGTAATATCAAATACAATGGATTGACCATCTCCTATTGTGTAAGGTATTTTTCCGCTCATCCTTTCCGAGCATATAGTGAAGTTTCTCTGAGTCATTTAGAGTGAAGTTTGAACAATTCAGTGCTGCAAATTGTGGAAAAAATATTCCCTTTGTAGTAGGCTACTTGGACAGACAAGAAAGTGTTTTCATCTGTCTATCTGATTCAAATCACAGTTTGCTAATTCAGTGGTAAGAATTTAATTGTTGTTTTTATTTATATCTTATATGCCTAATTATGTATTACTAGTATCAGAGACTGTCTAGTATGTACCAAATTACTAATGCTCAGACACACTCAGTCTCTCTCGTGCGCGATCTCGGACACACTCGGTCTCTCTCTCTCTCTCTCTATCTCTCTCTCTCTCTCTCTCTCTCTCTCTCTCTCTCTCTCTCTCTCTCTCTCTCTCTCTCTCTCTCTCTCGATGATCACGGAAACACTCAGGTCTCTCTCTCGCTCCCGCGTGAGCGATCTCGGACACATTCGAGTCCTCTCTCTCTCTCGTGATCACGGACACACTCGGTCTCTCGCTCTCGCCGTGAGCAGATCTCGGAGACTCGGGCACATTCGGTCTCTCTCGTGATCACGACACTTCGAGTCTCTCTCTCGCTCTCGCGTGAGCGATCTCTGACACATCGGTCGCTCTCTCTCTCGTGATCACGGACACACTCGGTCTCTCGCTCCCGCGTGAGCGATCTCGGAGACTCGGACACATTTGGTTCTCTCTCGTGATCACGGACACACTCGGTCTCTTCTCGCTTCCCGCGTGCGCGATCTCGGACACACTCGAGTCTGTCGCTCTCGCGACTCATCATCTGGCACACACTCGCTGTTTCTCGCTCCCGCAGTGAGCGATCTCAGACACATTCGGCTTCTCTCTCTCAGCGTCAGCGATCAGTCGCGGCACACTCGGTCTCTCTTCGTTTGAGCAAACTCCGCGAATTGAGCGACAGTGCGTGGAGCCGAGAGTGCTCCGCGCTCAACTCAAACTTTTTTTTATATTCAAACATTTCCGTGTCGTGCGACGCAACAGAATCGATAATGTAATTCGTTGCCAGACTATTTTAGGAAATGGATTTAATCGGATTTCATCGATTCGTTGTTGCAGCCCTAAAGCTGTCCCAGACTTAGGTGCTACTTTTAGGGCTAAAATGCTTTGTGAATTACTCTTAGTGAAAAAAATTAGGAGTCCTAAAGTTAGGAGTGACACGGCCATTATTTGTCAGGAGTTGCTCCTTAATTCGCCAGTTAGGAGCTACTTTTAGCTTTAAAATTATTTGTGAATACGGCCCAGGAATGGTGAGAGGACATTGTGTTTGGTATGTTTTTCAACTTCCAACCAAACTTGTGTCTTCAGCCGACAAAGCTTAAATCCCGTCTGGATAGTGCGCTTGCCATAATGTTTACGGCATTAGTTAGCACAGAGAATCTTTTGTGGCTATTCGAGTACATTCGACAACATGAGCGTTTACACTCACGAAAGCAATCCGGACTGGAAGTGGTTTAAAGTGAACAAGCTCTAAACATTTTAGAGCCTGTTTACACATGCATTTAGCGTTGTGTACTTGTGATCGATTGCATCTAATTCTTCCTAATTGTTATGATGCTGAAGGAGAGAACCCAGGCGCAGATGAAATGCAGACACTAAACGTTTATTAAAACAAAAACCCACAAGGGGGCAAAACAAAGACAAAACAAACGGGGAGATAACTAAACTAGAAAACACTTGACAAGACTATTAACTAACAGCAAATACAAGATCAAGACATTCTTCAAAGACAAGGTATTCACGGGTAGATACTCACAAAGAGAAACACGCAATGAGAAACAATGAACCAACACAGGACAGCAAACACAAGGGGATTATAAAGGGAGAAACTAATGAGAAGAACAGGTGACACAGACTACGCAATAATGACAGGATGAGGAACAAGGGGTTGGGGTATTAAACGAGACAACACAAGCACATGGCCCAAACAACAGACCATGCGCTTGTACACAAAACATGGTTCTGCCACAAGACTAGAAAAATCAATGACATGATGGCAGAATCATGACACTAAATTCCCACTTCTGAATTTTCGATTATGAGCTTGTTGCATTCAAGTGCTTTGTTGTCAGAAAGAACAGAAATCTTAGAGAGGCCACCAGGTTTATTCTTGCCAATTTACTAGGAAAATACCAAAATGATATCATTTAGCATCCTATTCACTGACAATCAAACATAACTAGGGAACTTGGGTATCAAAATTATTCTGAGCTTCCCAGTAGTAAATATGACTTGAGAGGGTGTTCATGTCCAGTTTTTAAGTAGGAAACGCGGTATTTACGATCTTATTCTGACAGCAGGTGAAGGAAGCATTAGGTGTAAATGGGGCCCTATAAGACCATTGTTTTTAATTGTTTGAAAACGTGTCTCTGAAAAGTGAATTTACTGCTAAGAAACTCTAGCATCTTTTGTTTGCTAATTGCACTTCTCTTATTTTGTATCTAATAATCCAGACATTTTTAAATGCGACTTAATTATCCAAAAACCTTCTGGGACCATTGTATGCTATTACTGTTTTTTTTATTTATTTTTTTTGATGACAACTTAATCACATGAACACAACCTGCTCACAGATATGTACTGATGGTGTCTCATTATATGATTTTCAGTCGATTTTCAGTATTGGCTTCATATGCAGTCGCTGTAGGGCTGCAGAGTTGTGCCAAATGAAAAGGGTCTTTTTCAAGGATTCTTCACAACCACACATTTGTCATGTTTTATTTTCTCTTTCTGTAATAAATGAATTATGTTCATTAATTCATTTATAATCTTTTTATTATTAAATTTAATCATAACCATTTATAATAATCATTTAAACCATTTATATACTCATTTCATTGATTCATTCATTGATCTGTCGTTTTATTATTTTTCCATTGTCATTATAGAACATGTGTTCATAGTTGGTGTAGGTCAGAGTAGTGCATGTCATCAATCAAGTTACAAACCTGTAAAGAGAGGTTTAATGCCACAGGAATAAGACATAGAGCCTAAACAGTTCAAGCTCAGTCTAGACAGCTAGCCTTTTGCGGTCTTCGTATAGGGTATACACATCATCTTAGGGTAATTTTAATCAAAATAATAGTTTTTATTTAAACAAATGTAATTTTACTCTGTTTATTAATGTTTATTAATGTTTTAATCAAACCTGAAAAAGATGTACAAAGATCTGAAATGATGTACAAAGATCTGAAGAGAAATGTTGGAGCTTTTAGAGTTTCATCATTTATTTCAATATTCTTTTTTTTATATCATTGTACAAATTTAATCTACACTTCAGTTACTAACTGTGCCAGAACAGATATGAACAGTTATATTACATGTTGAGTTCAAATACATGACATGAACATCAAAATGCAATGAACTGAAGAGCAATATCAAATGAACAAATAAAGCAGTAACTTTGTCTCTTTCGCTCTCCCTCTCTGTCTCTCTGTATGTGTGTGTACACAGTATGCGGTGGTTCCATATTTTGGACTATTTTATTTGACACATTAGAAGAGAACATTTTTTATAGTCTCACAAATGTATTCCTCTGTTTGTGTGAGTGTGTGTGCACGTGCAAGCCTGATAATTCTGCATTATGAATGTTTTAGCATTGTTAGAGCATCTATAAACTTCTTTTTTTCAAGCAAACAAAAAAACAGATATCATTACAATTAAGTTTTTTGTTTGTGTAGATCTAGAAAGTGTTGAGAGCCGTACAAAGTTTCATATCATTTGGACAAAGAGAACATTCAAAAAAATTCTGCAAAAGTCATTTGTGAGTCAAAAGGACCCGAAGAACGCTCAAGGGCTAGAGCAGATTCGGAGAATCTGAGACAAGTTGTTTTTTTGTTAATTTAACTCGCTATGTCCGTCTCATTGAAATCACTGAGTTGTTAGCTACTGCAAGTTTAATCTTTTAGATCAGCTGCTTTCAAAAATAAATGTTATTTTTTTGTGAACCAGTTTATTTAAAAGAATCTGTTCAAAAGACTGCCCAATATTGTTTGTGAGAAATAAGTATTTTACCCATAAAAAGCAAGATGTATACCTTGTGTCACTCTTAGAAACATCAGCTATGGACACAATGATCATATTCTTAGACCCTGTAAGTCTGCACATTAATCTATACATACAATTTCTTAAAACAGCTGTCACGAATACAGCCTCTGGGCTCCCTCCACTCACCACCAGAGGTCACCATCTCCTGAGTTCTAACCCATTGGACTACATTTCCCATATTCCCCGTACCTGGGGCTGATTAGTCTCACAGGTGTTTCACATTGACTCTCCCTATTTAAACTGTTCTTTCAGTCTCATCCTTGCGAAGTCTTGTCTTGCAAACATTTCTGAGCGTTTATTCTGTGTGTGATTACCTGTGTATGACCTGGACTGTTTTCTGGACCTTGATTCTTCGCTGCCTGCCCATTCTGATTGCTTCTGCCTTGTTATTGGATTATTCTGTGTGTTTGCCACCTGCCCTGATATTTAGCCTGAACTGTGACTTTGATTCTGCCTTTTCTACGTTACCATTGAAGCCTGTGATTGACCTTTATCTGTTTGACTTGCATTCTGTTCTAATAAAGCTGCATATGGATCATCAGGACACTGCCTCCGCGTCACAGAAGACTTCGCCAGATCTCGATCCAGCAGCATTCTACCACTTTACCAATGAAGTCACTGCACAACCATCGGTACTGGCCACCCACCAGCAACAGCTCAACCGATTGAGTTCAATTACTGAGGATCTGGTAAAGGCTTTACAAGCACTTCAGCTCCCAGCACCCATCGAACCTGTTCCACCCCCACTCCGCCTCAGGCATAGGCTATTCCTAACACCACTAGTCCTCGTCTCACCTTCCCGGAAAAATTTGACGGATCTCCAGACAAATGTAAGGGATTTTTACTTCAGTGTTCTATGTTCGTCAATCAACAACCCATGTTGTATCCTTCAGATGAAAACCGCATCGCATTTGTGTGTTCACTTCTTACGGGGAGAGCGTTGGAATGGGCTACCGCAGTATGGAGTGAGGATAGACCAACCTTCCCTTCATTCAGGGAATTATTCAACGCTTCAAAGAGGTGTTTGAGCACTCTGTTGGAGGAAAGAAAGCGGGTGAGCAATTGCTAGCCCTTCGGCAAGGAAGAGGTTCAGCGGCGGATTATGCGTTATCTTTTCGTACTCTCGCTGCTCAGACGGGATGGCCCGATGATCCTCTTAAGCTCCCACTACCGTAAAGGCTTATCAATGGAGTTGCAGTCTGAACTCGCCTGTCGCGACGAGGGCTATCACTGGATAAATACATCGATTTGTCCATTAAGATTGACAATCTCCTTCGATCTCGTCGGTATTAATCGTCCGCACACTTCTCCCATGACACTTGCTACAGCCAATGCAGACGTAGAACCCATGCAAATCGGCTTCACACGCATCAGCGAGGAGGAGAGAGAGACGCATTCGACAGAGCCTATGTTTGTACTGTGGATTACCAGGACATTTAAGAGCAACCTGTCCTACCCGACCATCCCGCAATCCCACTGTGGTGAGTTCGATTCCCAAATCCACTACTAGTTTAGAGATTGCAGTTACTCTGCAGCTAAATGGGAGGGTCATTGAGACAGTAGCTTTAATTGACTCAGGGGCTGCAGGAAACTTCATCGATATGTCTTTTGTGAAAAATAACAATATTCCCCTTGTTCCCTATGACTCTCATCTGGCAGTCGCAGCGCTAGATGGCCGACCTCTGGGCTCCGGTCGTATCACATTCACCACTGAAGATCTGCAGTTGAGCACTGGAGTCCTCCACACTGAAATCATCCGTCTGTTTGTTTTTCAATCACCACAAAATCCCATCATCCTTGGACTTCCCTGGTTAGAGCTTCACAACCCTTCTATTTCCTGGACTAAGAAGCAAATCATTCAATGGTCAGACTTTTGTCGTCACAATTGCCTTCACAACTTGCCCGTTAAACAGGGGAGCGAGACTTCCTTAACAGAGCTACTTCCCAGTGTCTATCAGGATCTAGCCGAGGCATTCAGCCAGGTGAAAGCATCACACTTACCTCCGCACCGAGCCAGTGACTGTGCCATAGAGCTCCTCCCAGGATCACAACCTCCCAAGGGCAGAGTCTTTCCGCTGTCACAATCCGAAGCAGAGGCTATGAGATCCTACATTCAGGAGGAACTCAGCAAAGGTTTCATTCGTCCTTCCAAGTCACCCGCATCAGCAGGCTTCTTCGTCAAGAAGAAAGATGGAGGTCTTCGTCCCTGTATTGACTATCGATCTCTCAATAAAATCACAACCAAGTTCCGTTATCCTCTGACCACTCGTACCGGCAGCCCTTGAACAACTCAGACAAGCAAGATATTTCACCAAATTGGATCTTCGTTGTGCCTATAATCTCATTCGTATTCGTGAAGGGACGAGTGGAAGACTGCATTCTCCACCACGACGGGGCACTACGAATATCTCGTTATGCCGTTTGGCTTGTCTAATAGCCCTTCCGTGTTTCAGGCTTTCATTAACGACGTTTTCAGAGACATGCTGAACCAATGGATAATTGTTTACATTGATGATATCCTCATTTATTCTAATACTTATGAGGAGCACGTTAAACACGTCAGAGCGGTCCTGAAACGTCTCATTCAGCATCAATTGTATGCCAAAGCAGAGAAGTGTGAGTTCCACCAAGAGACCATCTCCTTCCTTGGATATGTGATCAGCTCGGGAGGGGTCGCCATGGACGAGAAGAAGGTACAGGCGGTAGTTCACTGGCCCCAACCTTCTACTCTCAAGGAACTGCAACGCTTCTTAGGCTTTGCCAATTTCTATCGGCGGTTCATCCGTAACTTCAGCAGTATCACTGCTCCCATGACATCCATGACCAAGAAGGGAACTCAACGACTAACCTGGTCTTCAGCAGCCGTAGCAGCTTTCCAGTCACTAAAGGAGAAATTCACGACTGCTCCCATCCTACACCACCCCGATCCCGAACGTGAATTCATAGTGGAAGTAGACGCTTCAAGCACAGGCATTGGAGCAGTTCTTTCACAACGCCAGGGGGAACCTCCCAAGCTTTTTCCCTGTGCGTTCTTCTCCCGTAAATTGAACTCTACCGAGCAGAATTATGACGTTGGCAACCGCGAACTTCTCGCAATGAAGGCAGCATTCGAGGAGTGGCGTCACTGGCTGGAAGGGGCTAAACATCCGTTCACTGTTCTCACTGATCATCGTAACCTAGAATATCTGAAATCAGCCAAACGACTCAATCATCGACAAGCCAGATGGTCACTCTTTTTCACCAGATTCGATTTCAGAGTTACTTATCGTCCAGGCTCTCAAAATACCAAGGCGGATGCTCTCTCTCGACTTTATGAGTCAGACCTCCTACCGCCAGACCAAGAACCCATCATTCCATCCACTATCATTCTCGCACCTGTGCAGTGGGACATACTAACAGAAATCGCAGAAGCCCAGATCATCGAGCCTCCACCGGCTGAAACTCCACCCAATCTTGTATATGTTCCACTAGCCCTAAGACAGAGGGTAATACAAATGGTACACAATAACCCAAGTTCCGGGCATCCAGGTATAACAGCTACTATACAGCTCCTCAACAACAAGTTCTGGTGGTCGTCTATACGAAGGGACACCATCACATTCATCCAAAACTGCACCATCTGCAATACCTCCAAATCTCAGCATCAATTACCTGCCGGCCTTCTTCATCCATTACCCATCCCACAAAGACCATGGTCACACATCGCAATTCGACTTCGTAACGGATCTGCCTCTCTCTCAGGGCCACACTACTATTCTCACGGTAATTGATCGTTTCTCAAAAGCCTGCAGACTAATACCTCTTCCCAAACTCCCACAATGCCCTGGAAACTGCTGAAGTCCTTTGCAATAATGTATTTAGATTCTATGGTCTACCGGAGGATGTAGTCTCTGATCGGGGTCCGCAGTTCACCTCCCGAGTCTGGTCCGCTTTCTGTCAGCTATTGAACATTAATGTCAGTCTAACCTCCGGATATCATCCTGAAGCCAACGGTCAAGTAGAAAGATTAAACCAGGAACTTACCCGCTTCCTTCGCTCATATTGCCAGAGGAATCAATTCAACTGGAGTCGCTATCTGTTTTGGGCAGAGTATGCTCAAAATTCACTCCGCAAGCCATCTACTGGGCTCTCCCCTTTCCAGTGTGTCTTAGGTTTCCAACCCCCGTTGTTTCCATGGTCTGGAGAACCCTCGGACTTACCCGCAATTAATTCATGGTTACAACGTAGTGAGGAGACATGGAATAGTGCGCATGTCCATCTACAAAGAGCAGTGCATCGCACCAGAGGACAAGCCAATCGACATCGGCGTACCAACCCCAACTATCAACCAGGGCAATGGGTGTGGTTGTCCACCCGAAACATACGACTCCGGTTACCTTGCAAGAAACTCAGTCCCAGGTACGTGGGTCCTTTCAAGATCATTAGACAAATCACTCCAGTCTCATTCAGATTAGCCTTACCTGACCATTACCGTATCTCACCCACCTTTCATGTCTCCCTGCTCAAGCCCGCTGGTGGTCCGAGAGGAGAGGAGGACCTAGACGAGGCTGGTGACCAGAGAGCTCCTCCCATCATCATCGACGGTCAGGAGGCTTACCGGGTCCATGAAATCCTGGACTCTCGTCCGTCGGGGCAGACTCCTCCAATACCTTGTGGACTGGGAGGGATACGGTCCAGAGGAGAGATCCTGGATCAATGATAATGATGTTCTAGACCCTTCACTTACCACTGATTTCCACAGAGATCACCCGGACAAACCTGCCCCAAGATCTCGAGGAAGACCCCGACGTCGTTTACCTCCTCGCGTCAGGAGCCGCTCACAGGGGAGGGGCTCTGTCACGAATACAGCCTCTGTGGCTCCCTCCACTCACCACCAGAGGTCACCATCTCCTGAGTTCTAACCCATTGGACTACATTTCCCATATTCCCCGTACCTGGGGCTGATTAGTCTCACAGGTGTTTCACATTGACTCTCCCTATTTAAACTGTTCTCTCAGTCTCATCCTTGCGAAGTCTTGTCTTGCCATGCAAACATTTCTGAGCGTTTATTCTGTGTGTGATTACCTGTGTATGACCTGGACTGTTTTCTGGACCTTGATTCTTCGCCGCCTGCCCATTCTGATTGCTTCTGCCTTGTTATTGGATTATTCTGTGTGTTTGCCGCCTGCCCTGATATTTAGCCTGAACTGTGACTTTGATTCTGCCTTTTCTCACGTTACCATTGAAGCCTGTGATTGACCTTTATCTGTTTGACTTGCATTCTGTTCTAATAAAGCTGCATATGGATCATCAGGACACTGCCTCCGCGTTCACAGAAGACTTCGCCAGATCTCGATCCAGCAGCATTCTACCACTTTACCAATGAAGTCACTGCACAACCATCGGTAATGGCCACCCACCAGCAACAGCTCAACCGATTCGACTTCAATTACTGAGGATCTGGTAAAGGCTTTACAAGCACTTCAGCTCCCAGCATCCATCGAACCTGTTCCACCCCCACTCCGCCTCAGGCACAGGCTATTCCTAACACCACCAGTCCTCGTCTCGCCTTCCCGGAAAATTTGACGGATCTCCAGACAAATGTAAGGGATTTTTACTTCAGTGTTCTATGTTCGTCAATCAACAACCCATGTTGTATCCTTCAGATGAAAACCGCATCGCATTTGTGTGTTCACTTCTTACGGGGAGAGCGTTGGAATGGGCTACCGCAGTATGGAGTGAGGATAGACCAACCTTCCCTTCATTCAAGGAGTTTATTCAATGCTTCAAAGAGGTGTTTGAGCACTCTGTTGGAGGAAAGGAAGCGGGTGAGCAATTGCTAGCCCTTCGGCAAGGAAGAGGTTCAGCGCGGATTATGCGTTATCTTTTCGTACTCTCGCTGCTCAGACGGGATGGCCCGATGATCCTCTTAAGCTCCCACTACCGTTAAGGCTTATCAATGGAGTTGCAGTCTGAACTCGCCTGTCGCGACGAGGGGCTATCACTGGATAAATACATCGATTTGTCCATTAAGATTGACAATCTCCTTCGATCTCGTCTGTATTAATCGTCCGCACACTTCTCCCATGACACTTGCTACAGCCAATGCAGACGTAGAACCCATGCAAATCGGCTTCACACGCATCAGCGAGGAGGAGAGAGAGAGACGCATTCGACAGAGCCTATGTTTGTACTGTGGATTACCAGGGACATTTAAGAGCAACCTGTCCTACCCGACCATCCACAATCCCACTGTGGTGAGTTCGATTCCCAAATCCACTACTGAGTTTAGAGATTGCAGTTACTCTGCAGCTAAATGGGAGGGTCATTGAGACAGTAGCTTTAATTGACTCAGGGGCTGCAGGAAACTTCATCGATATGTCTTTTGTGAAAAATAACAATATTCCCCTTGTTCCCTATGACTCTCATCTGGCAGTCGCAGCGCTAGATGGCCGACCTCTGGGCTCCGGTTCGTATCACATTCACCACTGAAGTTCTGCAGTTGAGCACTGGAGTCCTCCACACTGAAATCATCCGTCTGTTTGTTTTTCAATCACCACAAAATCCCATCATCCTTGGACTTCCCTGGTTAGAGCTTCACAACCCTTCTATTTCCTGGACTAAGAAGCAAATCATTCAATGGTCAGACTTTTGTCGTCACAATTGCCTTCACAACTTGCCCGTTAAACAGGGGAGCGAGACTTCCTTAACAGAGCTACTTCCCAGTGTCTATCAGGATCTAGCCGAGGCATTCAGCCAGGTGAAAGCATCACACTTACCTCCGCACCGAGCCAGTGACTGTGCCATAGAGCTCGTCCCAGGATCACAACCTCCCAAGGGCAGAGTCTTTCCGCTGTCACAATCCGAAGCAGAGGCTATGAGATCCTACATTCAGGAGGAACTCAGCAAAGGTTTCATTCGTCCTTCCAAGTCACCCGCATCAGCAGGCTTCTTCTTCGTCAAGAAGAAAGATGGAGGTCTTCGTCCCTGTATTGACTATCGATCTCTCAATGAAATCACAACCAAGTTCCGTTATCCTCTACCACTCGTCCCGGCAGCCCTCGAACAACTCAGACAAGCAAGATATTTCACCAAACTGGATCTTCGTTGTGCCTATAATCTCATTCGTATTCGTGAAGGGGACGAGTGGAAGACTGCATTCTCCACGCACGACGGGGCACTACGAATATCTCGTTATGCCGTTTGGCTTGTCTAATAGCCCTTCCGTGTTTCAGGCTTTCATTAACGACGTTTTCAGAGACATGCTGAACCAATGGATAATTGTTTACATTGATGATATCCTCATTTATTCTAATACTTAAGAGGAGCACGTTAAACACGTCAGAGCGGTCCTGAAACGTCTCATTCAGCATCAATTGTATGCCAAAGCAGAGAAGTGTGAGTTCCACCAAGAGACCATCTCCTTCCTTGGATATATGATCAGCTCGGGAGGGGTCGCCATGGACGAGAAGAAGGTACAGGCGGTAGTTCACTGGCCCCAACCTTCTACTCTCAAGGAACTGCAACGCTTCTTAGGCTTTGCCAATTTCTATCGGCGGTTCATCCGTAACTTCAGCAGTATCACTGCTCCCATGACATCCATGACCAAGAAGGGAACTCAACGACTAACCTGGTCTTCAGCAGCCGTAGCAGCTTTCCAGTCACTAAAGGAGAAATTCACGACTGCTCCCATCCTACACCACCCCGATCCCGAACGTGAATTCATAGTGGAAGTAGACGCTTCAAGCACAGGCATTGGAGCAGTTCTTTCACAACGCCAGGGGGAACCTCCCAAGCTTTTTCCCTGTGCGTTCTTCTCCCGTAAATTGAACTCTACCGAGCAGAATTATGACGTTGGCAACCGCGAACTTCTCGCAATGAAGGCAGCATTCGAGGAGTGGCGTCACTGGCTGGAAGGGGCTAAACATCCGTTCACTGTTCTCACTGATCATCGTAACCTAGAATATCTGAAATCAGCCAAACGACTCAATCATCGACAAGCCAGATGGTCACTCTTTTTCACCAGATTCGATTTCAGAGTTACTTATCGTCCAGGCTCTCAAAATACCAAGGCGGATGCTCTCTCTCGACTTTATGAGTCAGACCTCCTACCGCCAGACCAAGAACCCATCATTCCATCCACTATCATTCTCGCACCTGTGCAGTGGGACATACTAACAGAAATCGCAGAAGCCCAGATCATCAGAGCCTCCACCGGCTGAAACTCCACCCAATCTTGTATATGTTCCACTAGCCCTAAGACAGAGGGTAATACAAATGGTACACAATAACCCAAGTTCCGGGCATCCAGGTATAACAGCTACTATACAGCTCCTCAACAACAAGTTCTGGTGGTCGTCTATACGAAGGGACACCATCACATTCATCCAAAACTGCACCATCTGCAATACCTCCAAATCTCAGCATCAATTACCTGCCGGCCTTCTTCATCCATTACCCATCCCACAAAGACCATGGTCACACATCGCAATTCGACTTCGTAACGGATCTGCCTCTCTCTCAGGGCCACACTACTATTCTCACGGTAATTGATCGTTTCTCAAAAGCCTGCAGACTAATACCTCTTCCCAAACTCCCCAATGCCCTGGAAACTGCTGAAGTCCTTTGCAATAATGTATTTAGATTCTATGGTCTACCGGAGGATGTAGTCTCTGATCGGGGTCCGCAGTTCACCTCCCGAGTCTGGTTCGCTTTCTGTCAGCTATTGAACATTAATGTCAGTCTAACCTCCGGATATCATCCTGAAGCCAACGGTTAAGTAGAAAGATTAAACCAGGAACTTACCCGCTTCCTTTGCTCATATTGCCAGAGGAATCAATTCAACTGGAGTCGCTATCTGTTTTGGGCAGAGTATGCTCAAAATTCACTCCGCAAGCCATCTACTGGGCTCTCCCCTTTCCAGTGTGTCTTAGGTTTCCAACCCCCGTTGTTTCCATGGTCTGGAGAACCCTCGGACTTACCCGCAATTAATTCATGGTTACAACGTAGTGAGGAGACATGGAATAGTGCGCATGTCCATCTACAAAGAGCAGTGCATCGCACCAGAGGACAAGCCAATCGACATCGGCGTACCAACCCCAACTATCAACCAGGGCAATGGGTGTGGTTGTCCACCCGAAACATACGACTCCGGTTACCTTGCAAGAAACTCAGTCCCAGGTACGTGGGTCCTTTCAAGATCATTAGACAAATCACTCCAGTCTCATTCAGATTAGCCTTCCCTGACCATTACCGTATCTCACCCACCTTTCATGTCTCCCTGCTCAAGCCCGCTGGTGGTCTGAGAGGAGAGGAGGACCTAGACGAGGCTGGTGACCAGAGAGCTCCTCCCATCATCATCGACGGTCAGGAGGCTTACCGGGTCCATGAAATCCTGGACTCTCGTCGTCGGGGCAGACTCTCTCCAATACCTTGTGGACTGGGAGGGATACGGTCCAGAGGAGAGATCCTGGATCAATGATAATGATGTTCTAGACCCTTCACTTACCACTGATTTCCACAGAGATCACCCGGACAAACCTGCCCCAAGATCTCGAGGAAGACCCCGACGTCGTTTACCTCCTCGCGTCAGGAGCCGCTCACAGGGGAGGGGCTCTGTCACGAATACAGCTTCTGTGGCTCCCTCCACTCACCACCAGAGGTCACCATCTCCTGAGTTCTAACCCATTGGACTACATTTCCCATATTCCCCGTACCTGGGGCTGATTAGTCTCACAGGTGTTTCACATTGACTCTCCCTATTTAAACTGTTCTCTCAGTCTCATCCTTGCGAAGTCTTGTCTTGCCATGCAAACATTTCTGAGCGTTTATTCTGTGTGTGATTACCTGTGTATGACCTGGACTGTTTTCTGGACCTTGATCCTTCGCCGCCTGCCCATTCTGATTGCTTCTGCCTTGTTATTATTCTGAATAAATAGAATAAATTCTTGGATTATCTGTGTGTTTGCCGCCTGCCCTGATATTTAGCCTGAACTGTGACTTTGATTCTGCCTTTTCTACGTTACCATTGAAGCCTGTGATTGACCTTTATCTGTTTGACTTGCATTCTGTTCTAATAAAGCTGCATATGGATCATCAGGACACTGCCTCCGCGTCACAACAGCGTTAAAAGTGGGCACATTGTTAGCCCAAACATTTCACTGGCACTACTCCCCTAGGGATTTTAAGCACAATTCTCAGTGTATCCTTATAAGCCACGTGAAGTGTTTTCATTTTTGACTCACTAAAATTACACCACAGGTGGGTTGTATACAGTGACATGCATAGGTTTTGAAGAGTGAGATTTTAACATCAGTAGTACACATGTGGAATTTGCTTACCAGCATGATAGCCTGCCAATCCAGTTTTCCACACTGATGCTGCACATCATCATCACAGAGAGGTCATCTCTTATCACATGGCTCAGATATTTCACTTTCTTTACAAACTCTAGGGGTTCACCTGTCAATAAGAAAGAAGGATAGACACATTTCATATCCTCCCTAGTTCTGGTGATCAGTACCACACTCTTCATTGAGTTAAATTGTATATCAAACATTAGACCGTATTGAGAACATATTCCAAGAAGTTTCTGAAGGCCAGCACTGAAGGGAGACAGTATCACCAAATTATCAGCATAAAGCATATGATTTATGAGACTATCCCCACCAAGCACCCAGTTCTACAGCCCTTCAGCTCCCAAGATAAATTATCCATGTACAGATTAAATAGCAACGGAGACAGAATTCCACCCTGCCGCACTCCATTGGAGACATAGAAAGGTGTTGACAAACTCATCCCCACATGACTTGCATAGTTTGATGAGAGTACCAAAACTGCAGTATCCTAATTAGGTAAGAGGGGACACCACGCTTAAGTAGTTTACCAAACAGTTTCCCATGATTGATACGATCAAAAGCCTTTGACGCACCCAGGAAACACATGAAGACTGTGCTATTGCGAGATCTGTACCTATGGACAATAAAACGTGTAGGCTGTTGTTCTGGCAGAACTCGTCCAGCAGGAGCAAGTGGTGAGCCATATTGCTCCAAGATCCTCCAATCAGCACCAAGTCATCAGCCAAAGTCTTACTGGACCTTATTACTACATTGAATTGTGTCTTTATTTTTTCATGTTTAAAGATTGTTTTAAAGTTGAAACAACTCTGGTAAGTTAATTTAATTAATTTTGTTAGGCAATATGAATCAAATTAACATTTGAATAGTGTTTCCTTCCTCATCCTTCCTCGCACATCTACAAGGGTTTTCTTTACCATTGCCACCTTTGGCTTGCATTGGAGTTTGAAAGCATCCTTATTTGGAACAAAATGCAAAAATTAGATGGTCTGTGTTACACTATTTCAGTGCATGGCATAGTCAAAGAATAGGAAGTGTTTGCTCACCCTCAAAAAAAGTGTACATTTTAACATGCTAAATAAAATATCTGTGGGGTATTTTGAGCTAAAACTTCACATACACACTCTGCAGACATCAAATACTTATTTACATCTTCAGAAGAGGGCATTATACCACCCCTTAAAAGGCTGTTGCACCGATCCCCACATCTAGGCTTCCTCAACACAGATCACCGGTAAGCAAAACAGAGAACACAAACAGACCAGGAATGCACACGAAACATAAAACAATACACTGACAACACTGGTAGACACAGCTCGGGGTATGACGGTGACGGAAACGAGCGAGAGTTGGGGTAGATCAGCTTGTGAATGTGCTAATTGCCACCATCACGAGCTGCAGAAATGACAGGACAAAAACAAACTGAGAGGCGCCCCCGACAAGAAGTCTTCATACCTTGATCTTGATCACCAATTTTATCTTGGAAACGTGAAACACGGGAGCCGAACAGTCACCGGGTTAAGCACCTTGGTTATAATGTACGGTCCAATAAATTTGCCTCCCAGTTTACGTGCGGGAAGTCTGAGGGGAATGTTTTTGGTAGACAACCAAACTTTTTGACCACACACGTAAAGTTGACGGCCCGCCAACGCCTTGTTCCTATCACCATTCTGGGAAAAGGACTTCTCTGGCGAGCCTCCACGTACGAAGACATCTTTGAATGAACGTCTGCATGGATTGAACAATGGCTTTGGTCTCTTGAGAGGGAAATACTGGGGGCTGGTAGCCTAAACAGCACTGAAAGGGCGATAATCCCGTAGACGAGACCAGGAGTGGGTTATGTGCGTCCTCGACCATGGTTAAATTCAGGAACTCCAAGTCAACGGTTCTGCTGACGCCACACAGCGCAGGACTCTCTCCAAGTCCTGATTTGCTTGCTCAGCCTGACTGTTAGTCTGTGGATGGTAACCAGAAGATAAACTTGCAGTCGCCCCTAACTGTTGTCAGGATTCTGTCCAAAATCTAGACACAAATTGGGGACCCCTGTCAGAGACCAAGTCCACCGGGAGGCCATGGATTTAAAAAACATGGTCTAAGACAGTGGCCGCTGTCTCCTCGCTGAAGGCAATTTGGAGAGGGGAATAAAATGAACCGCATTCGAGAACCTGTCCACCACAATAATGGCCACAGTATCGCCTCTAGACGGGGGTAGACCTTTGACAAAGTCCATGGCTATGTGTGACCAGGTTCTCAAATGGATACAGTGGCCGGATTAGCCCTACTGAGGGTCGATTCGAGCCCTTACCCACCGCTCACATCGGACAAGCCGAAACAAACTGCTGAGCATCCCGTGCCATCGAAGTCCACCAGAACGGTTGCTTGATTAACGAACATGTTCAAGTTGCTCCTGGGTGGTAAGCTAGACTGGATGAGTGACCCCACTGAAGTACACCAGTTTGGACCAGCTCTGGCACAAACAACAGACTCACTGGACACCCCACAGGAATTGTGACATTGTGTAATGCCTCACGGACCCTCGACTCTACCCCCAAGTAACCGCTGCGACCACCTGTTTGGGATGCATGATGGTTACTGGAAAAGTAGATCCAGCTTCTACTTCAAAAATCCATGAGAGCGCATCAGGCTTACCGTTCTTACTATTGGGGCGATACGAGATGGTAAAATCAAATCGGCCGAAAAATAATGCCCAGCGAGCCAGCCAAGAATTTAGTCTCTTAGCGAATGGATGTATTCTATAAATGGAACCCCACACCTTCCCACCAGTGACACCACTCCTCCAGCGCCGACTTAACAGCCAGTAACTCCTTATTCCTGATGTCGTTAGACGATGAGAGAAAAAAGCACATAGGTGTATTCTGTCGTCCAAAGGGGACCCCTGAGACAAAATTGCCCCCACTCCTACCTCCGATTCAACCACCTCCACAACGAATTGATGATACAGATCAGGATTGGTGAGAATGGGAGCCGAAACAAAGCAGCTCTTTAAGTTTTCTGAGCCTGCATTGACCAACAGAATAAAATTCGTATGAGGTGAAGATTCGCCAACGGTAGGCGACCTGACTACAATCCTTTACCTTAGCCAGATCCATTAGGATGCTTTTGTGCGACAGAACAAAACCAGGAATGAAACCGACTGTGCATGAAACACTTCTCCACCTTGGTAAATAAACGATTCTCGAGCAGCCGCTGTAGCACTTGCCTGACGTGCTGGACATGGTCGTGCTCGTTCTAGGAGAAGATCAGGATGTCGTCGAGATACACAAATACAAACCGGTCGACCATGTCTCTCGAGCACGTCATTTACAAGTTAGTAACAAGACCGCGGGGATTTGAGAGTCCAAAAGGCACGACCAAATCCTCAAAATGACCTGTGGGGGTGTTAAAATCGGTGTTCTATTCATTCCCCTCCCTAATCCAAACCAGGTGATAAGCATTGCGTAAGTTCAACTTCGATAAAGATAGTCACCCCCTGCAAGAGTTCGAACGCTGAAGACATCAACGGCAAAGGGTTAGAGAGGAGAGAGGGGCTGGTGACACCCCATGACCTGTGACACTCAGAACAAAGAGCCATCAATGTATGTATTTGATATAATTATTTAAAAATATATGTATTTCTGTGTCTACACTGGATGCAAGTGGTGTGATGCAATGCCACAACAGACAATAGACCCCGCATCTTCAACCGAGTTCTGCTGATCTGCTCTGATCCGCCGCTGCATGGCACGTAATTTCAAATGTTGAAGAGTCATCATATACAGTAGATACAGAGGTAAGGAAGACAGCTCATTAACCACTAAAAACAGTCGTTCGAATGCAATGTTTGCCAGATGCAACGATCTTTTACAGTCTCCGCGGCATACAGGCGTACCTGTGCTATCTAGATATATTCAAATGGGGTCCGTGCAATTGGTCTTAAAGAGGCAGCAGTCTAATTAACTTGCTACAAAGGACAAATAAATTACTCACTGCTCTTGACTAAATAGGCTACCTTTTGTAAATTTACAAACATATAACTAGTTGATTTATACAGTAATGAATATGCAGTATTATTTCACATTTTATTACTTTATTCAAATTAAACTTTTGATCAAAATTTGTACCTGAACACTACTGTTAGATTTACCTGAAAAAACTGTAAAAAAAACATTGTTTATTTCATTTGTAGCTTTTTAGTTCTATTGTATTTATTTGTAATTTGATTATTTGTTCTAATTTCATTACTAACTGCTTGTCTTTAATAATGTTTTAAAATCACATTAATTAGGCTAGTAGTTCTTGGATGTATAGCCTACTGACTGTTATTCTAATCTTTAACTTTATGTGACATTTTGGTGTTTTATACTGTTGTTTGGCATTGTTGAAACAAACTTTTTTTGCAAAAATTTGCTGAGAGACTATGAAGGACTGAAGGACTTTTTTTAAAGTAATATACCCCACAGTCAATTTGATATTTCATTCCAGTATTTATTGTTACAACCCATTTTATTACTTTTTTTCTCCGTTTTGTTTAATGCATCTTATTGTTAACTTCTTAAAAATTACCTTTTGTGTTGATTGAGGTTTTTCTCTTTTGGGTTTATTTCCATTCTGTATAAGACTATTACTATAGGAGTATAAATTTATTTAATATGGATTACAGAAGACAACTAGGGAAACATTAAAGCACACTAGACAAGTCAAACACACAATTATTCATTACAGTTAATAAATAATCCAGTAACGCCCTTTCCCAACAAACCTAGAGTTCATTCCCTTCACTTGCCATTTTAGCCATGTATGCATGATAGTGTGTAATGTGTATCTGTTTGTTCAGATTAGTTATTTGTTTGTAATTTAATCAAGGTCTCTTTTATTATCAGATAAAACAAACAAAGAAATACACACATGAAATTGTTAAATCTAGTTCATGTCCATACAAACAAACCACCCAACTCCCCGGTGTCCCCCAACCCACATGTACTGGACCCCCAGCTAATTTCCATACATCCCCGCAGATTCGTATAATTAAAACATCTAGGTAAATAAAAGAAAAAGACAACCAATAAACAATAACAAACGCACAAAGCAATCGATGAGAGAAAACAACAACAACAACAACAACAAAAACTGTCACGGATCAGAGAAGTCCAGAGAATACTGCGAGAAAATTATTTTAATGGCAAATCAGTCACCACCTCAAGGCTGAACAAAACAGAAACAGTCACTTCTCAAAAGGAAACAGAATGATGCTCAGCGGCTGGTTCTGATGAAGGAAGAGGACCTCAGCCGGAGCAACGGTTGGTTCCGGTGATAAGGAGTCTGCACGGCGGGCCTGTAAGCGGACCCTCTGCCTCACTCCGCGATGATGACTGGGTATGGCACAGAAGAGGTAGAATGCAGTAATAGGCAATCGTGGCGTTTATACACTTACGACAAGACAGGACCAGACTAGGAAAACAGGTTACTGTGATGAAGCATCAAACAGCGATCTAACACACATGAAGGTCAAGCAATAATCCGACAATTCAGACAAGAAAGAGAGGACTAGAAGTAGCGTAGAGCTGATGAGAAGATAGGGACCAGGTGTAATAATGAGAACATGAGCAACAGCTGAGGGTAATGAGGGAAGAGATACTGGATGTGTAAGTGTGAAATGATGAAGAATAACCAGCAGAGGGAGACAAAAGAAAGAAACGGAAGGAAAGAACCAGGATCATGACAAAAAACAAGACGGCTCATTAACCCTTAATCACTGTTTGGGGTAAAAATGATGTGAAGTCAAGCATGTTCATGTTAAAAATTTCAGATCACCACCGCTAGTCAGCAAGTAGCCTACACTCGAGATCGCAAGCAGAACACTTATCTTAGGCCCCGTCCACACTACTGCGTTTTCGTTTAAAAATGGAGAATTAAAACCAGGGTTTATGCAGGTTTCACAAAGTCAAATTTAAGACTTTTTAAGACCTTTTTATAACCATTATGAATGAAATTTAAGACCTAGCCCTATATCACGAAAAATAAAAAAACCTACAAAGGAAACACGAAACTAGTCTCAAAATTATTCGCAAAGTAATTTAATATATTCAAACTGAACATTTGTTGAAAATCAGCACGAACGGTACCGTGATTTTGGAAATTAGTTCTGTTTTTGTTTTTATAAAATCCCCTATTCCAAAGCGTGTAATGTAGGTCGTTTTATCTTTCCCGCACCTGAAGGATTTCAGCGATGTCAGAGTCCGGAAACATCGTTTGAAACAATGTAGGACTGGTGTCTTGTCACATTGTGGAGAACCCAGAGCACCTCCGTTGGCTCTGATCCAAAAGCAAAATTAAAAATGAGCAAAATTTTATCCAAAATTCAGATATTTCAAGCCAAGTATCGCTAAACTTAAAATCCGTATTTTGTCTGTCTGTGGTATCTGTGATACGCGCAAATAACACGAAACCTCAAAACTGATTGGCTGTTGCACATTGGTCTATTTTGTAGTGGTAATACAGCGAATTATATTTGAACTAGCAAGAAAAGAACTACAACCACAGAATATATATATATTTTTTAAATTCCAAAACGCTGTTGGAACATTTCAATGAGATTTACATGGACGTAGGAAAATTAAGACCTGTTTAAAATGATTTAAGACCTAGAACACAATACTTCAGCAAATTTAAGACTTTTTAAGGCCTTAAATTGCGATTTAGAAATTTTAGACTTTTTAGACTTTAAGACCCGCGGAAACCCTGTAAAACAAATACGATCTCCGTCCCCACTGGACATTTCCTTGATTTTTTAAAAATGTTCCCTTCATCTCAGGGACATGAAACTCTGTGACTTTTCCTACATAATCCATCTAAACATGCACAAAAAACTGGGCTTGATTTGGTTGTTCTAAAGGTGTGTAAAACAAAATTTACCATTTAAGCTGTTTGGGGTCAAAATGACCCCACATTGAAAATGAATGGGAAAATGAAAAAACATGCTTTTTTCATTCTGATTGTCAAAAAAATAAAGGTAAATCCATTATAAATCTGAAATGTTCCACATATAAACCAAGGTCTGGTCCTAGAGCATAAATAGAAAGTAGAACAAACTTTCTATCTCATACACACACACAACCACACACGCACAAACACACACATGTCATGACTGCAACAGAGAGCATTTTTACAGAAATTGGCAAATAAAACAAACAAAACTGGCATAAATCTAAGAAAAATTACATTTAAATCAAGGTCTGGTCCTAGAGCATGAACACAAAGTGGAATGAGATTTCTATCTCACACACACACACAGCCACACACACACAAACACACACATGTATGCATCCTGTTCATTACAGTTTATTAGTGCGGTTGTTTTGTATTATATTGGTTTATTTACTTGGTTTATTAAATTTATTTTGTTCTAAAATCTCTTGTTCTATAAAAAATAATAATTGTTCATAAATAATTTTCTAAAATGAAGTGTGTGAATACAGTTATGTCATAGCGCTGACTTGTAATATTTATGCAAATTTATGTATAATAATTTGCATAAACAAATAATTCAAAATATATCAGACAACAACAACAAACTCTAATTTTGACAAAAATATTTTGTGCAATTCACAAAATATATATATCATATATATCAAGTTGTAAGGAGAATTTGAAGCATCAAGAAAAATGAAGTGAAAATGAATGAGTCTCTATGGGCCCCTATTGGAAATATGTGGTCATTGCACTTTAATTCCTTAACTATAAGAAAAACTGTTTTTCGACTAACCACCAAATGGTAGTATTCTATCCCTAACACATAGAGCAATGTCCAAAAACTGTTTAGATTTAATTATCATCATAATTTAAGTGTTTTTTTCTTTAAAAAATCATTTTTCATGTGCCAATTTATGGCCTAGTTATGTAATTGTGCAGTAAATAGGTAGAAAACTTAAAAAAATCCAAAAAAACACAGCATAAATGATTAGTTGAGAAGTGAATTTAAAAAATGATATATAGTTTTCCATATAAAAAAATGTATATTTCCTTATGCGATCACTCTTTAAACGTCTGGGGTCAAAATGACCCCAAACACCTTAAGTGTTATCCTTTTCTAACAGTGATTAAGGGTTAACCACTAAAAACATTGGAATGCAATGTTTACCAGATGCAACGATCTTTCACAAACGTCTCCGCGGCATACAGGCGTACCTGTGCTATCTGGATATATTCAAATTGGGTCCGTGAGTTCGGTCTTAACTTTAATAAACCTGCTACAAAAGGACAAATAAATTACTCACTGCTCTTCAGAGTTCTACAGCTTTTCTGAGTTCTATTGATTGTCTTTAATGTTTTAAAATCACATTAATTAGGCTAGTAGTTTTTCTTGTGGTATCAAAATTGGAATAAATAATTTATATTTCACTTGTGTCTAAACATTTGTACCACTGACCCAAATCCGCCGTTCTGGAGCAGCTCTAATGTGTGCTGTGATCTTAAATGAAATATAAAATATGATAAAGCAACAGAATGAACAGTGAAAGTAACAGAAGCTCATACAATTCATTTAAGCAGGCTTAATTAAGCATGGAAATAACTGAAGGAAATCATATTTGATGAACAAATTAAACCAAATATGATTTATATTTTTTGGTTTCTTTACCCATTACATTTAAAAATTACAAATGCAGTTGAAATAGAGGTATTGAGTAAGTACCAAAAATCAACGTATCGAGTATAATTTTTGTTCTAGAAAAAGTGGTATCGGTGCTTCCCTAGTTTTATGATTCAAATCAAATAATATCAGAGCAGTGTCTGTGTTCATTTGGTGTACTGTCCCTTTAAGACTTAAACTACTTTGCAAAAAACATGTTTTGGCCTGATTGGAGAGAGGGGAAAAACCCAGAACAAGTTTATTTTTTCAAGCCAGAGGAGAGAACACACAGGAAAGATAGGGAGTGGGTAGTTAGAGCTCATAGTGAGTGGTGGTATTGCGCAATTGGTGCGAACCGCTAAAAAAAAAACTTAAGAAGAGAGGATGAGAGAAGGAGAATTGCTGATCGTAGAAGAAAGTTCCATGGGTCTTGGGAGTTTAAGCCTATAGCATATAATGACTGAATAAGTGTGCTATACTTAAATGTTAGGTGTAATAAGTGTTGTGAAGACTGGTTCATTTTGTTCTGTCCTGTCATCCTGGAGAGAAAAGCACTCCTACCGACTGCCAGGGGACTACAGGAGGTCCTGCCGCTTCCAAGTAGGAAATCTGCCTAAAAAACAGGTGATATGTTGATTTATTTTGGAGAGTGAAGAAGTCAGATATGTTGTTTTAAAGGTCCTGACATTCCCCAGGGTTGTGTATGATTGACTGGTGTGTTTGTGTGTTGGCTCACGCTTGGATGTAGAGCCTACTGACTGTTATTCTAATCTTTAACTTTGTGACGTTTTGGTGTTTTATACTGTTGTTTGGCATTGTTGAAACAAACTTTTTTTTTTTTGCAAAAATTTGCTGAGATGAAGGACTGAACAGTAGTTTTAAAAGTTTTTTTAAAGTAATATACCCCACAGTCAATTTGATATTTCATTCCAGTCTTTATTGTTACTACCCATATTATTACTTTTTCTCCGTTTTGTGTAATGCATCTTATTGTTAAAGGGATACTACACTTTTTGGGAAATAGGCTCATTTTACAACTCCCCCAGAGTTAAACAGTTGTGTTCTACCGTTTTTGAATCTACTTAGCCGATTTTGTGATATTTATAAGAATATCAGTAACCAGACAGTTCTTGGCCTCATTGACTTCTATAGTATATATTTTTTCCTACTATGGAAGTCAATGAGACCAGAAACAGTCTGGTTACTGATATTATTCTAAATATCAGAAAATCGGCTGAATGGATTCGAAAACTGTAAATCTCAACTGTTTAACTCTGAAGAGTTGTAAAATTAGCCTATTTCCAAAAAAAGTGGAGTATCCCTTTAACTTCTTTAAATTTACGGTAACACTTTACAATAAGGTTCATTAGTTAACATTAGTTAATGTATTTACTAACATGAACTAACCATGAGCAATACATTTGTTACTGCATTTGGTCATCTTTGTTAATGTTAGTTCATGAAAATACAGCTGTTCATTGTTTGTTCATGTTAGTTCACGATGCATTAACTAATGTTAACAAGATTTTAATCAAGTATTAGTAAATGTTGAAAATAACATTAACAAAGATTAACAAATGCTGTATGTGCTATTCATTATTAGTTCATTTTACCTAATGTAGTTAACTAATGTTAACTAACGAACCTTATTGTAAAGTGTTACCAAATTTACTTTTGTGTTGATTGAGGTTTTTCTCTATTGGGTTTATTTCCATTCTGTTTAAGACTATTACTATAGTATACATTTATTTAATATGGATTACAGAAGTCAACTAGGGAAATAGAAGGGACATTAATATAAAGACAAAAACTTCCTGGTTAAACATGAAAGCACACTAGACAAGTCAAACACACAATTATTCATTACATTTAAATAGGGCTGCATGATTAATCGCACAATGTTATGCGCATCTAATCATTAAAGCCGGTTCCTTGATTAGCAGTAAATCACCTTCACCTGCTTTCAGATGGAGCGGCATTTACTACAAAGAGCCGTAGTTAACTGACAAGCTGAGCCATATTGTCACGAATACAGCCTCTGTGGCTCCCTCCACTCACCACCAGAGGTCACCATCTCCTGAGTTCTAACCCATTGGACTACATTTCCCATATTCCCCGTACCTGGGGCTGATTAGTCTCACAGGTGTTTCACATTGACTCTCCCTATTTAAACTGTTCTCTCAGTCTCATCCTTGCGAAGTCTTGTCTTGCCATGCAAACATTTCTGAGCGTTTATTCTGTGTGTGATTACCTGTGTATGACCTGGACTGTTTTCTGGACCTTGATTCTTCGCCGCCTGCCCATTCTGATTGCTTCAGCCTTGTTATTGGATTATTCTGTGTGTTTGCCGCCTGCCCTGATATTTAGCCTGAACTGTGACTTTGATTCTGCCTTTTCTCACGTTACCATTGAAGCTTGTGATTGACCTTTATCTGTTTGACTTGCATTCTGTTCTAATAAAGCTGCATATGGATCATCATGACACTGCCTCCGTGTTACAGAAGACTTCGCCAGATCTCGATCCAGCAGCATTCTACCACTTTACCAATGAAGTCACTGCACAAGCATCGGTACTGGCCACCCACCAGCAACAGCTCAACCGATTCGACTTCAATTACTGAGGATCTGGTAAAGGCTTTACAAGCACTTCAGCTCCCAGCACCCATCGAACCTGTTCCACCCCCACTCCGCCTCAGGCACAGGCTATTCCTAACACCACCAGTCCTCGTCTCGCCTTCCTGGAAAAATTTGACTGATCTCCAGACAAATGTAAGGGATTTTTACTTCAGTGTTCTATGTTCGTCAATCAACAACCTATGTTGTATCCTTCAGATGAAAACCGCATCGCATTTGTGTGTTCACTTCTTACGGGGAGAGCGTTGGAATGGGCTACCACAGTATGGAGTGAGGATAGACCAACCTTCCCTTCATTCAGGGATTTTATTCAACGCTTCAAAGAGGTGTTTGAGCACTCTGTTGGAGGAAAGGAAGCGGGTGAGCAATTGCTAGCCCTTCGGCAAGGAAGAGGTTCAGCGCGGATTATGCGTTATCTTTTCGTACTCTCGCTGCTCAGACGGGATGGCCCGATGATCCTCTTAAGCTCCCACTACCGTAAAGGCTTATCAATGGAGTTGCAGTCTGAACTCGCCTGTCGCGACGAGGGCTATCACTGGAGAAATACATCGATTTGTCCATTAAGATTGACAATCTCCTTCGATCTCGTCGTATTAATCGTTCGCACACTTCTCCCATGACACTTGCTACAGCCAATGCAGACGTAGAACCCATGCAAATCGGCTTCACACGCATCAGCGAGGAGGAGAGAGAGACGCATTCGACAGAGCCTATGTTTGTACTGTGGATTACCGGGACATTTAAGAGCAACCTGTCCTACCCGACCACTACGACCCACTGTGGTGAGTTCGATTCCCAAATCCACTACTAGTTTAGAGATTGCAGTTACTCTGCAGCTAAATGGGAGGGTCATTGAGACAGTAGCTTTAATTGACTCAGGGGCTGCAGGAAACTTCATCGATATGTCTTTTGTGAAAAATAACAATATTCCCCTTGTTCCCTATGACTCTCATCTGGCAGTCGCAGCGCTAGATGGCCGACCTCTGGGCTCCGGTTCGGATCACATTCACCACTGAAGATCTGCAGTTGAGCACTGGAGTCCTCCATACTGAAATCATCCGTCTGTTTGTTTTTCAATCACCACAAAATCCCATCATCCTTGGACTTCCCTGGTTAGAGCTTCACAACCCTTCTATTTCCAGGACTAAGAAGCAAATCATTCAATGGTCAGACTTTTGTCGTCACAATTGCCTTCACAACTTGCCCGTTAAACAGGGGAGCGAGACTTCCTTAACAGAGCTACTTCCCAGTGTCTATCAGGATCTAGCCAAGGCATTCAGCCAGGTGAAAGCATCACACTTACCTCCGCACCGAGCCAGTGACTGTGCCATAGAGCTCCTCCCAGGATCACAACCTCCCAAGGGCAGAGTCTTTCCGCTGTCACAATCCGAAGCAGAGGCTATGAGATCCTACATTCAGGAGGAACTCAGCAAAAGTTTCATTCGTCCCTCCAAGTCACCCGCATCAGCAGGCTTCTTCTTCGTCAAGAAGAAAGATGGAGGTCTTCGTCCCTGTATTGACTATCGATCTCTCAATGAAATCACAACCAAGTTCCGTTATCCTCTACCACTCGTCCCGGCATCCCTCGAACAACTCAGACAAGCAAGATATTTCACCAAATTGGATCTTCGTTGTGCCTATAATCTCATTCGTATTCGTGAAGGGGACGAGTGGAAGACTGCATTCTCCACCACGACGGGGCACTACGAATATCTCGTTATGCCGTTTGGCTTGTCTAATAGCCCTTCCGTGTTTCAGGCTTTCATTAACGACGTTTTCAGAGACATGCTGAACCAATGGATAATTGTTTACATTGATGATATCCTCATTTATTCTTAATACTTATGAGGAGCACGTTAAACACGTCAGAGCGGTCCTGAAACGTCTCATTCAGCATCAATTGTATGCCAAAGCAGAGAAGTGCGAGTTCCACCAAGAGACCATCTCCTTCCTTGGATATGTGATCAGCTCGGGAGGGGTCGCCATGGACGAGAAGAAGGTACAGGCGGTAGTTCACTGGCCCCAACCTTCTACTCTCAAGGAACTGCAACGCTTCTTAGGCTTTGCCAATTTCTATCGGCGGTTCATCCGTAACTTCAGCAGTATCACTGCTCCCATGACATCCATGACCAAGAAGGGAACTCAACGACTAACCTGGTCTTCAGCAGCCGTAGCAGCTTTCCAGTCACTAAAGGAGAAATTCACGACTGCTCCCATCCTACACCACCCCGATCCCGAACGTGAATTCATAGTGGAAGTAGACGCTTCAAGCACAGGCATTGGAGCAGTTCTTTCACAACGCCAGGGGGAACCTCCCAAGCTTTTTCCCTGTGCGTTCTTCTCCCGTAAATTGAACTCTACCGAGCAGAATTATGACGTTGGCAACCGCGAACTTCTCGCAATGAAGGCAGCATTCGAGGAGTGGCGTCACTGGCTGGAAGGGGCTAAACATCCGTTCACTGTTCTCACTGATCATCGTAACCTAGAATATCTGAAATCAGCCAAACGACTCAATCATCGACAAGCCAGATGGTCACTCTTTTTCACCAGATTCGATTTCAGAGTTACTTATCGTCCAGGCTCTCAAAATACCAAGGCGAATGCTCTCTCTCGACTTTATGAGTCAGACATCCTACCGCCAGACCAAGAACCCATCATTCCATCCACTATCATTCTCGCACCTGTGCAGTGGGACATACTAACAGAAATCGCAGAAGCCAAGATCATCGAGCCTCCACCGGCTGAAACTCCACCCAATCTTGTATATGTTCCACTAGCCCTAAGACAGAGGGTAATACAAATGGTACACAATAACCCAAGTTCCGGGCATCCAGGTATAACAGCTACTATACAGCTCCTCAACAACAAGTTCTGGTGGTCGTCTATACGAAGGGACACCATCACATTCATCCAAAACTGCACCATCTGCAATACCTCCAAATCTCCGCATCAATTACCTGCCGGCCTTCTTCATCCATTACCCATCCCACAAAGACCATGGTCACACATCACAATCGACTTCGTAACGGATCTGCCTCTCTCTCAGGGCCACACTACTATTCTCACGGTAATTGATCGTTTCTCAAAAGCCTGCAGACTAATACCTCTTCCCAAACTCCACAATGCCCTGGAAACTGCTGAAGTCCTTTGCAATAATGTATTTAGATTCTATGGTCTACCGGAGGATGTAGTCTCTGATCGGGGTCGCAGTTCACCTCCCGAGTCTGGTCCGCTTTCTGTCAGCTATTGAACATTAATGTCAGTCTAACCTCCGGATATCATCCTGAAGCCAACGGTCAAGTAGAAAGATTAAACCAGGAACTTACCCGCTTCCTTCGCTCATATTGCCAGAGGAATCAATTCAACTGGAGTCGCTATCTGTTTTGGGCAGAGTATGCTCAAAATTCACTCCGCAAGCCATCTACTGGGCTCTCCCCTTTCCAGTGTGTCTTAGGTTTCCAACCCCCGTTGTTTCCATGGTCTGGAGAACCCTCGGACTTACCCGCAATTAATTCATGGTTACAACGTAGTGAGGAGACATGGAATAGTGCTCATGTCCATCTACAAAGAGCAGTGCATCGCACCAGAGGACAAGCCAATCGACATCGGCGTACCAACCCCAACTATCAACCAGGGCAATGGGTGTGGTTGTCCACCCGAAACATACGACTCCGGTTACCTTGCAAGAAACTCAGTCCCAGGTACGTGGGTCATTTCAAGATCATTAGACAAATCACTCCAGTCTCATTCAGATTAGCCTTACCTGACCATTACCGTATCTCACCCACCTTTCATGTCTCCCTGCTCAAGCCCGCTGGTGGTCTGAGAGGAGAGGAGGACCTAGACGAGGCTGGTGACCAGAGAGCTCCTCCCATCATCATCGACGGTCAGGAGGCTTACCGGGTCCATGAAATCCTGGACTCTCGTCGTCGGGGCAGACTCCTCCAATACCTTGTGGACTGGGAGGGATACGGTCCAGAGGAGAGATCCTGGATCAATGCTAATGATGTTCTAGACCCTTCACTTACCACTGATTTCCACAGAGATCACCCGGACAAACCTGCCCCAAGATCTCGAGGAAGACCCCGACGTCGTTTACCTCCTCGCGTCAGGAGCCGCTCACAGGGGAGGGGCTCTGTCACGAATACAGCCTCTGTGGCTCCCTCCACTCACCACCAGAGGTCACCATCTCCTGAGTTCTAACCCATTGGACTACATTTCCCATATTCCCCGTACCTGGGGCTGATTAGTCTCACAGGTGTTTCACATTGACTCTCCCTATTTAAACTGTTCTCTCAGTCTCATCCTTGCAAAGTCTTGTCTTGCCATGCAAACATTTCTGAGCGTTTATTCTGTGTGTGATTACCTGTGTATGACCTGGACTGTTTTCTGGACCTTGATTCTTCGCCGCCTGCCCATTCTGATTGCTTCTGCCTTGTTATTGGATTATTCTGTGTGTTTGCCGCCTGCCCTGATATTTAGCCTGAACTGTGACTTTGATTCTGCCTTTTCTACGTTACCATTGAAGCCTGTGATTGACCTTTATCTGTTTGACTTGCATTCTGTTCTAATAAAGCTGCATATGGATCATCATGACACTGCCTCCGCGTTACACATATCGCATTAAATATCGCTGGCGATACGTCCTCCATATTAACGCGATTTGGCTCAGCTTGTCAGTAAGTTACGGCTCTTTGTAGTCAATGGCGCTCCATCTGAAAGCAGGTGAAGGTGATTTACTACTAATCAAGGAACCGGCTTTACTAAATAGATGCGCATATCAACATTCGTGCGATTAATCGTGCAGCCCTACAATTAAAGAGGCTACATGCGTTTTCCTGAAATTTAAACTCGCGACTGACTCCTGTGGCCAAAAAACGGAACTGCTCTTGCAGTGCGCGCTCGTACATGCACACTTCACAAGTCATCTGCTGTAAGGAGGTCAACATTATGTTTACAGAGGTAAAAACAGTCAAATACATATATTGTTTAAGGCCCCGTCCACACTACTGCATTTTCGTTTAAAAACGGAGACCTTTTGCTGACGTTTGCACCTCCCGTCCAGACTAAAACGGAAAAACGAAGACCTAAAACGGAGAAGTTTAGAAACGCTGCAGCTCCGTTTTCGTTTTGAATCTCTGGAGGGCGTTTTAGTGTGGACGAGACAAAACGGAGGAGTTTAGAAACGCTGACGCAGAGGCTGACGTTCGACTCTATGATTGGGTGTTATCAGTCATGACGTATCCTTCCCTGATTCGCCAAACACTGTTTACACCGGCGCGCGCATGCCCAGTGTTGGTGAATGGTCACGTGATCCGCGTTTTCAGTCGTTTTAATGTGGACGGAGATCATTTCTAATACGCAGATAAAACGCTGGTGTGGACGGAGATCGTATTTGTTTTAATTCTCCATTTTTTAAACGAAAACGCAGTAGTGTGGACGGGGCCTAAGATAAGTGTTCTGCTTGCGACTCGAGTGTAGGCTACTTGCTGACTAGCGGTGGTGGCAGAGTGATCTGAAATGTTTAACATGAACATGCTTGACTTCACATCCGCAGACAGCGCGGGAAAAGTCCGATCCCGACAGAAAATAGGAAAAATAGGATACAGGCTTATAGGTGCACCCACTGTGAGCGGACAAGGTGTCGGTATGCTCATCAGGAGATGTTTGAGTCATAAATGGTAAAATAAAAAGGCTACTGTTACGTTTATTTTTGGGGAAAAGCTGCATATAGCTAGCCTGGTTCAGACCAGACTCTAGTACATTTTTTCATTTGCACATCTGCAAAGTCTGGCCCCTCTCAATTGAGAAACGTTTCCTTCCTTGTAGGCGGGTTCACTGTTAAAGTTCAAATCTATTGGATCTGCCCAGAGTCACTCAGGATCTGCCATAGCCAATCGCTAACGTGTGGTCGTGAGTGACGTATGTCATGCGCCAAAATGGTTGGAAACAACAAGTCCGAATGATCAGAGGATTACAATAGGATTACATTATGTTTACAATAGGATTTCAGTCAACGAGAGCTGCAGGTTTTGTTAATGTAGGAACAATTATTATAATTCGAAATGTATATTTGACACAAAGGACAGTGATTTATTCATTCAACGGTGGAAGCTGTGTCTAATCATTACAAATACGCCGCTGTGGTCGTTTTCTGATCTGCCGCAAATGCTGTAGCAGCTAGCTGTTACAGTGAATGATCAGTCTGTCTCTATCTGCAGATGTGTAATAAACAACAATTTTTCATATTACGTCTTATTGTTTCTTAATTACCTTAATTATGGTCTTCAAAGTATGTGTTTGTACATTTTTATGTGGCATTAAGTTTTTTTATTAAAACAAATTAACCATTGCTATCTAAAACTGAAAATCAAATATCTTCAAAGTATGGGTTTTCACATTTTTATTTATGACAATTATTTTTTTTAAATCACAACCAATTTGTATGATTTAACGTTACAACATGTAAAACTGACACACCAACCTCCTGCACGAGTACACAAAGGGGCTCAAAATGTTCTATTCATCACAAGAATCCGTAAATTTACAGTTGGGAATATGAGCGACTGACATGACTCCTGAGCGGATCTTCAACAACAGTTTAGAAGCCAGGACTCGGGGCTTGTGAACATCGCGAACAACAGGCTAAACCGTCCGTCCAAAATGTCACGGTCATCGTGCACGTCCACGTCCTCCACGTGGTCCTCCGTTGTGCAACAAGAGCTTTTCTCACATCTTTCTCCGCTGCCATTACTGAACTCAAACTGACGCGGCTACATCAGACGTCATTCGTTCTCAGCCACTCCCTCTATTCGCTGATTGGTCCTACAAAAAATTGATTTCTGGACACCTAAGGATATGGAGCGGTCCCAGACGTAGTACTGAAGTAAAATTAAATTGAGCGGAAGTGCGTAGGAGGGCGCAGCCAGGCTAGCATATAGCCTCTTTAATGAATAATCCAGCAACCCCCTCTCCCAACACACTTTGAGTTCATTCCCCTTCACTTTCCATTTTAGCCATGTATGCATGATAGTGTGTATCTGTTTGTTTAGATTAGTTATGTGTTTGTAATTTAATCAAGGTCTCTTTTATTATCAGATATAACAAACAAAGAATATTCACACATGAAATAGTCTAAATCTAGTTCCTGTTCCATACAAACAAACCACCCCACACGTACTGGACCCCCAGCAAATTTCCATACATCCCAGCAGATTCATACAGTATAATTAAAATATCTAGGTAAATAAAAGAAAAAGACAACATCAATAAACAATAGGCTCTATGCACAACTTACTTCCGCATTCTGTAAAACAGGTCGCATCGCTTCTGGTCCAGGTCTTTTGTATGTGCTTAATGAAATTTTTTGCGGTTTTACTCAAGATAACTTAAAAGGAGCAAGCAAAGATTAGCATAACCAATGTCCCTCACATGTGCAGATTGATATTTAAATGTTTACATTTTTTCTTCACAGTAACGTTTAGATATTTAAATGGAATAAAACGGCAATAACAAAGTGAACTGGGTAGGTTAGCTGATTACCTTAAAATCCATAGATATCGATAGTCAGTTCTTACAGCCGTTAACACTTTCTCTGACAAGCAGATGCGATGAGACCTGTTTTTCCGGTTTGGTCACGTGCACGCTCGGCATAAAGCCTATAACCAAAGCACAAACCAATCGTTGAGAAAAACAAAACAAAAAAGAACAAGATATACTGAAGCACATAATTGGGTTACATAGATATGTTAGTAGCTGCCATGCTGCCAAATGACATACAATTTCTCAGTGGACCCTCTTATGCTGACGTTCCCACCGGACGCGAATCGCGCGTCTACGCGCCTGCCTATTTGACGCTTTGACCACTTTGTGTTCATTCCGCGTCAAGAGCGAAAACTGACGCGGGTAAAATAAAAAGTTTGAAGTGAAATTTACGCGCGTCTCGCGCGTCAAAACCTGAAACCCGTTGACGGCCATCTTTGTTTATGTTGATCTAGCATTCATCGAGAGATTCACCGCACTTTATTTTGCTCTGGAGAGCTAGAACAGTGGCGTGGGGATCATTGTCGCAGTATTTGTGTCCACCGGGCCCTTCGAAGCGCGAACCGTTTGGCTATTTTCACAATTTGCTCGCTCCAGGAGCTGCGCTGGATGACGGCGCTGTCAGCGGTACTTCCGCCTGTCCCGTGCCCAGTTTGATGACCTGTTGTCCCGCATCGGAGCGAGGATCACCCTCGCCCTCATCCACCTAATCTAGCTGTCATTTATCTTTGTTTTGATGATAAATAGAGCCAGCTTTCAAAAGTTATTAACCTGTCCTGTGATTTTTTCTCTCTCATGTCCAGTACACGAACTTATACACATTTTATGTTGCTTGTTACATCATAATAATATTTCATATAATCTTAGACATGGAATGAATAACATTCAATACAAAATGAACATGTCTCGTATATAGAAATAATGTTTTAAGTGATAAAATATTTGCTTTGCTGTGCATAATTCCACCATGTATTTAGTCATATACAAAATAATTTATTGAAGCATCCAGACACTTCACCACGTGAGCAAGCAGCTAGGCTCCTGATTGGTTAACGCGGCGCAATTCACGCCAAAGTTCAGATTTTTCAACTTCGGGCGGCAGACGCGAATTCGCGTCAAACGCGTGAATGCACAAATGGCACTAACTAAATCATTCGCGCTTAACGCGCCAGACGCTCAATTCGCGCCATTCGCGCGAATGAGGCGTATTCGCGTCTTCGCGCCGCGCTCCACGCCTCATTCGCGCCGCAGGAATTTTTCACGCGCATAACGCGTCTTTGCATTGACTTAACATTGAAATCATTTCGCGCCTGACGCGCGCTATCGCGTCCGGTGTGACGTACCATTACAGTGCATCTATTTTTTTCTAAGTGAACATAACTCACAACCTCATCCAATCTATTGGGGATATGTTGGGGAAAGCATCTTTCCATTTTAGGATTAGCCTCCGATCCAACAAAGACCAGAAGGCCATCATGCTCAGTTGAAAAGGTGGCATCCACCGGAGCCACACCCATATGCGTCATTTACGGGGGACGGGTGGGACATGTCCCCACCACTTTTTGTCACACCACGAGTGCGGATTAGAACCTCGAACCTCTATTGTCCCGATACGCTGAGGCAAAAATTCTACCTCTGGACCATCACTGTATACAATGAAGGGTGTATACACTCATACTCTATACTCGGACATTGTGCTCATTTTGAATATCGTGCAAAAGTTCTTTTATTTCAGTAATTCAACTAAAAGCTGATACTAATATATAATATACTCATTAGTCATTATATGCTAAGTGAGATATTTCAAGCCTGTATGTGTTATAAATTTGATGATTACGGCATATAGCTATGTTGAATTACTGAAATAAATGAACTTTTGCACAACATTCTAATACATAAAAAACCCTTGAATTCCCCTACTGTACAGGTTTTATGAGTTTAACATATCAAAATATCATCATAGTTCATAATATCTTGGTCACAAATGAACTTTTAAAAGTAATATTTTGTGTTAATACATCAAGTCTACACATATGGTTCTATAATGACCCATCTATGCAAGTGTGATAACTTTTTGTTAAAATAACCAACGTCACAGTTGTTCAGAGCAACACATTCACTATACTAAAAATCACACAATTCGGAGGCGTGCAGCTTTTGGACCCGGTTACAGGACCGTTGTTTTAGTTTGTACGTACATAGTTCGAAAGACATTTTATCTCAGGACTATTTTTATAAAATGTGTTTTATTTTTCAAAATGTAGCAGAGGCATTTAGAAAAATTTTAATTTACACAAAACAAATTAAAAATGTATATCAAGAATCAATCAACTGAAAAGTGGTGTGAGTCTTAGTTTCTTGAATTATACTGTATATTGATTAACCTCCTTAAGTTTAACTAATTTGCTCATTATCAGATCAAATAATGATGGAATCAGCACATGCAGTCACTAAATGATATGGCCAGATATCAGAAGGCAAAACTCTCAAATGATTCAAGCATGAATTTATTTATATATGAAGAGTTCAGATGCAAAAGCCTCTAAATGCCATTTGAAATTTTCTTCTAAAATGACCATTTTTATCAAGCTTCTAAAATGATCATTTTTTATCAAGCTTGTATATTTAAGTTCAGTAATTTCACTTAAAATGACAATTAATAGGTAATCTTCATTGCCATTTAAGTGAAATTACTGAACTTAAATATACAAGCTTGATAAAAATGATCATTTTAGAAGGAAATTTCAATGGCATTTCTGAGGCTTTTGCATCTGAACTCTTCATATATACACATGTATTTATTTATATTATACGAAAGAACAAAATTTACTAGAACAAAAGCATCAAAAAGATCCCGTTTTTCACCAGTTGCTGCAGGAATGGCTTGCAGGAATATATTTTCTGATTTAACACTAAACAGTTATGAAATGTTGGAGTTGTAGAGAGAGAAAGTTAAATTGAATATTCATGTTACTGACGTCTAATTCCAAACTCCAAATGTGTAAATGTAAAAGTAACACCCAACAATTGAATGGTCTCCTTTCTTTCTTCAATTGTTTGTCAATTTGTCAGTTAAAATCTTCCACTTCACTGAAATAGTTATCAGAGAACAGTCACTGTTGTGTTACAGTTTTTCTCGATCGCTTTGGTGCATTTCTCACATCACTATTTACATTTGCACAACAGTTAATGCAGTTCTCAAAACAATTAGTACAAACTGCAAAACTTAGTTGATATCCTGCAAAAGTGTGTCACTTGCTCAAAATGGATAACTCATTCCTCAAAAGCAAGTATTCATGTCAATGAAAGTGTCAGTGTCGTCAAGATGAAAAGTCCTAACACCAGTGTTTATGAACAAGATAGTCAAATGGCTTTGTCATGTTTTCATTATGACAGTTTACTCTGTAAGTGTTTGACAATGCAAAAAAAGTCAGATCTTGGTGACACTACCTGAAAATGCTCAAGACAGTCCTATAAACTATTTGCACAGTCATTTGAAAACTACAGTAAAGTTTCACATTACTGTATTTAGTGAGGTACAGCAATTGAGTACAAGACACTGAATATGTATGTTTCACATTTTTACTGCATGGTCTTTGCAATACTAATTTGTTCAGAGCATTATGCAAAAGAAAAAATACACCCTTATTTACAACAAACATAAACTTCCTTTGGGTAGATCGGTGCACAACTGTAAACAATATCACAGTACATATTAGAACTGAACATACAACATATATAGACCATTTCACAAGATGTAAACAACACTGGTCCAGAAACACTTCCTGTTTCAGTTTGTAACTGTTTTCTTTATTTCACAGGTAAAGAAAACATCTTAAAGATGTTTGTTTAACTTTTTGATTCAGTTTTAAATGTTCTGTTGGTTGTATTTTATCCCAGCTTTTATGTAGTGTTAAAAAACTGAAACAGGAAGTGCTTCTGGACCAGTGTTGTTTGCATCTTGTGAAATGATCATATATACACTCACCGGCCACTTTATTCAGGTACCCATGCTGAGTAACGGGTTTGACCCCCTTTTGCCTTCAGAACTGCCTCAATTCTTCGTGGCATAGATTCAACAAGGTGCTGGAAGCATTCCTCAGGGAGTTTGGTCCATATTAACATGATGGCATCTACACAGTTGCCGCAGATTTGTCGGCTGCACATCCATGATGCGAATCTTCCGTTCCACCACATCCCAAAGATGCTCTATTGGATTGAGATCTGGTGACTGTGGAGGCCATTTGAGTACAGCGAACTCATTGTCATGTTCAAGAAACCAGTCTGAGATGATTCCAGCTTTATGACATGGCGCATTATCCTGCTGAAAGTAGCTATCAGAAGTTGGGTACATTGTGGTCATAAAGGGATGGACATGGTCAGCAACAATACTCAGGTAGGCTGTGGCGTGCAATGATGCTTAATTGGTACCAAGGGGCCCAAAGAGTGCCAAGAAAATATTCCCCACACCATGACACCACCACCACCAGCCTGAACCGTTGCATACAAGGCAGGATGGATCCATGCTTTCATGTTGTAGATGCCAAATTCTGACCCTACCATCTGAATGTCACAGCAGAAATCGAGACTCATCAGACCAGGCAACGTTTTTCCAATCTTCTATTGTCCAATTTCGATGAGCTTGTGCAAATTGTAGCCTCAGTTTCCTGTTCTTAGCTGAAAGGAGTGGCACCCGGTGTGGTCTTCTGCTGCTGTAGCCCATCTGCCTCAAAGTTCGACGTCACTGAGCGTTCTAGGGATGTCACGGTACCAAAATTCCAGTAGTCGGTACCAATACCATTAAAATGTCACGGTTCTCGGTACCAATTTCGGTACCACAGCAAAATTAGTTTTTTGTTTTATTTTATTTAACTACTTGAAAAAAATATATTAAATTAAATTCCATCACTTTATTATTTATGATGGTACATTTATGAAAGCATTGAAGGCTACATGCTGTTTAAACGAAAATATTGATACTGAGAAATATTGCTTATAATAAAAATCAAGTGAAAAATACAGCATTCAGTGGATTTAGGCTACAGTAGTATTTTTAATAAATGAAGATGTAGTTAAATATTTTGTACAGTAGCCTAAGATAATTATTTCTGTCAATTTCTTTAAGTTAAATCAAACTTTTATTTTGACGGGTTGCCGTAGAGACCTTTGACTTTCTGTGCGTGTATGATATATGATATGATATGACCCTATGGATATGACGATAGTTTTTCTCAAATGAAACGGTAAAATGCTTATGAAGTGACTCTCGGAGATGGAATCATGAATCATGTCATCATATCGTGAGGCAGCAGAGACTGAGAACAGCGCGAACGTCACTCTTGCTTCAGTGTTTGTGTGTGTGTGTGTGTGTGTGGTGTGGTGTGGGTGTGTGTGGGTGTGTGTGGTGTGTGTGTGTGTGTGTGAGAGAGAGTTACATGAAACCGCGCGTCTGACTCTGCGCCGTTAGGCTAATTCACATAGAGACAAGCAGAACATGCAGGGTTCATATTTAAACGGTAAAATGCGCATGAAGTGACTCTCGGAGATGAATTGATCATGAATCATGTCATCATATCGTGAGGCAGCAGAGACTGAAAACAGCGCGAGCGTCACTCGTGCTTCTGTGTGTGTGTGTGTGTGTGTGTGAGGTAACGTTAAATGAAAGCGCGCGTCTGCGCCGTTTCATTCACAGACACAAGCGCAACATGCAGGGTTTATATTTAAATAGTCGTTTTGCTGTTTAATATACACAGAAACCACATCAGCAGCGCCGCTGCTTTCATGAAGAGGACGCAACTTCACGCCCTTCGTGCATGCAAGCGCATCCAGATCCGGGTTTGACCGGGTATTCGGTACCACCGGGACTTGGTACCGTGACGTTTAAATTTTTTTAGTACCGACTTGGTACCGAAGTACCGAATATTTCTGACAACACTAGTGCGTTCAGAGATGCTCTTCTGCCCACCTTGGTTGTAACGGTGGTCATTTGAGTCACTGTTGCCCTTCTATCAGCTCTGAACCAGTCTGGCCATTCTCCTCTGACCTCTGGCATCAACAAGGCATTTCCGCCCACAGAACTGCCGCTCATGGATGTTTTTTCTTTTTCGGACCATTCTCTGTAAACCCTAGAGATGGTTGTGCGTGAAAATCCCAGTAGATTAGCAGTTTCTGAAATACTCAGACCAGCCCTTCTGGCACCAACAATCATGCCACGTTCAAAGTCACTCAAATCACCTTTCTTCCCCATACTGATGCTCTGGTTTGAACTGCAGGAGATTGTCTTGACCATGTCTACATGCCTAAATGCACTGAGTTGCCGCCATGTGATTGGCTGATTAGAAATTAAGTGTTAACGAGCAGTTGGACAGGTGTACCTAATAAAGTGGCCGGTGAGTGTATACTGTAAATCATTCATGCACATCCCTTCTCATCAGTGAAAGCTGAGGTTCACCTGCGAGAAATTGTTCAATTTAGGATATTTTTTTTTAAAGATAAAAAAATAATAATAATAAATTTGCTTGACAGATTTTGACAAATAGTTTTACATTTTTGTATGTGATGACTCAAACAATGAAATGAGGACTATTAAGTTTTATATGGAATGACTATTCAGCATTCACAAGTATAGTTAATTTGGACTGATATGACAAACAAATGATAATGTTATAAAACAGCAGTGAGTTGAATGAAAGCAATTGATGCATGTCCAAAAGCATTTGCAATTTGTTGGAAGGAATGAGAAACTGCTACTATGACGGTGCACAAATGGCAAAATGTTGTGGAGGTTGAACTACCTGTTGTGCAAATGTAAATAGTGATGTGAAGAAATGCACCAAAGCGACTAAGACAAACTGTAACAGAACAATCAGTAACAAAAGGGTGCACTGGGCATTGTGCAAAAATAATTAATAATCTACTCTGACCTGCAATGATAATCCAGACCAGAAAGGAAGACCTGCTCAGCCTCCTGTGAGGAGATATCCCAGCCAGGAGACAGCCAGGGCATTTATGATGGCCTATGAAAAAAGTAAATATAAATGTACAATAATATAACTCATTCTTTTCAAGCAGAATAAGATTTACAGGATGTGACGTCACACATAAACACTAAAATAATGTATTTTTATATTTACCCTTAATCCAAATAACAACATGAAATTGGTGATATAATAATGCAGTTAGTATTAGTATACATAACAAAATTCTCAGTTGAGAGTATACTGATACGATAACACATGAAGAGACATCACAGGGGAGTTAAATGACCAAATATGCAAGTTGAAGATAATTCATAGCTCTAAAACAACATCATCAAACCTTATTGATTCAAATTACGTCGATATTTTGTATCACAGCCTTTTGCGCTAATTGCGGAGCAGTCATGCTAGTCAAGTGATCAGCCGCAATGCATTACAAACGACTAATAAAGTGATAAGAGCTGCTTTCAACAGGTAACATCTCATTCTCACACCACTCATTTATGTTCAACACTAGTGTTTATACTAAAACTGCAAGTTTGTTTTGTGCATTTTGTTTCGCACTTACCTTTGTCTTAAAGGATTAGTTCACTTTTGAAAAAACTTTTGCTGATAATTGACTCACCCTCATGTCATCCAAGATGTCCATGTCTTTCCTTCCTCAGTCGAAAGAAATTAAGGTTTTTGATGAAAACATTCCAGGATTTTTCTCCATATAATGGACTTCCATGGGAACCAGACGGTCCAAGCTCCAAAAGATCGTTAATAACAGTTTCAGATGCAGCTTCAAATGTCTTTAAACGACACCAGACGATGAATAAGGGTCTTATCATGCGAAACGATGGGTTATTCCAAAACTTATTCCAAAAATGTAACTTTTCTAAGGACAAATGGTAGCCTAGCTCTATTCTGGAGGCGCGTTTAACGTCATGTAATCCGTAATTACGTTCAAAAGGTCACGGGCGACGCAGCCGGAAGTACAGAATCAAAATCGTCCGACATCGTTATTTTACCTTTTAATTCCTTTTTTTTTTGTAAACGCCGTTTGAGTTAGTTTGCACGTTCAACCTATGTGTTCAACTTACTGACTCTGTACTTCCAGCTACGTCGCGCCGTGACCTTTTGAACGTAATTACGTATTACGTGACGTTACAAACGCGCCTCCAGAATAGAGCTAGGCTACCATTTGTCCTTAGAAAAGTTACATTTTTGGAATAAGTTTTGAAATAACCCATCGTTTCGCATGATAAGACCCTTATTCATCGTCTGGTGTCGTTTAAAGACATTTAAAGCTGCATTTGAAACTGTTATTAACGATCTTTTGGAGCTTGGACCGTCTGGTTCCCATGGAAGTCCATTATATGGAGAAAAATCCTGGAATGTTTTCATCAAAAACCTTAATTTCTTTTCGACTGAAGAAAGAAAGACATGGACATCTTGGATGACATGGGGGTGAGTAAATTATCAGCAAAAGTTTTTCCAAAAATGAACTAATCCTTTAAGTCTTGTCTTCTCAATCTGCTCCTTCCTGTTTTTAAATGTTATTGTTAACGAGAATGTGTGCAATTTGGTCACGGGCGTGGTGGCTTCTGACGTCACACTTGGATGGGGCCGGGTTGGATGTCCAGTAGCACGATGACGTATGGTCCATTACGTAGTGGACACTGTAACGTAATACGGCTTTTAACAATTTAGATTGTTTCAAAGCAGCTTTACATAGATTATACGCATATAATTTAATGTAACAGAGATTATTTGGGCTTTATAGCGGTTCGTGAATAATGTTATTTTCCAGCTAAAGTTAGTTTTGATTGATTCACTTCTGCCGAAATGATAATTTTGTTATTAAATTATGGGACGACACCGTTCTCTCTAAAAAACGCTGATGGCACATGCACATTAAGAATAATAGTTATTGTAGAGAGTTGGTGAACAATCGAATAACAAGAGAAACAAGAATAAATACATACATAAATGATCACGAGTAGGCTATATGGAAGCTCTTTTCAGAGCTTTCAGAATAAAAAAAATAATTGCGACTTTGTCCTTACAATGGCGAGTAGGCTATATATACTGACTTTATTTCTCAGAATTGTGATATATAAAGTCAGAATTGCGTGAAATAAAGCCTCAAGTCGCATGTTATAAAGACAGAATTCCTTGAAATAAAGTCTAATGCGAGTTTATATCTCCCATTACGAGTTATAAAGTCAAATTCTAAGGGAAAAAAAATCTGGCTACTTATTTTTCAACCTCAGAATAGTTCAATATCTCACAATTCTGACTTTATAATACGCAATTGCGACTTTATATCTCCCAATTTGCGTATTAAAAGTCAAAATTTCAAGTACCCTCGCTATTGCTAGTTTATATCTCATAATTCGACTTAATAACACGCAATTGCGACTTTATATCACGCAAATCTGACTTGATAACACACATTTGCGACTTTATATCACGAAAGTCTGACTTTAACCTGCAATTACGACTTTATATAAATTCTGAGATAAAAAGTCGCAATTACCTTTTTTATTTCTCACTCTGTGGCGAAAACAAGCTTCCAGACATGTCTCACTGAACAGCAAATTAAGAGGAACCTATAGCTTTTATTTCGTTTTTTTCCCTACATCTGACAAGATTTGTTTTCCTGATGCTGTTATTATTTTAGCATTTTCCTTTGAATGTTTACTGGTATTTTAAGATGTTTACAGTTGTACCTTTAAAATTACGGAGACAATTGGACTACTTTGACATTTTTTGCTTCCACTCATAGGCAAATATGAATAAAATAAAATTGCTTTATTTTAAAATGTTCTATATACACGCATTAAAAAAATACTTGCGGTGCACATGCTATTAATCTATCAAATGTAGGTTTAAAATCATGTGATTTAAAATGTAAAATTGAGATCGGCACAGCATATGCGTATATATGACGTCACTTAAAACACACCTCCATCCACTACGTTTTGGAGATGGGTCTGTCTGCGGACTGCAAGAGAGGGCGTAACAGGAAGTGGGCGTAACTTGAAGTTGTCCAAATCACACAGAACCACGCCATATGTCAAACTCAAAACGAGATGTTGTCGCTTGTCAACTTGAAGGGGCGTAACTTGAAGTCTTGCAGGATGCAGACAGACTATGGCAAGCCATTTTAACATTTAACAGCTAGACTGGATATGTGTTACAGATATCTGTAATTCAGTTTTGCCTAGTCAAAAAGAACATTTCAGATATCCGCAACTACATTCTTCCTATCCATAATTGTCATTTCAGATATCCACAAAGAAGTTCTTCCTAGGACAAATGACATCACTTTTGCCATTCATTTGTATGGGGTTTATAATTACAGATATCTACAATTCGGTTGGAGATATCCACTATGTGAATTACGGATATCTGCAACTCAATTGTAGATATCTGTAAATCCAGTTTGAGATATCTACAATTTGATTCTGACTAGTCATAACTCCGGTTCAAGATATCTTTAATTAAACTCAATTCAAGATATCTACATGTTCCATTTCAGATATCTTGAATTAAGTTTTGACTAGGCGAAATTACATTGTAGATATCTGTAACTGGAATTATGACTAGTCAAAATAACGTTGTAGATATCTCAACCTGGAGTTAGGGATAGTCATAATTGAATTGTAGATATCTATTATCAAGGTATAGATATCTTGAACTGAAATTTGATTAGAGATATCTGAAATTTGAGATATCTGTAACTTTCCTTTTGCCTAGTCAAAATGTAATTGCAGATATCTTGAATTGGAGTTTTGACTAGGCGAAATGATGTTGCAGATATCTGTATGCAAATTAGGCCCGCATCACACTTTAGGCGGGAACAGAGCATGTTTTTAATTATATTAGCTACTGTTTTAACCTAAAATCAATACCTCCAGGCTATCATGGGTTTTTACTGTTAAACAAAAATAAAATAAAAAAATAAGAACTAATCTGAACTAAGAACTTTTTTTCTCATCTAAAGAAATTAATGTTATGCACTGCCATGGCAAGAATAGCATGCATGTAAGCATCTTTATTAAAGTGAATTAGAGTAATTCTCTCATGCGTAAATCCTACCTCAACAATAACCTACGGTAATTTTAAGCATGATCACAAACATAGAAATGCATGGCAAACATTGCATGTTGCCAATGTTTTTGACAAACCTGCAGGCTAATGCTAATGAATACAATTTGTGTCATGCTGGAAACATTTTCTGGTGTTTTTTTGTGTGTGTTTTTTTTTCAATTATGGCCAACACCATGACAGCTTCTTTCTTCTTCCATTCATAGAAATAAGGAAATTAACCCACTTCTTCTTTGATTATGGAAGGGAGGGGAAATTACGCAATGTCATGCACAATAATTTGTGTACATGCACAATGACGTTTGAGATATCTTTAACTTTCATTCTGCCTAGTCAAAACTGAATTACAGATATCTGCAATTGTCATATAAGATGTGTGACGAGTTGAATGTCGTTTTCAATGATGTAATTGCTGATATCTGTAATTCAGTTTTGCCTAGTCAAAACTCAATTATAGATATCTCTACCTGTAGTTTTGACTAGTCACAATTACGTTACAGATATCTTGAATGACAATTCCAACTATCCAAAATGTAATTACGACTAGTCAGAAAGACTTTGTTGATATCTACAATGTTAATTCTGGATAGTCAGACTTAGGTTTTAAATGCTAAAATGGCTTGCCATAGACAGACTCTATTGACGTTTTGGACCATCCAGCTATGTCATCGTAGCTGGCTGCGAGGATCTCTTGGAGGATGCAGCGAGAGAGGCTCCTCGCCCTGCCGGCAGATCCATCATCATATGCGGATCCGCTGAAGCCGTTGAACCCGCAGTTCAAACCGCTCGAACTCTCGGCGCTGAACGTGCGGACTAGAGTGAAAGTAACTTCCCAAACCCGTCGCAGGTAAGCGGCTTTCAATACGCTTTGGGCCGATATTTTATTTTGGCCTCTGTCAGATGACACAGGACTGTCTGTGACTGTCTTCTTTAATGGACATCTGTGCTTGGGAAAGTGCTCGATGCTGGTTCATGCATGCCTTCAGTTGCAGCGCAGTTTATGTGTTTATGATGCTGGTTTGAAGTGATGCAGTGCAGCCTATGAAGTGTCCCAGTGTGTGACTGGCATGAAGTTGGTTTGACATTGGACGTTCGATATTCGCATATTTAGGGACCGTCTCTAAAGAGACATGCGATATTAGAATAAACGTTTTTTAACTTCAATAGCATTTGAAGACAATGACTTACAGTCATAAAACATACTGTACAATGTTCACCCAGGTCTCAGGTATGATGCACACCTTTTAGATTTTTGATATTTATAACAATAAACTTTTAAATCATATGTAAATATTGATATGTATTTCACTACTGTATGACAAAATTTAAAGCTCAATAGCATTTGAAGACAACGACTTACAGTCATAAAACATACTGTAACAATTGTTCACCCAGGTCTCAGGTATGATGCACACCTTTTAGATTTTTTGATATTTATAACAATAAACCTTTAAATCATATGTAAATATTGATATGTATTTCACTAATGTATGGGACCATACACAAAATATGACTATAAAGCTCAATAGCATTTAAAGACAATGACTTACAGTCATAAAACATACTGTACATTGTTCACCCAGGTCTCAGGTATGATGCACACCTTTTAGATTTTTGATATTTATAACAATAAACTTTTAAATCATATGTAAATATTGATATGTATTTCACTAATGTATGGGACCATACACAAAATATGACAATATTTAAAGCTCAATAGCATTTGAAGACAATGACTTACAGTCATAAAACATACTGTAAAATGTTCACCCAGGTCTCAGGTATGATGCACACCTTTTAGATTTTTGATATTTATAACAATAAACTTTTAAATCATATGTAAATATTGATATGTATTTCACTATTGTATGTGACCATACACAAAATATGTCTATAAAGCTCAATAGCATTTGAAGACAATGACTTACAGTCATAAAATATACTGTAAAATGTTCACCCAGGTCACAGGTATGATGCTGGTTTGCATTGATTATCTTGTGGAATTCTAATGATACATTTACCTGACACAATAAATTGTTATATTTGGCTATTCTAACAGACTTTGACTTTATTTCCATTAGAGTTAAAAGGAATAGTCAAACATTAACGTGTATTAAATGATGCACAGATATCATTGATAAACCTTTTTTCATTATGGAGTCAGATGAAAACGAATTAACACTTAAGATTAAATGTGATGCATTTAACTAAAATTCACTTTGCCATGGAAAAGACGGAACACGCTTGAAACCTTCACCACGAATTCGGAATCCGCCATTGGACCGATTTCGTGGTCCTTTTTACAGTGGTGACCCGCGACGTGATTGCAAACAAATGGATTTTCGCGAGCAACGTCCTTTCCAGCAAAGTATGGGGATCTTAATCAACAAGAGGTTTGAACTTCTCTTTATTCTGCGGCTCTGGTAAGTCAACTTTTTCTAATCTTTTGAAAAGTGTTGAGAAAATGTTGTTTGCCGTATTTGCGGGTCGGAAAGCCCTCTGTTTAGTCCGAAACTAAAATGTGAGGACATGAAAACGGCGCGCGCGCAGATAAAAGAGTAAAACCCTTGTCTAATAGATTTTAAAGATATCATTGTTTGATTAAGCAAAAAAAGAAAAACCTAAATTTGAAATAAAATCTATTCAAATGATTTTCGGGTAGACTTAACGTTACTCAGAGGAGCGAATAAACATTTTGCATTTGCATGTCTATCTTCATTGTTGTAGTGGCTTTGTTGAAACAAACCAGCAACACATGAAGAGAATTGACAAACAACAGAAATAAAAATCTAAGTGTATGAACGATCGGAAAACACGTGATTTTATAAAAAGGCAAATCGATGCATTGTTTATGGGAAGGAAAACTTTGAAAAATACAATGATATGATTTACAAGCTAAGACACAATTAGCAGAATTAAATGCTAGTGTTTTCAATACTGTTTAGAGAAAACAAGGCTAAGATAAATGCTAGTATTGCCCATGCTGCAACAAGCTAATGCTAATGCCATGCGGCTTCTAGGCTAATGCTAATGCTAAGGACATGCTGCATTCAAAAACGCTTAACCCTTTGTTTGACCAGCCCACCATATAGGCCCGAGGCCACATTGAATAAGATTCTATAATAAACATAAACTAATCTTGACAAACTTTATATTGCATTTGAAAGCTTCCACTGTAACGCAGATGGGATTAAAAAGCAATAATGCAATAGTTTGTATTTTCAAAATTTGGAGTTGTGCTTCACACAATATAACGCACTCAAAGAACACACGGTTTAGTTGTTTGTGCTACTACATGCACATAGGCTAAATGTAAGTTTATTCAAAATACAGGATTTACTGTAAGTGTTTTTGGAGCACTTAGGTAAAGGCTGTTGATGTTGTATTCAAGGTATCCTGTGTGAACTGAATTAAACGTGTGTGTGTCTATGCTGAACGTGGTTATACTGTTATTCACAATGCACATTAATTCTTGAAAAGTTTGAGACAGAAATACTTTTCATATTTGGAAAATGAAATATTGCCACGTTTGAAATCATTCTGATATGATTATTTTCCCGAATAGAGATCGGATTCATATATTTCCACATTTTTTGCGTCAGTTTAGCGATGGCTAACATCCGGTATCATTTTATGTGTACTTAAACGAGGAGGTGTTTAAGGGGACTTACATATGTCTTTGATTGTGTACGTTTGGAACGGCAAATCCTAGATATTTAGTCAAATTACCTCTGATTTGATGACCGGACCTGGCGAGAGTGTGGCATGCGGACTTTAGAGAAGGACCGCAGAGTGATATAGTTTCCTAATCTAAAAACGAGGAAACTATAACTAAAGAATGAAAAGAATTATCAAACGTTAAAATGACTTTGCTTCATATAGTCTGAATTTTTGTATCCTTGGTGGAAAACTCCCATAGCTGCGGAAAAACCACGCAAAGGAACATAACTGAGAATCAGAAACTGTGAACGCGAATCTCGTTAAACCATAAAACAAAAACCTTTTTATACTGAAAGCTTCAGGGAAAGAATTTCCCCAAAGATAAATTGGAACATGTATAAAGATACTGTCCTGTTTACACTATGGGCCGAAAAGGTAGAGCCGACACTGCAAAAACTCACTAAAAAAGGTCTTAAAACGGACGCTATTGACAATGAAATTCTCACTTGGTGGGAAACAGTGGGTAGTAAACAGAAGAAATCAAAACATGATGAGATAATTGAGGCTTTAAACTTCATAAGTTATAAACGGCTAGACAAATCAACAACATTTCTATCCTCGCTTATGGATGTTAAATGTGAAGAAGTGCATTCTAAAAATGCAGAGGCAAAATTGTTTGAGGCAAAGATCCAAGATCTTCAAACACAGCTAGACCGATTACTAGCTGAGCAGTTAGCCCTGACTGAAAAGTGTAAAAATCACAAATACACCATTGCAGATCTTAAGGCTAAACTAATTGTTGAAAAGTCAATTTCTCCCAAAACGCTCAACAGCGATGGGACTAAAAATATGCGCTTCTTAAACGAGTCATCCTGCTCTAATAACCCTGTACCTTTTCAGACAGATGAAGCAGGCGATGACATTTTTGAACAAAGTGCCTGTTTCAGCCTTTAAGGTGATCCGGCACCCAAACGGCACAGAGTCAACCATTCGGCGTCCTCTAACGGTAACTGAATGTAGCTCGTTTAAAACAGAGATCGGACCATTCCCTTTGAAAGGACCATTCGAACCATGGTGGAGACGCATTGTTAGCCTAAAACATGCATTTCAGCTTGAACCAAAAGATATTTGGCAAATTGTTATCAGCTCAATTCCAGATGTCCTGAACTATAAGATACCACCGGCTTTGATGACAGGCACCATTGTGCAGTCAATGCATCAAAACGAGCCCGAGAGTGAAATCTTGAATAGACTAAAACAATGTCTGCGCGATCTACGTGGTTGTAGTCCTATTGGATGGGAACTGATTTTCAGTCGGAAACAGAGTACTGAAGAATCGTTTGAGACATATGCAGAGAAAATGTTTGAACTGTTTGAGGAGTATTCTGGAATTGAGGGTGTTAACCACAACAATGTAACTTTCCTTGAATTACTCCTTACAAATGCAGGTCCGCGTGTACAGCAATCGCTCATGTATGGTGTTTCTCCAGCAAAAAATACATTCGAAGGAATTGTTAGCTGGGCAACAAGAATTGAATCACGAAAACAAATACATGGTGAGGTAGCTGTGCTAGAATGTCATGAAAATCCCCCATTTGCAGGAGAATTCAGAAAGCCACACGGTGGCAAACTGAGCAGATTCTGTGATTCCTGCCACAAAACAGGTCATGCAGAGGAAAAGTGCTGGTCGTTGGGCAGAGGCAGACCTCCTCCCTACTTCATAAAACGCAGACAACTACAGTCTGATGACACAAACCAGCGCTCTGCAAGGAACCAAAGCTCAGATGCATCTAAACCCCCCACTGAGCTAACAACTTTGGTCACTCAAGGCCTTCAGCTATTAGCGTCATTTGCTAGTCGGGTAGCAGCCCAATAGCAAATAGCTTAATAGTTTAACATCTAAATTTAACGAACCTGTCATTTTTTCCCAGAGACCAGAAATAATAATTTCATTCATATTCTTAAATTCTACTATACATTATATTATAATCGCCAAGCAGGCATTAACTGGAGAAGTGTGAAATTAATCCTTACAGTTTGATTTAGTTGACCCATTACCCTGTGCCAAAAGGGGCGGAGGTGTGTTTTAATTCTTAAGTGTGGCACAGATAATTGCCAACTGACCAAGGAAACAACGAGAGACCACCACTAACCAAATGTGTGAATGACCCCTTGAAATAATTCATGCCCACAGATCTGGCTGTAATGAAAGCAACTTGAAGTTTAAAACCCGAAGACTGGGATCTCTAATGCTGAGAGCAGACTGTGAAGGCTGACTGCAAGAGCAGTGTTTAGGTGTCGCACATTGCACTGAAACAACAGAAATATTTCAGACCTGGTCAATGAAATTCAGTTTCATGTGACAGCTGGAATTAAAATTTCAATGGACATGATAATGGAGCAAGCAAACGAATGTGTCCATATGTCTGGATTTGAAACTGTTGAAAACATCAAAATTATCTGTGGTTCTCTCTGCATTTGTTTCTGTCAGGTTAACTTCTGCAATTCCTCGGAGGGACGGACACCCAGACGGCCGGACTTCATGATTGTTAGAACATAACCTGAGATTTGGGAGATGGGTGAAAAGACAATTCGAGAGGCCTTTACATCTCACAACAGCACATCACTACATTATGGCCTCCCAGTTTAGAACTGGAACAAAAATTTGCAACACAATTGTTATACAATAGATTCCACCCATCTCCTAGACATGAACACTGACTGAACACACTCCTCCATCACAACACCCTCATGGCATCATCACCTGGAATAGATCGAATCTATCCAGACTGAACATTACACATCATAAGAAGATGAAGATGACATAGAGTCCAATAGTGTTACTTCACTAAAGATCTATTGTGCATCTTCACACTCACAGATCCGGATAGCTTCACACACATATGAACGGGAAGCTGATTCCATTACCTAGCACACTATTCACCACACCCTGCAAACTCATGGGAAAACACTGGAAAACACATATTAATGGCTACAGTCACAAATCAATGCAATGCATCAAAAAGCAGTGGCAGACTTGCCATTAAATTTCTTAATGTTTAAACTTTCTGATTGTTGTTAGGGTGGTTGGAAAATCAGAGGGCCCCTGATTTCTCAACAAACCAATAATAACAGAAACATCATAACTAAATAGATCTGAAGTGTGAGCGCTTCAATCAATTACAGAATTCTACAATTCAACCCTGTCATTGACTGTGACTTAGCAAACAACAACAACACACACTCTTTCTCCCTCTTTCTCTCATACAAACCCTCAAACTCACACTCAGACAAAAGAAACAACAAAAAAACAAAAAAACACACTCTCACACACAGACGCACTCATACCCTCACACAACCTCACACAAACACACACTCTCACACCTGCTGCAAGGAATGAACAATCTCCATTCTTGAATACATTTAAGCATGTTCCAAGTCACTTCCTAGATTTGCATAAGTGGCTTGCATTGGAAGATTCCTGAACAAACACTGATTATTTTTATGTTTTATTGTTTTTATTACATGATTGAACATTGATTGTTTTTATTACATGACCTTTTATCATATAATCTATTTGATTATTTTGAACACACTGACCTCTTGTTGCATTTCCTTTTTAGAATTCAGACCAAAAAAATATATTTAAAAATTGGATATTTAATATGAGACATTCTTACCATTCAATACCCTGAGAAAAATATGAGCACACTTGCTGAAAAGAGCATGGTATTTTACATTGAACATGACATGATTTTGTTTTGTTGCATTATGCGTTTCTATGCATTTCTTCTTGAGTTCAAGTTCATATGTGTTTCAATCGCGAAATGGACATTTAAGATGCTTTTCAGACGTCTCACAGAGAGCCCATTCACCCACTGAGGTCTGTCCAGACAACCACACCGCTGGAGGTGACAGGATTGGTCAAGAAGGGACAGATTATCGTTATGGGGAAGGTGCCAGGGAAACGTGAGTGTCTTCACGAAGGAACGACACGCCAACTGAAAGTCAAAAGGTCCAGATTGATTGTATGGATTTTGCTCACATCTCCAGAAGAAAGCCTGAACGCCTCATCCACCTGCTGGACTTGCGCCTGATGAGAACAGGTGTTCTGTAGGTGAACAAAGCCCTCTGAGCTTCTACAGATGCCAACATTGCCAAGAGACAATTGTTGAAGAACACCAAAGATTACAACGAACGTCTTACTGTGTCTGTGACCCCTAAGTGTCTGAAACTGACCCACGGGGTCAACGGGGGATTCTGTAAGACTGGAAAAACTGATTAAAGAGAAAATATCAGGCCGAGAAAATATCTGACCAATTCCCTCTGAAAACAAATGGCATTGCGTGCAAATTAACATTTGACACTCTACCCCCTTTCTCTGCCCAATTTACATCCTCTCTCTCTCTCCCTCTCAGTCAGTCAATGACACTGAAAACTCTCAAGAATATATATATGTTTTTAATGTAAATGTGATAATCTTTAGGACTGTTTAGTCTCGTTTTGATGGTCACAGGGTGACTGGTAATAATGTCTCATTCTCAAAGTAATAAAAGAAAAGGTAATAAGGTTTTTAAGAAGTTTAGGAATAACTCACACAAAGGAGTGTGGCCTTTGAGTTAACACCTTCTGCCTTATTGTCTGTATGCAAATTACAACTAACCAAATGGCCACATTCCAGTAAGTTTCCACTGTAACTTACATATGCAGGTGAGGTCTGTCTCTATTAAGGAGGTGCAGCGGGGGAGCTCAGGGCTTTTCTGTACTACAGATCGGCCCGTGATGTTGTGTCTCTCAGCTCATGTAATATGTTGGGTAAAGTTTTGTTCTTTGAAATATTTGATGGTTTGCATTGATTATCTTGTGGAATTCTAATGATACATTTACTTGACACAATAAATTGTTATATTTGGCTATTCTAACAGACTTTGACTTTATTTCCATTAGAGTTAAAAGGAATAGTCAAACATTAACGTGTATTAAATGATGCACAGATATCATTGATAAACCTTTTTTCATTATGGAGTCAGATGAAAACGAATTAACACTTAAGATTAAATGTGATGCATTTAACTAAAATTCACTTTGCCATGGAAAAGACGGAATATCGCTTGAAACCTTCACCACGATTCGGAATCCGCCATTGGACCGATTTCGTGGTCCTTTTTACAAGCTTTATAGTCATATTTTGTATATGGTCCCATACATTAGTGAAATACATATCAATATTTACATATGATTTAAAAGTTTATTGTTATAAATATAAAAAATATAAAAGGTGTGCATCATACCTGAGACCTGGGTGAACATTTTACAGTAGGTTTTATGACTGTAAGTCATTGTCTTCAAATGCTATTGAGCTTTATAGTCATATTTTGTGTATGGTTCCATACATTAGTGAAATACATATCAATATTTACATATGATTTAAAAGTTTATTGTTATAAATATAAAAAATCTAAAAGGTGTGCATCATACATGAGACCTGGATGAACATTTTACAGTAGGTTTTATGACTGTAAGTCATTGTCTTCAAATGCTATTGAGCTTTAAATATTGTCATATTTTGTGTATGGTCCCATACAGTACTGAAATACATATCAATATTTACATATGATTTAAAAGTTTATTGTTATAAATATCAAAAATCTAAAAGGTGTGCATCATACCTGAGACCTGGGTGAACAATGTACAGTATGTTTTATGACTGTAAGTCATTGTCTTCAAATGCTATTGAAGTTAAAAAACCTTTATTCTAATATTGCATGTCTCTTTAGAGACGGTCCCTAAATATGCGAATATCGAACGTTCGACGTCAAACCAACTTCATGCCAGTCCCAGACTGTCCCTCCCTGCGCTGGAGCTGTCGTGGTTGTAACAGAGATGCTGCCTATCATGGAGATGAATCAGATCTTCAGCGCGCTGAAGAAGACTCGAAAATATATCTTACAAAAGTTGTTTGTTCGTACAGCGTGTTCCCGAAGTGTCCCGTAGGAAGCATCTTCGCTGCCACTTATGAATTCGACGTTACAAAGGCGCTGTCTCAAGTGAAAGTGCTGAATTTTAGACCCCATTTACACCTGGTATTAAAATGCGATCTGTATCCAGATAAGTTATCCGGATAATAAAAAACGCATGTTAATGCAAGGTGTAAATGCGTTGTGATTGGATCTGCCTGACCACATCTGGAGGTAGTCTGGCTCGCATTGTGTTCGGATCTTTACTAGGTGTAAACGCAATCTGTTGTTGAAACCACATATGTATATTTTACTTCTCCCAAAAATGCTATAAAAATAAACGAGTGAGAGCGTGTTATGTAGGCTAGCCTAGGGCTGTAATGATTTGGGCTAAAATCATTATCACGATTAATTCGAACAAGTCACTCTTCGATTACGATTATTGAACGATTTTTTTTTCTCATATGTCACTGGCAAGGCTTATTCTGTAAATATGTATGTATTTTTTTAGTGCATAATCTTTGAGATTCTAAAATAAGGAAACACACAGATAGCTTTTAATGCTTATTAAATATTTTAAAATAATAAAAAATGTAGAAAATAGTTATTTTTGTAAATAAAATAAATTATTGTAAATATTGCCATCTAAAAAGTAAAATATAACTTGTATAAAACTAAAAAACTAATCCTTTTCATATTGTATGGCATCTGTAAATGCCTGTTATCGATGAGCTGCTTTGTGGAGTGGAGGCACTTGTTGCTAGGCGTTTGTCTGTCTCTCTCTCTTTTTTTTTGCGTGTTTCTTTGGTAAAAGCAGCTCCTGTTGCTGAGTTGACTCAGTATTCTAGGAATCAGAGAGTGCGTTCACACACAAGTTACCCGCAAAGACACTTGACATGTCTCAGCAGCATCTATAGTTTGCTTATGAGTTGCGATTTCTTTTCGAAAAACGAATCGGTTACCTAAACGTAACCTCGGTTCTCTCTCAGATGAGGAACGAGTATTGCGTAAGCTCAGCTTACGCTACGGGAAAGATTCTTCTTTGCCGAACAATTGAAGCCAAAAATTTTTATAATTTGTAATTATTGTCAACGCACGCTTGCTTATTACGTCAAAGCCCGCCGAAAGGGGCGTGGCTTGAGTGTATATAAGCACTCTCCGAGGGTTGAAACAACGATTTATAGTGATGAAGCGAATCGCTGTTAGAGCGGGCACGGCCGGGAACGCAATACTCGTTCCCTCATCTAGAAAAAACAGAGGTTACGTTTAGGTTACCGATTCGTTCTCTTACGAGAGGTTCTCTCGTATTGCGTAAGCTAGCTTACGCTACGGGAACCCCTGGTCAACGCCGTGCCCGGTCAGTAACCACAAGCATCCCCGGGAGGGTGGGAGGGAGCATATAGTGGAGAGATAATAAAGCGGCAGAAGCCGTTTATATAAGAATATGACGCCTTAAGAGGCGGCCGGCATAGCAGGGCCATAATACAGGAAGATTTCATAGAATGAAGGGGAAGATCAAGGGGCTAGCCGGTTGAAGGGTTCCCCATGAGAGCGTAGCTAGACGCTGCAGCGGGTTAGACCGCTAATAATTTTAGCCTGTAAGGCCGGTACTTCCAAGTTATAAAATCTGATAAAGGTGGCCGGGGAAGCCCAGCCCGCGGCCACGCAGATATCATGAATGGGAATACCACAGGACCAAGCCCACGAGGAGGCCATGCCTCGGAGTGGAGTGAGCCCTGACGCCGAGCGGGCAAGGCAGATTTTTCAGCCGCATAGGCGGAGGCGGATAGCGTCCACTATCCATCTGGATAGTGTTTGTTTAGAGGCGGCCAAACCTTTTGTGCGTCCCCCAAACGCCACAAACAGCTGCTCAGAGCGTCTGAACGCGGCAGCGCGTGTGATGTACACTCTCAGCGCCCGGACCGGGCAGAGGAGGTTGGCATTGGGCTCGCTATCAGAGGCGGGCAGAGCCGATAGGGATATCACCTGTGCTCTAAATGGGGTGCCAATCGCCTTAGGCACAAATCCATGTCTGGGTTTGAGATGAACGACAGAGTCGCTAGGGCCAAACTCGAGACACGACACGTTCGAAGAGAGCGCGTGAATGTCGCCCACTCGTTTAACTGAGGCGAGAGCAATGAGAGAGACGGCTTTTAGGGAGAGATATTTGAGGTCTATAGACTTGAGCGGTTCGAAGGGGGGGGCTTTCAAGGCCTCGAGGACTATTGAAAGGTCCCAAACCGGCACCGAGGGGGGCGAGGGGGTTCATCCTCCTGGTTCCCCTGAGGAAGCGGATAACTAGCTCGTCTTTGCCAAAAGACTGGGCGCGTCGGGACCAACGAAGGCCGCGACGGCTGCCACATAAACCTTCAGGGTGGATGGGGTTCTGCCCTTATCCAGCATATCCTGAAGGAAGGAAAGCAAAGATGAAACCTCACATTTAATGGGGTCCAGATTCTTTTCGGTGCACCATTTTGAAAACACACGACCATTTAGCCGCATAGAGCCTTCTGGTAGACGGCGCTCTGCGCGTGTTGATCGTGTTCAAAACTCCCTCTGGCAAATCAACGTGTAATCGTTGGTCACCCATGCATGAAGCGCCCAGCGCTGCGGGTGGAGATGCCAGATTGTGCCGCGGGCTTGGAGGAGATCTGCTCTGACCGGGATGGGCCACGGGGCTGTCTGAGACAGCTGTGTGAACTCCGGGAACCAAATCTGATTCTCCCAACGCGGGGCTATGAGGAGAGCACCGGGTGGCGTGAGTCCCTGATTCTCTGGATAACCTGCGGTAGCAGGGAGATGGGAGAGGGAAGGCATAGAGCGGGCGGTGTGGCCATTCTAGCGCTGAGCGCGTCCTCGGCTCTTCGAGAAGAATCTCGGACAGTGCAAGTTCTCTTCTTTCGCGAAGAGATCTATCTCCGCTTTGCCGAAGAGGCGCCACAGTGACTGGACTGTAAGTGGGTTCAGGGACCATTCTCCTGGGGAGAGAAGGTTCCTGGACAGAATGTCTGGACCGTCGTCTCAGGTGTCCCGGGACATGCGTCGCTCTGAGCGAGAGCAGGTGACTCTGGGACCAAACTAGAATGCGGCGTGCCAGCAGGAAGAGATTCCTGGATCTGACCCCGCCCTGACGGTTGATGTAGGATACCACTGTCATGTTGTCTGAGCGAATCAGGACGTGGTGACCCTGGATGCGTGGGGAGAAGTGCAAGAGTGCATACTCGACAGCGAGCATCTCGAGACAGTTTATGTGTAATGGGGTCTCCCGATCCGAACCACCGGCCAGCGGCCGTGAGCCTCTCACAGACCGCACCCCAACCTGTGTTGGACGCGTCTGCTCGGAGTAACTTTCCGGTGAGAGAAGGTCCCCATCGTGACGCCCCGTTGAAACCAATCGGTCACCGTCCAAGGCTGCAGCGCAGAGATGCATGCCTGAGTGACTCTGATTAGCTGGCGGCCCGTGGTCCACTCGGCGGTGGGGTACACGGGTCTTTAGCCAAAATTGAAGGGGGCGCATATGTAAAAGACCTAGCTGTAGTACGGCTGCAGCTGAGGCCATGTGACCCAGCATTCTCTGAAAGGTTTTCACCGAACGCGGGTATTCATCTGGAACGAAGCGGCTAACGCTGCAAGCGGCGTGTGCGCTGAGCGGATAAGCGTGCTTTCAGTAGTGGTAGAGTCCAGATCTATCCCCAGAAAAGAGATAGTCTGACTGGGCTGAAGAACGCTCTTTGTCCAGTTGACAGAGAGGCCCAGCGTTTCCAGATGAGCGAGGAGAGCTGTACGGTGCGACAGAAGCTCTGTTTTTGGAACGTGCTAGTATCAGCCAATCGTCCAGAATAATTCAATATGCACATCCCCTGGGTTCGAAGGGGGGCAAGCGCCGCGTCCGTACATTCTCGTGAACGTGCGTGGCGCTAGGGAAAGGTCGAATGGGAGAACGGCGTATTGATAGAACCTGGCCCTCGAAGGCGAAGCGTAAAAACTGCCTGTGACGACGGTGTATCTGAATCTGAAAATAAGCGTCTTTCAGATCTAGGGAGATGAACCAATCCCCCTGGCGCACGGTGTGCGAGGAGTTTCCTGACAGTTCAGCATTCTGAATGATCTCGTCATGAGAGCTTTGTTCAGAAATCTGAGGTCTAGAATCGGCCTGAGGCCGCCGTCTTTCTTGGGAACCAGAAAATAACGGCTGTAAAACCCCGGGCTCGGTTCTGCGCGGAGGGACTCTCTCTATCGCACCCTTTGTTAACAGTTTCGATATTTCTGTGCGAGCGTGCTCGCGGCAGCTGGGCTGACCACAGAAAGGGGCCGCGGGAACGCGAGCGGGCGGCGACGAAACTGTAACTGGTAGCCGTCTTTTATAATGCTTAATACCCACGGGGAGATGCCGGGAATGGCTTCCCACGCTTTGAAGCATATTGCTAGAGGCTGAATGGCCGTGCTGTCCCGGTTGCTGCATGTAACGGGCTGGACACTGTGTGTGGGCTCGTGTAAACTGTGTGTGGCAACGGGATTTGCACTCAGAGAGGAGCTTATGGGCCGTGAGACAGAGCGAGCAGAGGGGGACACGCGCGCTTGAGGGCGTGCTTATGCTTTCTGCTACTCGAGCGGACGGAGGCCGCTGAGTGGGAGTGAGCTCTGTGGGGGACACGGGAGTGTGTGTGAGTGAACACATGCTTGCGGTCACATTTTTTACACTTGAGGCTTTTATGCTCTTTATGTGAACTCTCTGGGTAGCCGTGAAAACGGCTGTTTGTCGCTCGCAAGCGGGTCGAGTCACCGGCTTGTCTCGGCGAGAAGCGCTGCTGCAGTCGGCGAAGGCTCGGGGACTAACAGAGGATGAAACTTTGACGGCGGTCCGGCCGGGCGGAAAGTAGCCGTCTCTTCCCCAGCAGTGCTAGGCGGACTTCTGCTGATCAGGCTTCAGCGTGGCCCTGGGGCGGGGCGCTTGGGGAGCCTGTCTGCGTCGGCTGTCAGAGCGAGAGCGAGGGCGAGGGCGGCCGCTCTGTCTGTGCTAGGGGTTGGGCCTGAGCTTGCTGCGGGTGGCACGCTGTGAGGCGTTCTGGCAGGGGACTCACGAGAGTGGCCTGCAGAAGTGTTCAGCGCGGCGAGGCAGGAACAAATTCATGGCCTGGGTGGCTTTCTGGACCTCAGAAAAGCGTTCCACGATGCCCGTGACGGCAGATCCGAAGAGGCCAGAGGGGTGAGATGGGCGCGTTGGGAGACAGCGCGCTCAGCTTCGCTCATGTCCGTGAGCCGTGAGCCACAAGTGTCTCTCGGCGACACAGAGGATGGCCATGCATCTTCCTAGCGCTTGAGCGGCAGCTTGAGTGGCGCGAAGGGAGAGGTCCGTCAGCGCATCTTAAATCGTTGCAGCGTACGGGCCGTCTCACTTCTCTCTCGTTCTGCGCTATATCACTCAGCAGGTCGGATTGCAGCACTTGGAGAACCGACATGGAGTGCAGCGCTGCAGGCGGCCTGGCCAGCGGCTGCGTGGCGCGGGTGTGGAAGGTCGAGGACGCTCTGCAAGCTTCAAGGGAAGCTTCAGAGAGGATCGCCATCCGGCGTAGGGCGAGCACAAGTGGGGCGGTGACCAGATCTTCGACAGCGGCATCGGCTGTCCGGGGTGCCAGCGGAGGTGGAGCGCCGATGCAGGTACTTCCCAGTGCATCCGGTTCGGTGGTAACTCGGGTGGTGGTCGACCAGTCGAGCCCAGACGGCTCGACGCAAGGTCAGGAGGCGCATCAAGTCCTCTTCGATGTCAGAGCGGGTCCCGCCGAAGAGTCCAGTGATGACCATTCGGTCGCTGTCAGCAGGCGTGCGACGAAGCGACTCTTTCTCCTCCTCAGAGTCTACGGGCGCTGCAGAGCGGCCACTCGACGGCGAATGGGGGGTCCGGCTCGGGCGGGAGAGAGAATGGTCGGGGGCGGCGCGGCGGCCCACAGCTCAGCCATAGCAGGTTCCGGCAGCCTCTGGGAGCGGCGCTTCTTCTTCGCGAGAAGTGAGGGCGGCGCGGTGGCGGGATTTAACAGTGAGGAGTCTTGCCCGCAGGAAGACATTGTGGGCCGCCTCGCAGAGGGAGCATCCTCCTTCGGCGAGGCGAGCTCCGCATGCTCGAGCCTGAGACAGAGAGGGCAGATGACGTGGCGGTCTCCGTCTTCGAGCGGTGCGCGGCATGAGCCGCAGGAAATGCGAGACATCTTTAAAAGACGCTCACGCTCTTTGTGAAGGAGCAAGTGGAAGTCGTCGGACGGCGCTAGCTCGCTGAGGCGGCTGAAGGTGGCGGAGGCCGGCTTCTTCAGGCTTCTTGCTTGCTAGAAGGTGCCTTGTCACGACGACGGCTTCAGTCTTGCAACGGCAGGCGATAAGATCGCTGAATCAAAATGAATCGTATGCAACCCTCGGAGAGTGCTTATATACACTCAAGCCACGCCCCTTTCGGCGGGCTTTGACGTAATAAGCAAGCGCCGTCCGCTCATTGGGCGCAGGTTCGGCGCGCTCTCCTATTGGTTTGTGCACTTCCCAGGAACGAACCAATGAGCCTGCTCAGTTAGCCCGCTCTAGGTCCTGCACCTGAGAAGTGCGTTGACAATAATTACAAATTATAAAAAATTTTGGCTTCAATTGTTCGGCAAAGAAGAATCTTTCCCGTAGCGTAGCGTAAGCTAGCTTACGCAATACGAGAGAACCTCTCGTAGAGAACCGCGCTTGCGCATTTGCTTTTCTCTGATTCGATAATAAACTGGCGCAATGCGTACCGTTTACACGCTGGCGAGCGATCCCCGGCTTGAGCGAGCATCATTAGGCTGCAACGCGACATTGATTACATTACGGGCTTTTGTTCACACAGCGCCGCGCTCCGTGACTGAACCATGGACTGAACACAGCAATTGTTACTCTGTCCCCAACCTGGCGGCACCAATCCCGGGCCGTGTTTGCGCTCAGCACAGGTGTTTGTTCTGGCAATTTCCCGGGATGACAGCGCTGTGTGAAAGGGGCTCATGTTGTTTCAATGTCGCTGACTGGACGGGGTGGAGTGACGTGACTACTATGTTTAAGGGGAAAGTACGTTAACACACAGTGGGCGGATATATTAATAGTATTCAAAAACCGAAATAACCGTCATGGTAAAATCACGACGGTTATAGGCTCTGAATTTCAGTTTCGAATTATTTTAGAGTTAATCGTCCAGCCCTTAGGCTAGCCTATGTATTATAGTCAGATATGACGGCGCTACTGCGACACAGCATCAGCCGCAGATGAGCAGCTGAGCGTCTATTCATCATCAGCAACGTGCAAACATCGCAAATAAAAGTGAAAGTAAGTCACAGACGCTTAACACACAATCATCTTCAAGTAAAGAAACGAAATTATCTTACTAGCACTGTTGCCAATCTCTTTCTCTGATGTCTTTGATTTTTAAATTAGCTGATGATCATTAAAATGCAGCTAACAGCTGTTGCTTTTGGTGGCGATGCAATTCATTAAATCTGCATATAACGCGGAGTTGAAGATCGGATTTATATCTGTTTTGCAAAAACACAATTATGTGGCCAGGTGTAAATGGAATCGGTACTTATTATCCGGATAACTTATCTGGATACAGATCGCATTTTAATACCAGGTGTAAATGTTTTTTTTTTGATTTTTTAATAACAAACTTTATTCAATCATAATATCAAAAGAATGAATATTACACCAATTTCAAATCCACACAAGCTCAAAAAAGCTCCCCCTCCACAATCGATACAGAAAATGGAATTGTAAGACCACTGTATTTGAAAAGTTTCTATATCATTCATTGCTTTATAGTACTTAAACTCAACATCAATTCTCGACTTGATAAAAGCTTTAAATAAGACTCCAATCTCCTGACCACCCCGTTTTCTATTCCGTTCTTCCTTGTTTTATAGATTGCAAGCTTTGCCTGTCCAAACAGAAAGTTAAGCAGCTGCCATTTAATCCTTTGCTTTTGATTGTATCCTGCCCCTAAAATAAAAGCATCTGGTGTAAACTTTTCCCCACATTTACCACATAACAAATCCAACAAATTAAAAAGACTTTGAAGTCTTTCACACTCCAAATAACAATGAAAAATAGTTTCTCTAGATCCACAAAACACACATTTATCATCAGTATTTGGATTAATGACTGAGATAAAAGCGTTCACAGCCACAGGCCCATGTAATATTCGCCATTGTAAGTCACCAGATCGTTTGGTCAATGGTGGTTTGTACAGCACCCTCCACACAGGTTTCTTATCCACTGTCAACCCAAGTTTATCCCTCCACACTGTATCAGCCCTCCCATTTAGTGTTCCTTTATTAAAACATTTTACAAAGCATTTATACATCACTTTCCCCTTCTACATTATTCAGATCTAAATTTTGCAATCCGTTGAGATCCAGCAAAAGTCCTGACATTTCTTTTAAGTCTGGTGTAATGGGAAATGGGTCTCTTATATCCAGAGTCACTTGTCCATTCTTAAAATCCTTTATTAAATTCAATTCGTCACTTGTCAGTCTTGTTTTCCACATATCCACTAAAGTTCTTGTGTGGCGTGTTGACCTCTGACCCAACAAAGTTGCTACTGCATTTATATCACTCATCTCAGGTCCAGCCACGTTAACTATGTGCTTCAATGCCACAGTTTTAGAAGCACACAGTATCTGTGTAAGTCCCAGAACATTCTTACTTGCAATATCCATGCGAGCTCCTTTGATTAGAGGTTCTTCAAGTAACCAGTACAAAGAATTGGTCTCCTCCAGTCTGCAAACATTTAGAAGTCCCCACACTTTAAAACAGTGTTCCCAATCTCGGTCCTGGAGGGCCACTGTCCCTGCAGAGTTTAGCTCCAACCCTGATCAAACACACCTGAGCAAGCTAATCAAGGTCTTCAGGATCAGTAGAAACTCACATTTAGGTGTGTTTGATCGGGGTTGGAGCTAGACTCTGCAGGGACAGTGGCCCTCCAGGACCGAGATTGGGAAACACTGCTTTAAAGAGTTCACAATGAAATTCGAGGCACTCCAGCCAATCGTAGTTGTTTAGCATCCATAAAAAACAGCGCAGCATCCAGTCCAAGCCCATCTACTGAGTGTAAAATCATTTTTGCCATCTTCCTCCACACCAGATCAACAGGACCAGTCAGAAATTTCTGAATGAACTGCAGACGAAAGGTAGCATGTCTGCTTGGTAAGTGCACCAAACCTTGTCCTCCCTCTTCTTTTGGAAGAAAAAGCACACTTTGAGGAACCCAGTGTAAACAATCCCAAAAATGTTTTACTAGAATGGCCTGTAACCGGGACAATAGTCCAACAGGTGGATCTACACAATATAGTCTATGCCACAATGTAGAGGCAACCAAGTTGTTAATTATTAAAGCTCTTCCTCTACATGACAACTGTGAGTGAATCCATTTCCATTTTTTTCAATTTTCCTTCATTTTTTTCAATCACCCCTTCCCAGTTCTTTTGTTGGGTATCTAAATCCCCAAGATATACTCCTAGGCATTTAAAACCTTCTTTCTTCCAACTCAACCCACCAGGTAGTTTTGGTAACCCTTCTTCCCATTTCCCAACAGCCAGTGCTTCACTTTTCTCCCAGTTAACTTTTGCAGCAGATATTATACCAAACTCATTAACAACAGAAACCAGCTGATTAATGTCTTGTTGCCCATTTACCAACACAATTACATCATCAGCATATGCTGAAATTTGATGTTGTATATCATGATACAACGTTAAACCTTTAAAGCTGCAATACCTAAGATTAGCATGTCGCTAGAGGGCGCTACATTCAAAACAACAACAACTGCTTTGCTTGATGGCGACGTGGAGGAACGCGGAATGATGGAAACTGTTGTTTTCAACTCCACCATGGATAAATCGGTCAGACAGGAATCGAAAATTAGTTGTCATGGATGAGGTAAAGTTCGATTTCTATAAATGTTGCGTTTAATGACATGCTTGTTTTTCATTAAACTGAAATAGCCGCAAGAAAAGTCAGGTTTAAAAGTAAATTAGTTATCAGCAGATGTTACTGTACGAAGTCACTGGACGAAGCTATGGTGGAGAGGGTTTGAAGTCAAATCGTTGCTAATGGACTTCGCCCTATGCTGCATGCATTTAGTTTTGCATTCATTTACAGAAATCAGCTGCTTGAATGACAATTGCTGATGTTATTAGATTTTTCAGGTGAGATTGTCAATTCATTCAGTAAACGGATGTTCTGAGGTAAAATTTTCAGACTGCAGACTCAGCAACGATTGTATTTAATTGTACAGTACAATCATAACATAGAACAGACATTATCTTCCTTTCATGTCATTAAACATAACAATATTGCTGGCCATATAATGATGAGAAAGTGCGCATCCGGTGTGCGATACTGGACTTTGTCCTAGACGTGGCGCGGCTCTTCTCGTCCGGTGTGCGACCCCTTTACAGCCAACAGTTCACATTCCGAGAATAATTGAAAAGAATAATGCACCAGAATGTGCACCATTCCATTACAAATGCGCGAAACAAGCTGACGTTTGTTGCTTGATAGATGCAAACACACAAATACAACTTGCGCATTTATCCAGGACTACACGTAGTACGAGCGGAAACAGAGGTAACGCGTGATATGACACGATTGACTGGCGACTCCCAGCTCACCCCTGCTCACACGCCCCGTTTCCTTGGTTAAAATCTGAATTTTCTCGACATTTAAACATTGTTTGAAACATTTGGAATATTGTAAGTTATTCAGAACACTGATAACTAAGTTATATAGAACACTGGCCTTGTGATTTTGGGATATTTTAATGCAAAAATCTTAGGTATTCCACCTTTAATCTTGTTTCTTAATTTATTCAGCATTGGTTCAATAGCTAGTGAGTAGAGCATTCCTGACAGTGCACAACCTTGTCTGATCCCTCTATTAGCTTTAAAAGGGGCACTCAAACCACCATTGACTTCAGCAAACTCTCAGTGTCTTGGTACAACACTTATCATGGCAACAAAACCAGAACTAAAACCAAAAGCTTCTAGGGTGTCCCATAGATACTGGTGCTCCACTCGATCGAATGCTTTCTCTTGGTCAATAGAGATAAACCCCAGATTTACCCCTAAAAGACTCGAAACACTTAAAATATCTCGTATGAGACACACATGATCTGTGATTGACCTACCCAGCACACAATACGTCTGATCAAAATGAATGACTTGCCCCATCACTTTTCTCAGTCTATTGGCCAGAGTCTTAGAAAGGACCTTAAGATCAGAACAAAGCAAGCTCACAGGTCTCCAGTTCTTGATCTCCTGCAAGTCACCCTTTTTAGGAAGCAATGTGATCACTGCTCTCCTACAGCTCAAGGGTAAAGAGCCATCAGCCAAGCTTTCATTTAGGACTTCCAGCAGGTCTTTGCCCAGCACAGCCCAAAACTCTTTATAAAACTTAGCTGGGAGTCCATCCATCCCAGGAGCCTTTCCACTCTCTATGCCCTTGAGAGCATTCAGAAGCTCCTCTTCCGAAAGAGGCCTCTCCAACTCTGCCTTTGAGTCCTCCAAGACATTTGGCAGACCTTCTTAGAAGCAAGCAGACAGACAACCCCTCGTCCTTTCTATATTCACTACTATACAATTTATCATAGAACTGTACAGCTCGTTTTCTAATTTCAGATGTCTTTGTCAATTCCTGCCCATTTTCAGAGCGTCAAGCAGTGAATATAGCGACTCGTCTTTTTTTTTTCAAGACTAAAGAAAAACTTAGATGGGGCATCCATTTGTGTTAAATTTTGAAAGCGAGAACGGACCAGAGCTCCCTTTGCTTTAATGCCGAGCAAGTCTGACAGAAGAGATGTCTTATTTTTAAGTGTCTCGATATGTCTTCCCTCCCCAGTAATCTCTGCTAAACCTTGTGCCTCTATTATTTCAGACTAAAGTTTCCTCATTGATCTAGTGATGTCCCAGAGACACTGAAAGTATACTGCTGACAAAGTACTTCCACTTCAACCTTTCTGTAGTCCCATTCCAAAAAGAAACAAAAACATCTCTAAAGTTCACATCATTTAACAGGGAAGTGTTAAAATGCCAATATGCACTCTTTGGCTTCATATTTGTAATAAACACATTACATGTGACTAAACAATGATCAGAAAAACCAGTTGGTGTAATAAAACAACTTTTCAGAACATTAAACTGATGCTTAAAACAATAAAACCTGTCCAATCTGGCTAAAGAAATAAAATTTTCTCTAGTATGTACCCACGTGTACTGTCTTGCGTTACCATTTAGATCCCTCCATAAATCACATAAGTTATGGGTCTCAATCAATTCATTTAAAGCACGGCTTGAACCAACATGAGGTTCCATATGATTGCGGTCTAATCTTTAGTTTCCTGTACAATTAAAATCCCCACCCAAAAACAGAAAATCATCAGAGCTACAATTCTGCAGAATTGTGTTAACATTTTTAAGAAAGAGTACTCTTTCGTTACCATTTGTTGGAGCATACACATTACTAAAAACAGCCATGAATTTTTCAAACTAAGCCCTTACAAATATTAGTCTGCCAGGTATCACATGTTTGACATCACATGAGATAGGTAAGAGATTCTTAGCAAAAAGAACAGCCACCTCTCCTCTAGTTGAGCTCATGTGAGTAAGAAATTATTCACCCTCCCATTCTTTTTCCAGTCAATTTCATTAAAACAGTCGCTGTGTGTTTCTTGGACAAACATTACATCAATATTCTTTTGCCTGATAAGCTCAAATAGCTTTGCTCTTTTATGTATATATAAATACCCTCATAAGCTCACTCTTATAACACTCATTAAAATAAATAGTATGAGGGAACATAAACCAAACAAAAACTTGAGAAAACAGCGAATATGTGGTATCAAAGCCATCTTCAATTTGTACTTCTAGTTTCAGTTTGGAAACAATTTTCTTTAATCTGTATATTTCCTGAACTGTAAACTGTTCCACTCCTTCATTTCTCATTAGCATTGTAACTAGTTAATAAACATTCTACGGTCTGCAAAAAATCATCAAACTGGACATTTTTCACATTTTTTGTTCTTTGCAGGAATGACTTTATTTTGTAAAAGCTGTAATCACTGCGTCGACTTGATGCCGCCCTACTATCCACTACTTCACCATTAGAGTCATCAACCATACTGCCTTCAGTGTCATCATGCTTTTCAAGTTCTGCATTTGTTTGTCTGCTCATTTTAGTTGCTCCTGTGCTCTTCCTATTTCTCTTTCTCTTAGTGTTGGGTACTTTGAAAAGAGTTTCTTCGCTAGCAATGTCTGTTACCATCTATTCCTCCTCTACAGTAGATTGGACCACATTAACTACATCAGTAGACACTGTATACGTTTTTCCCCCAACATTTTCTGCATTCCCCCCCCCCGCAATAACTATGTCACTTTCTTTCTCCCCACTATCAGTGTTTTGTCCCGTTGCATTACCGTCATCATCTTCACTAACAGAATCCTCATTTGCGCGACTATTATCACGCGCTGTTTCTGCGCTCGGCACCAGCTCAGTGTCTGAACTCGTCCATTCTCTCGGGACACGCACGCCTAACGTGCCCGTCTGCCCACAGCCAAAACACTTCATAGTATCAGACGATACAAACACAATGTACTCAAAGCCATCAATTCTGAATCTGAAAGATACATTCAGTTCATCCAACTCACTCTTTAGGATCATATGTATTTGCCGTCTGAAACACACAACATGCTTAAGAGGGCGATTTACACCCCAATGGAATCATTTTCATTTGCGAGACAACTCTTCCATGTCTAGACAATTCATTTATCCAGTGGTGGAGGAAGTACTGAATCTCAGTACTTAAGTAAAAGTACAAATAACCAGATAAATATTTACTTTAGTAAAAGTCGAAGTAACACAATGACAACCATACTTAAGTAAAAAGTAAAAAGTACCCGATTTTAAATGTACTTTAAGTATTAAAAGTAAAAGTACTTGCCTAACAATTTATTAGGGGCCAAGCCCGAAGGTGCGGAGGCACCTATTGTGTGTGTTCTGTTTTTATTATTATTATTATTATTATTATTATTATTATTCTTTCTTCCGACTGGGCGTTTATGGCAGCCCCTAGACCGGTTTGCGGGAAATGAAATTTGGTTTGACACTCTGATAAGAGGACAGTCCCAACATTAAATACACCAATTTTGGTGTCTCTAACTCATTCCCTCTAGTGCTACCAACTGTCCAAAGATTTCACTTCCATTATGCTAATAACTTTTGAAGCCGTAAGGCCTATCAACAAAATTCTTTTTTCCCTCTTGTTCCTGAGCTCATGCCGATCGATTGCACCCTATGACGTCATTTTCCGTCATGTAAATTTTTCCTGCCATTTTGAATTTTCCAAAAAACCTACTTTTGCAGACTACGTCTCCAGGCGGTTTGTCCATTTTGCACCAAAATCGCACTCAGATCATTCTCTCAGGCAGTGCTGACAAAAAGTCAATAAATTCAAGTTGATTCGTGCAATCGTTTTCGATAACGCACAACACAGATTTTCACGTAGCGCTTGCGAAAACAGACGTAAGGCTATATCTCCGCAACGCTGAATCGTATTCAGACCAAACTTGGTACGTGTTCATCACAAGCATGACCTGAGGCTATGTGCTGCGTTTCGTGCAGCAGCTTCACCTCACTGTGTCCGTGAGATATGAAAAATGGCTATCTTTGCTTATAACTTCTGATTGGTTTGTCCAAAAATCATAAATGTGGTCTTGTTAGATTCCAGAGCGTTATGCCGAGTCGACTGACGTACAATTTTCCCAGATCGGCCATTTTGGCTGTCGGCCATTTCTGAATTATGTGCTAAAATGCTGTAATTTTTGAACGCATAAACGAATTGTTACGAAATCTCGGTATGGGTCATCAAGCACCGAATGCCTGAAGGAGCCAGAGAAGTTTCGAAAAGCGCCACCTAGTGGTCAAAAGTTATATAAAAATTCCAAAAAGGCTAATAACTTTCTGAATAGATCTGCCTATTGAAATGCCACTTGTCTTAATAGATTCCTTGGGTCAAGCCGAAAACATAGATACCAAGTTTTTCTACTATTGGCCCAAACTTGCTGTCCACCATCTTGATTTTCATTCAAAACCTACTTTTGCGAACTCGCCCAGGCGGTTTGTCCAATTTCGCACCAAAATTCGCACCAGATGATCTCCCAGGCAGTGCTGACAAAAAGTTATGGAATTCAATTGATTGCGAAATCGTTTTCAATAAACACACCAAAAGAAATTTTCACGTAGCGTTCAAAACAGACGTAAGGCTGTATTCTCGAACGTTAATCATATTCAGACCAAACTTGGTACATGTCACTGCAAGCATGACCTGAGGCTACATGCTGCGTTTTGGCGCAGCGCCACCTAGTGGTCCGGAGATATGAAAAATGGCTATTTTTGCTCATAACTTCTGAACGGTTTGTCCAAAAATCATAAAGTGGTTCTTGTGAGATTCAGGGCGTCATGACGAGTCGACGATGTCCAATTTTCCCAGTTGCGGCCATTTTGACTGTCGGCCATTTTTGAATTACGTGCTAAAATGCTGTATTTTTTTAACGCATTAATGAATTGTTGCGACACTCTGTATGGGCTCATCAGTATCGATGCCCCTGAAGGAGCCTGAGAAGTTTTGAAACAGCGCCACCTAGTGGTCAAAAGTTATATAAAAGTTCCAAAAAGGCTAATAACTTTTAAATAAATCTGCCTCATTGAAATGCCACTTGTCTTAATAGATTCCTTGGGTCAAGCCGAAACATAGATACCAAGTTTTTCCTATTTGGCCGAACTTCCTGTCCACCATTCTTGATTTTCATTCAAAAGCTACTTTTTCAAACTCCTCCTAATAGAATTCTGATAATTTTCACAAAATCAACGTATTAATTCTCAGACAGTGCCGACTAAAAGTTGTATCGGATTTCGTGTCGATTGACAAAACCTGTTTTCCGTGTAGTGCAGCAGGCATTCCAGGTAGGATGCCAAAAGGACTATTCAGTCTCTATCTCCTGAATGCCCTGGACATTTTGACATCAAACTTTGTATGTGTCATTGTCACCTCACTCTAACCACATCACATCAATTTCGTAAGTGCGCCACCTATTTGTCGAAAGTGATAAATCATTAAATTCTCTTAAAAGTTACTGTATATATGATTTTTTAGCCATTTATCCAAAGTTCTCTTAAAATGTCTTTAATTGCTCATTGCTGCAGTTGGTCTGCCACTTCCACACATGATGGCATCTGTTGCTGCTTCTTGCTCTTGGCCCCGGTAATGGCTGCTTGCAGCTATATTTCTCTTTATGTCTATTTTCTAATGATTAATAAAACATTCATTCTAACTCATTCAACCTAATACTCATATAATGATGGAAAAAATTAGTTGTCACCATTTCTGAAACAAGCTTGCAATTAATTAGGCAATATACACATCATGCTTATCCTTACTATATGTTAATAACTATGTTTGGCAGTTAAACGTGATTAATTTATGGTGTAATTCTGAACCTCTTGGCTTGCCATAATCCTAACCAACCGTATATTACACACGGTGCGTTTCCTATGCACGTAAATACAAATTTTCGTGTATAAATTGCACGATAAATGCACTGCGTGCGAGGCGCATTTAGTGTGACCGAGTTGATATATCTATGGCAACCAAACGTCACTGGTGAGACAAACGTGCAACGGACGGACGGTCAGATTACGTTTTGGCAGGGGAAAAACTGGTCAGAAAATGTAACAAAAATGTAACAGAAGTTGTAGAAATGTAGTGGAGTAGAAAGTATAATAATTGCTGCAAAATGTAACGAAGTAAAAGTAAAAAGTATGCACTATTTATTCTACTTAAGTAAAGTAAAGATACGTGAAAAATGTACTTAAGTAAAGTAACAAAGTATTTGTACTTTGTTACATTCCACCACTGCATTTATCAATAGCTCATCTTTAATGAAAGGTGGTACATTCGATAATGTTATTTTTCTTGCCGGTTGAACCAGCGGTACTACAGGAGTAAACGTTTCTTGAATTACTACTCCGCTCTGAACTACACTGTTTAACTTCTCAATTGTATCAAGAAAGATGACCACAGCACTGTTCATTCTAGAGGCCGATAGAATGCTATCAAAACCAACAGCGTTACCCACAGCCAAACTACACTCCTCCACAGAACAGTTCATCACAGGCGCAAGTTTTATCCCATGCCTGCGTGAAAGCTGCTCAAACTTTCTTGGCTTGGACAAGCTATATATATATATATATATATATATATGTATGTATGTATGTATATATGTATGTATGTATATTTGAACTATTTTGAACTATTAGAACTATTTGTCCCAGGAACTTTTTTCACAGGAACCTTTTTTTCCTCAGACCGCTTGCTTACTGCACTTACACCGTGTACTAAAGTACTGGTCCGAGGCGGGAAGATTATGTAGTGACGTTAAACTCATGGTTAAACTGTGTGCGACTGCTCTTCCTAGCCTGCGTGTTTGTTTTGAGTTTTATATGGAGGAGATTTAAGCTTTGCTGCTTTTGTGTGCTATTGGTTTACTGAATGAGGTAATTAACAAAATGGCAGAAAAGAGAAGAGCACCCAAAGCATATTCAGAAATCTCGTAATGCTTAGATATAAAGTAGACATTAACCATGTTTCCATCGACACGTTTTTATCCGAATTAAGTGATATCGAATGAAAAATGCTTTATGGAAACAGTAAAATTCGATGAAATTTCATGAATATCGACTCAAATGAAATACGATCGAGTCTCATCGGATTTTCTCTTGATCGATAGACGGCTAATGTGATAAAAGCTGATGGAAACGTTATTTGCCGAATAAATAATGAATTGCGATTAAGTTTTATGACCTTTTATGGTTGCAACACGTCAGAAGACGAGTTCACTTCCGGCCAGTCTGTTTGCGCACACATGGCGGATGTCAACAAAGACAGATGTAAGTGGACAAAGCAATACAAAATAAAAAATGCTTCAACCAAAGGGTTATGAACCAGGATCTCCCAGAACTGATGGGCGCTGTCGTTCCCACACCACATTCACCTCCGCTGTCGTCGGGCATTTACGTGCATCGGCATCAACATAGCAATGTTTATAGCGTCATTGTTTTCTTAGGTTAGTTTTGCTTGTTTTTACGTGGCTTGGTTGAGTTGTAATGTATAATGTGGTCTGTTATTTCTGGTTAACAGACTGCGGCGTTGATTCTGATTGGTTAAGAACGTTCTAAAGGTGTGCAATTATTTTCAGGGAAACGCACGTGCTAAAGTAGTTTCAGGCAAGTTTGAACCGCATTACAGTTCCATATCACTGTGACTGCGCGAAATAACGGAAAATAGGATTCAATTCATAACAAGAGAAGACATGCAGCCCCATGTGCTTGATCTGCAATTTTCGATGTCTAACTTCACAATCAATTGACACATACAGTCTAATTTTAATAAATAAAGTATAGTCCTTTCTATAATAGGCTAAATAGAAAATTAAACTGAATAGGCTATATAAATAAATGAATAGTCCTGCTGCACGGATTTTTGTAATTACCAGATAATATAACAAATAAATAATTATTGATCGGCTACTTGTTAAAAGGGCTTTGTGTTTTTCATTTATTGGGTTATCTGTCAATTATAGAAAACAATAATGAACGAATTAATTAAAAGAAGTTAATAAATAAATAAATAATAATATTGACGCACATGCTTTTCTCTCTCTCTCTCTCTCTCTCTCTCTCTCTCTCTCTCTCTCTCTCTAATAACTGCAGTATAACCATATAGGTAATAACTGCATAAAGCCGGGACAGAATAGTTAGGCCAAAGGCAAAGCGCAAACCACAGATTTGGTCAAAAATGAGTTAAGACTTGTAATGGGCTTTATGACGTGTTGTTCTGTCTTCTGAAAAAATATCTGGGTTAAATTATGTCCCGTTTTGGAGATGCATTACCACATAATCTATCCATAACATGTTTTACTGGCATAGTATAAAAAAGTTAAAGACCTTTTTCTCTGTTTCTTTGTTTTCTCTTTGCCTTTGTAAGGCCAGTTATGAATGTAATGTAATGCTTCTGACTGATCATGACCAAACGCGCGTTCAGCACAGCAGCGCGTTCAGTCTGTGTTCACTCAGATGGTAAGACCTGCTACTACAGTCGATGGAAACAGTCGGTCTTCGAATATTCAGCGAATTGTAAGTGTGTCCCCCATCATTACATTAGTCTGCTATCAGTGGCTCAAACCTCCGTTACTACCTCTAAAATGACGTTTTGGAATTAGCAACGGAGGCATGGGATTAGATGCATAAGAAATTAGTCCTACATACAAGAGTGCTTTAATGTCAAAAACTTGACAAACGTCTTGATATGAATCATCTGAACAATGTTTTTAGGTGTGGTAACTGTAGTATAAGCGGGCCTTGAACCCGGGTCTTCGGCATGAGAGTCAGGTGCTCTAACAAGGAGGCTAAAGACTGCAGCCCCTGAGCGCATGTCGCTGAGAGTACCTATTGAGATTGGGGAGTGAGGTTTACTTGCACAGCAACTACTAGCTGGCCTCCGTTACACTCATCCCCCTAAACCTCACTCTCATCCGGGTCACGGCACCAATGTAACCCCTCCACCCGGGTCCTGACTCGACCCCGCTTCGAGCGGGCCTTGAAACCCGGGTCTCCGGCATGAGAGTGGGGCGCTCTGACAAGGAGGCTAAAGACTGCAGCCCTGAGCGTCCTTCGCTAAAGCACCTATAGAGATCGGGGGAGTGAGGTTTACTTGCACAGCAACTACTAGCTGGCCTCCATTACATCAGGCCGTTGAATTTTCGAAAATAATGCACACCCGAGGTGTACGGCCATCTCGCTTCGCGTCGTGAGCGCGTTACCACCTCGGGTGTGCATTATTTTTCTAATAATTCAACGGCCTGTCGTCAATTATTCCTTACATAAATGAGCCGTCTTGTTTAATCTTAAAGTTTTGGTGGTCAGATTTAGACTCGAATGAAGAGCAGAGAGCACAGATATGATAAAGCTGAACAAGCAACAAACAATCGTTATTATAGTTCAAAAGGGCAAACAGTAAAAAGTTATTATGCGAGTTAACTCGAGTCAGAATGTACATGCTGTGCAAGGTTGCATTTGTCATCCATCACCGCTGACATCAAGTGGACTATTAAAGCTGAAATAATGAGTGGATTAAGCTTGGAATAACGAAAGAAATAACATGGATAGAACTTTCTTGTCGGTGGATTGTAAAGCATCACAGTCAGTCAGGTAACGTAACAAGGAAGTGAGACGACGGCTACTAAAATTAGGTAAGACAAAAAGTTGTATTTTCGCAACTCGTGTGAACTAATATGTGACGACAATTCGGGTCCAGTCGGGTTTGTGTCTTTCTGCCAGGTTCGGGTCAAGTTTTCAAATAATAGATGGGTCCAGGTCGGGTCGGGCAGTACATTTATGACATTTCTCGGGTTTGCACGGGTCCGGTACAAGTCCAACATTTGAAATGAACGACGGGTCCGGTGTGGTGAACAGATGAGTCTCCCCGAAGAGATGGGTCCCACCTTAGGACCCAAGCAATCCTATTGGTTTAAAGCTAGATTTATGGATAATCGATTTAGTGCCTGGTTACAAATGAGAGAAAATCACTTTATTAAAAGAGACGTTCGAAGTACATTATAACGAGTCATTAATGTAGTTTAACTTATATGTTTCATACACTAGCATATAACCGAAGTTGTAGATTGTAAATTTAAACATTTCTCGTGAATAGTGTTTTTTAGTTAGCTTACATAGTAGATAAAAGATAGGTAGTACTTAGATAGTAAATAAACCACATATTTGAGCTTTAAACAACTACATTCCCAACTTAAAAACTCTTAAAATTATTATTTTTTTAAATTTCATGACACAATAACTGTAATATTTTTAAATTTCAGAATTTCCTCTTGCTGTTGACGCAACCTACAATGAAAAGTGCTAAACAAAATAAACGTATTACTTGAAAAGCGCTACACAAATAAACATATTACTTGAAAAACGCTAAACAAATAAACATATTACTTGATGGCAACAAACTGCTTTTATCAGGTTATAATGAGAACATATTTAGATCAGGCATACTACTGGCATACTAATGGGGTCCTAAGGTGGGACCCATCTCTTCAGGCGGACTCATTTCTTCACCACACCGGGTCGGTTCGGTGTAGCACATTACAGGTCTCTTTTGGTTCGGGCATGAATTTTGGACCCGTGAAGACCTCTAGTTTCCTCCTCCTCCAAAGCACAGTGAATTGTGAGTAATATTAGCTGTTATAGTGAGCATGGATCCACACTTCGAAAATTCACCTGAAATAGTTGACCATCCGGTGACTTACTTTTTACAACAATTTTAATATTACGTAAATGACAATTTGGTAAAAATATTTATAATTAATGGGAATCACAAATTATTCCCAAATAATTTGAGGTAGTATTTATAGCATGGGTGAGTAAATTCCAAGCATTTTCAGGAAAAAGAAAATCCTCTCGGGTCAAAATGACCCGAACACAACATCGATAAACATGGAGAAAGTGTCACCAAATACTATGCTTTTGCATCTGCCTCACTAAAGGTGACTTAATTAACACAGTGTTAATGCATAACCTCATAAAAATAATTTTCCTTGTACTGTGTTTAATGTTTTCAGAAAAGCATCTGTAATTATGGATACAGAGGAGAACCCTCCAGCTAAAAAGCGTCGCTGATGAGAGGAGAGAGAGGGTGCTGAACCATGTCCCAGCAGCGTGTCTATGAAGAGTACAAATTCAATGGCTCCACCCATAAATTTCAGAAGTGGACATGAGACGTCTGAACACATGTGAGATTATTTTTCCAGTATTTGAGACAAGAAGCTGAAACATCAGATAGCGCTAAGAAACAAAACGATTGTATCGTATCTCTAGGAGAAAGAGAGGAGGCCCAGATTTGTGTTTTTATTACAAATGTTACTCCTGGTAGCTTATTTACACACACACACACACACACACTAATTCTTCTGTTAAACCTTAGCAGTCTAAATCATCATTCACAGTCATATTTGGTTTTTAGGCATTGTATTGTTTTGGTAAAAAAGTTTAGTAAGCAACATTTGTGCAATTTTTGTCTTTTGTCAGTAAATTAAGCTCAAACAACAGTATAATGACAATGTTGATAACCTCAAAAATCTAGTTCAACTGGTCCCTCAGCTGAATTTTATTTTTGTGGTAATCAACATTATGCCTCTACTAGTACTATTGTTTGAGCTTAACTTATTTATCTGAACCCATTTGATTACTTTAATGACAATTTGGGATTATACATATAATTGTGGATGTGTGTATATTACTAACATGCAATATTAGGTATAAACATTTATACAACAGAATGTTTTAGATACAATTATTAAATCTCTGCTTTGGCTATATAATACTAGGCACATACACACAGACCTCAATTGGTGCTCAAGCATCTTCCCTCTTGGCCGTTTTGCAAATGTGACGACCTGAGGGCGCAGCCTTCACAATGAGACACAGTGACAGCAAGACCATTAACGCGCCAAATCGTGCAGCATGCACGTCTCCTTTTGCCTGCCTTCATTAGTTAAAGCCAGTTAACAAGTTTTGTCAACTTGATTTCTTTGAATTAGGACAGATTTTGTGTTTATTTTTTAAAAACTGATTGATTAGGCCTCATTGATCTGAGAATAAAGTTAATCTCTGAAAAAGAAATCCTAAAATATTTAAAATAGTTTGCATACATGAACGTGTGGGTGTTTCTCTGTGTGGTAGTGCGAGTCTGCAAGTATCCACACATGCACAGGTTCAAGGCCTATATCTTTGCAAACACATACACTCATCGGCCACTGTTATTAGGTACCCCATGCTAGTAACGGGTTGGACCCCTTTTGCCTTCAGAACTGCCTCAATTCTTCGTGGCATAGATTCAACAAGGTGCTGGAAGCATTCCTCAGGGAGTTTGGTCCATATTGACATGATGGCATCACACAGTTGCCGCAGATTTGTCGGCTGCACATCCATGATGCGAATCTCCCGTTCCACCACATCCCAAAGATGCTCTATTGGATTGAGATCTGGTGACTGTGGAGGCCATTTGAGTACAGCGAACTCATTGTCATGTTCAAGAAACCAGTCTGAGATGATTCCAGCTTTGTGACATGGCGCATTATCCTGCTGAAAGTAGCCATCAGAAGTTGGGTACATTGTGGTCATAAAGGGATGGACATGGTCAGCAACAATACTCAGGTAGGCTGTGGCGTTGCAGACGATGCTCAATTGGTACCAAGGGGCCCAAAGAGTGCCAAGAAAATATTCCCCACACCATGACACCACCACCACCAGCCTGAACCGTTGATACAAGGCAGGATGGATCCATGCTTTCGTGTTGTAGACGCCAAATTCTGACCCTACCATCCGAATGTCGCAGCAGAAATCGAGACTCATCAGACCAGGCAACGTTTTTCCAATCTTCTATTGTCCAATTTCGATGAGCTAGTGCAAATTGTAGCCTCAGTTTCCTGTTCTTAGCTGAAAGGAGTGGCACCCGGTGTGGTCTTCTGCTGCTGTAGCCCATCTGCCTCAAAGTTCGACGTACTGTGCGTTCAGAGATGCTCTTCTGCCCACCTTGGTTGTAACGGGTGGTTATTTGAGTCACTGTTGCCCTTCTATCAGCTCGAACCAGTCTGGCCATTCTCCTCTGACCTCTGGCATCAACAAGGCATTTCCGCCAAAGAACTGCCGCTCACTGGATGTTTTTTTCTTTTCGGACCATTCTCTGTAAACCCTAGAGATGGTTGTGCGTGAAAATCCCAGTAGATTAGCAGTTTCTGAAATACTCAGACCAGCCCTTCTGGCACCAACAATCATGCCACGTTCAAAGTCACTCAAATCACCTTTCTTCCCATACTGATGCTCGGTTTGAACTGCAGGAGATTGTCTTGACCATGTCTACATGCCTAAATGCACTGAGTTGCCGCCATGTGATTGGCTGCTTAGAAATTAAGTGTTAACGAGCAGTTGGACAGGTGTACCTAATAAAGTGGCCGGTGAGTGTATGTGAACGTGAACAGGATGGACACCAAATGTTTCTGTTATTTTCAATCTACCCTATTTATTTTCAATGGACTGTCATTTTTGACCAATATAAGCTTTGACCTAATTGAAAGAAAACAAGTTTGACAAAAAGATTGAATCCAATATTTGGTGATAATATAGCATAACAGAGATTTATAAGGGTTTTTTTTTGCAGGACAGTCTTTTTTTTTAATCAGGAACACATTACAAGTGGGACTTTGTGCCATTTTGAAAAAGATAAAAGCATTTTAAAACAAACTTCATTTCAAAACAAACTCATGTTCATGTCTTCTTTCTTCAGTCGAAAGAAATTAAGGTTTTTGAGGAAAACATTCCAGGATATGTCTCCGATATTGTGGACTTCAACAAGCACCAATGGGTTGAAGGTCCGAATTGCAGTTTCAGTGCAGCTTCAAACGCTCTACACGATCCCAGTCGAGGAATAAGCGTCTTATCTAGCTAAACCATCGGTCATTTAAAAAAAAAAGTATATGCTTTTAACCACAAATGCTCAAGCAAAATGCACTAGCTCTGAGATGCGCATTCATCACTTCTACGCATTACGTAATCACGTTGAAAGGTCACGAGTGACGAAGGTGGAAGTAACAACCCAGTGTTTAGAGAGCTAACGTGCATAAGTCAAGCCCTTTACAAAAAAGGTAAAACAACATTGTAGGACAGCTTTTTTACTTCAGGAGAAAATTTGATGTTTTCCACCCTATACGTCAGAGCTAGTGCAAGACATATAGAGCGTTTGAAGTAGACTTGTAGTCAAGACCGCCTGAAACCGAAGACCAAGACACTACCAAGACCAGAGGGTATCGAGACCAAGACAAGACCAAGACAGACCAAGTCGAGACCAAGACCGAGACCAAGTTCGAGTCAGTTGTGCAGTTACCCAAAATCTCCTGAATGAAGTTAAAACCCATCATGTCACTGATATGTGTTTTACTAAATATTAATACATATACAATACAATACAATAACTGTAGGCTACATGATATGTGTTTTTTAAATCAAGTGAAAGTTCTCGTTGCTGCCGTGATCAGTGTTCTCTCGTGTGGCACGCGCGCTTCAATCTGTTGCGGATATCGTCGTGGATATTGTAGTATTGTATTGCTAAATCTCCAGACCACTATGTCGGTCTGAGACAGCGAGACCTAGAACAAGACCGAGAGGTCCGAGACCAAGACAAGACCAAAGACCGTCAAGACCGTGACAGAGACCGAGACCGCGTAAAAGTGGACATACATCACTAGCTTGAAGCTGCACTGAAACTGCAATTCTGACCTGTTGGTGCTCATTGAAGTTGACCTGTTGGTGCTCGATTTGTTTCTTTGGCACTCAATGAAGGCGGTCGCATTTTCTCTCTCTCTCCCTCCCCCGTCAGGTCTAGTCTAATGTCTTGTACTTTGAGAGACTCTCAGCACTGCTCTCCAAACTAAGAAATTATGGATTTGATCAACTGGTCTCTCAACGCAAATTGATACCATCTTCTCGACGAGAAGCTTGGGTTCGGGGGAACCTGACTGCCCTGCTGGACCGTTTGCAGTTGGCTACACGAATGGACGCGTGGGAGAGGCGACGGGTTGTTTGTCTGGCGGCTCTTTCCGTGGAGGACGTTGAAGATATCTACCTATTTGGAACCATGATACCAGGTCTTCTGCTGAATGGATTAGGCTTTGCCCTGGTTTATCGAGGAATTAAGAAGGCGGTGACAGCTGTCCAAAGCCTCACAAGGCTGTTCCTCATGATTGAAGCAGTGGGCAGAGCTATGTCAGCACTCAGACTGGGTCTATGAACCACATTATGAATAACATCATAGAGAAGCTCACAGCTTTGCAAAGGCAAATGGTTTCGGAGATCAAAATGTACCAAGAGAATAGCCATGTAAATTGAAAGCGGCTACTCGCCCCAAGACCAAACAATCCTGAATCTTATCTGTTTTCGGCCACCCTCAACCAGCACTGGCCTTGGCCAAGGCTGCTAATGGAACAACAACTCCCCTGGAAGAGCACTGCAGTGAGCCGCTCTTGTGTTCCTTCCCCGACTCCCCAGACACCTGGTGATTGTTGACTCTGTCTGGGACCTAATCAAGGTTGTCTCCATGGCAACTTGCTGTGTATCGCTATGACAATCCTGCGGACTGAGGCACCTGAGATTATGATGCCAGGCATTGCGACTCTCCAGGCCTACACATACATGAACTCTTACATATACAGTGGGGCCAAAAAGTATATAGTCAGCCACTGATTGTGCAAGTTCTCCTACTTAGAATGATGAGAGAGGTCTGTAATTTACATCATAGGTACACTTCAACTATGAAAGACAAAAAAAAAAAATCCAGGAAATCACATTGTAGGATTTGAATTTATTTGTAAATTATGGTGGAAAATAAGTATTTGGTCAATATCAAAAGATTAAACTCAATACTTTGTAACATAACCTTTGTTGGCAATGACAGAGGTCAAACGTTTCCTGTAAGTCTTCACCAGGTCTGCACACACTGTAGCTGGTATTTTGGCCCATTCCTCCATGCAGATCTCCTCTAGAGCAGTGATGTTTCGGGGCTGTCGCTGGGCAACACGGACTTTCAACTCCCTCCACAAATTTTTGAGATCTTGCGTGGAGACCCAGATCGAGGGAGATTATCAGTGGTCTTGTATGTCTTCCATTTTCTTACAATTGCTCCCACAGTTGATTTTTTCACACCAAGCTGCTTGCCTATTGTAGATTCACTCTTACCAGCCTGGTGCAGGTCTACAATTTTCTTCCTGGTGTTCTTCGACAGCTCTTTGGTCTTGGCCATGGTTGAGTTTGGAGTGTGACTGTTTGAGGCTGTTGGACAGTGTATCTTTATACAGATAACGGGTTCAAACAGGTGCCAATAATACAGGTAACGAGTGGAGGACAGAAGAGCTTCTTAGGCCCTGTTTACACGAGAACGCTCGCGGGTGAAAACGTAAAATATTTTATCGGATGTGCCTTTCATTTACACGACGACGGCGTTTTTGAGGCTTAAAAACGCTAAAAAGTGAAACCACCCTCCAGAGTGGAAATCTTAAAAACGCTCCACCGTTGCGTTCCCGTGTAAAGGGTAAAACGCAAAAGTCTGCTTGACAGTGAAGGTTGTACGCAGGCGCGTGGACTTGGTGTTGTTGTAGTATGCACTCCTAGCCACCTGAAGTGTACACTACATTGAATTTCACAGACTTTTGCGTCACCATTTGCACTGAATTTCCCACACAAAACGCTCGTCTAAACGCAGAATAAAAAGTGATGAGGCAACGCTACTTTTGCGTTTTCTCTTCAGAATCGTTTCCATGTAAACATAGCCTTAAAGAAGAAGTTACAGGTATGTGAGAACAAGAAATCTTGCTGGTTTGTGGGTGACCAAATACTTATTTTCCACCATAATTTACAAATAAATTCTTTAAACATCCTACAATGTGATTTCCTGGATTTTTTTCTCATTTTGTCTCTCATAGTTGAAGTGTACCTATGATGAAAATTACAGACCTCGCTCATTATTCTAAGCAGGAGAACTTGCACAATCAGTGGCTGACTAAATACTTTTTTGCCCCACTGTATATACAAATATGCAATCAACCACTCCACACCCCATCCCCTTGCCTTCGCGCTTTAGTACCTCCCAGTCTGCCAGGTGGGTCTGTGACCAGCGCCGAAATGGCTGCAGGACCGGATGGCTGCTTGCCTGTATTGGGCTACCTCCATCCCCCACTCCCCACCCCTGTTGCAAGCTTTGTTCATGTTTTAGAATGTACTGATTGTGCTAATGTTGCTGAGGTGTTTTTTTTTCCTGTTTTCCACACTGCACTCCTTACAGGAGCATAGTCTGGGGGTTACCTTTTCTGGGTATGGGGGGGTGAGTAATTATCAGGAAATTTTAATTCTGGGAGTGAACAAATTGTTAAACTGATACAAATGTTTATAACTAATTATTACAAGTTATGATTCATTAAACATATGGCCCTTTCTGTACTAATTTTCTACACTAGTGTGAAAAAATTGTACAAAAAAAAATTTGATTTGAATCAATATTGTCAAGATCACCCACAAATAAGAAAATTGTCAGAAATTGAGGTGCATAAGCTCAGATAAAGAAGACCTAAGATCAATCAGATCCAAAAAAGAAATACAAAACTTATACTAATTGAAAGAAAACAAGTTGACAAAAATATTGAGTCCAATATTTGCTGATAATATAGACAGAGTAATCAGAGATTTATAACCATTTTTAGGCTGGTTATTATTATTTTAACAAGATGTTTTTTTGTGTTTAAATCACTGAAAAATTCACAGAAATTCTCAAAAAAAAAAAAATTAAAAATGGGGAAGTAGTCATAGCCTGAGTGAGTAAAGTCTAATGTGATAACAGGAAAAGAAAATCCTCTCTGGGTAAAAATGACCCAAAAGTGTCACCAAATACTATGCTTTTGCATCTGCCTTACTAAAGGTGACTTAATTAACACAGTGTTAATGCATAACCTCATAAAAATAATTTCCCTTGTACTGTGTTTAATGTTTTCAGAAAAGCATCTTTAATGAATAATACAGAGGAGAACCCTCCAGCTAAAAAGCGTCGCTATGAGAGGAGAGAAGAGGGTGCTGAACCATGTCCCAGCAGCGTGTCTATGAAGAGTACAAATTCAATGGCTCCACCCATAAATTTCAGAAGTGGACCTGAGATGTCTGAACACATGTGAGATTCTTTTTCCAGTATTTGAGACAAGAAGCTGAAACATCAGATAATGCTAAGAAACAAAATGATTGCTTTGTCTTCTCTCTGTATCTCTAGGAGAAAGAGAGGAGGCCCAAATTTGTGTTTTTATTACAAATGCTACTCCTAGTAGCTTATTTACACACACACACGCGCGCACACGCACACACACACACACACACACACACTAATTCTTCTGTTAAACCATAGCAGTCTAAATCATCATTTACAGTCATATTTGGTTTTTAGGCATTGTATTGTTTTGGTAAAAAAGTTTAGTAAGCAACATTTGTGCAATTTTTGTCTTTTGTCAGTAAATTAAGCTCAAACAACAGTATAATGACATTGTTGATAACCTCAAAAATATAGTTCAACTGGTCCCTCAGCTGAATTTTATTTTTGTGGTTATCAACATTATGCCTTCTACTAGTACTACTGTTTGAGCTTAACTTATTGATCTGAACCCATTTGATTACTTTAATGACAATTTGGGGATTATACATACAATTGAGGATGAGTGGATGTGTGTATATTACTAACATGCAATATTAGGTATAAATATTTATACAACAGAATGTTTTAGATACAATTATTAAATCACTGCTTTGGCTATATAATACCAGGTATATACACACATAGAGCTCAATTGGTGCTCAAGCATCTTGCTGGTAGCAACAATTCTCTCTAACCAATCAGTGATCTGTAGTCTTTTCACGTTACATTTTAGTATCAGTATGGCTCAACCAATGTGGTACCATTTAAAGCACGGTTTGGGTCGCTTTATATGGTACCACCTCGGTTGAGCTGTACCAAACCATACCAAGCAGTGGAAAAGCACCAAATGAGACACTGTGATGGCCAACATGGTTAACACCAAGCGGCAACCTCCCCGTCTCTCTCTTGAAGCCAACACGGAAGTGAATTAAACTGCAATTCGAGTGACCGCTCTGAGGCAGGCTGCAGAAGCGAGTCAAATATGTATCTCCCCCATGTTAAAATGCCCAACTTTACAGCAGAAAAAAACATGTTTACAGCCTGGAGCAAAAAGTGGCTTTGGTCTATAGAGCTCATTTTCCCCTTCATGACAACTGTGAGGGGGTGAATTTTTTTACAACTCATCTGTTTAAATTATATTTAAGCCTTAAAGTTCTGCATAATTAAGGGCGTGGCCACGTGAGTGACAGATGCCGCTGCTTTCACTGCTAGTCGTCTGCTGCTGTCAGCGTCACCCTCAGCTGTGTTTGTGCTTTTTCCGGGATTATTTCATACAATGTAATACATGTATTATACCTTCGCCCGTGCACGCCGTTGGATTCCGTCGTGTTGATTAGGGAGAGACAGTCAATGCTGTGTTTCCAGCTGTTTCCCCTCACGTGCACTAATGGATGTCTGATGATTTCAGCGCGTTCTCGCTGTCCATGCAATGAATGAGCGCAGATTTCTAGTTCATTTATTTGAAGTTCTGAGGTAATATCTTGGGTTTGACCCATCTGAGAAACTGAGAGGCGGCCAAAATCAGATTGTAAAATGGACTGAATTAAAGCTCTTTACGAACTCTGACGTGAGATGCCGAATGACGTGTGTTTGCCTTGAATCACTGTCACATGCACAAGCTTAGAGCAATATTGTAAGTAACTAATACATTTTTAACTAGCAGAATAATAATGCATCACAATGCACATAGTTGACTGCTTGAATATTGTGAGAAATGTGTGTGATCTGTGTTATGTACTTGTATACATGCTCTTAACTAATTGCCCCTTGTGAGATTAATAAAGTTGATTAAAAAGTAAAGTAAATAGTCTCACTTTTAGATACGTCTTAACTATTATAATATTTAGAAGGGCAAACACATAAACTTTAACCATTGGCTTTACTTTTTCAATTCGCGTCGAGGGCAGTAGCATAGCATTAGTATCTCGAGCTCCACCCTTGCCCGCCTCTTTGCCCATTTTAATTTATCCGGTAGTGACGAGAGGTGACGCACTGCCAAGATGGCGACGGCCGGCCCCGCCCACTTTAGGATTCAAAAACGCTCTTCAGAAACCAATGGGTGACGTCACGGACACTACGTCCATATTTTTTTACAGTCTATGGTTAACACACTCAAATCAAGCAGCATCCAGGGGCCTCATGTATCAACACTGCGTACGTACAAAAACACGGCGTACGCCAGTTTTCACGTTCATTGCCAGATGTACCTACAGTGAAATTAACGTAAGAATGTGCGTTCCTCCAAGTAAACTTCATGTCTGTCGTACGTACATTTGCCTTGATTTTTGTCCGTTGGCGACTCCTAGAGGCAATAAAGTGAAGTGGCAAACATTACACTACAAATTGTTCTATCGCACCACTAGCTGTCAGATATTGCTTAATAATATGTCAAATAATGTATCAATTACAAATTATGTCACACAAGTCTTATTAAAGTATTCTATGCAATTAAGTAAGAACATAAAGCATGTGCAAACCCATCTAGCAATGGCAGCGTTGGCTTAACTAGGATTAAAAAATAAACTTCATTAATTCGGTCAGTAAAGGTAAAAAAAGAAAGTAATATTTTTATTCAGCAAGGACACATTGAATTTGTTTAAAAGTGCCAGTAAATGCATTTATAATGTTACAAAAGATTATAAGATTTTCTAATGTGTTTGATTTAAGTTTTTATTCATTAAAGAATCCTGAAAATACTATATCACGGTTTCCATGAAAATATGAAGCAGAAGCACAGCTGTTTTCATCACTGATAATAATCATAAATGTTTCTTGATCATCAAATCATCATATGAGAGTGATTTCTGAAGGATCATGTGACATTAGCCGCTTTCGAACAGAGGGACTTTTGCCGTTCCTATAACCCTTCTTTCTTACTGTGTTCTGAATCCGGACTAAATTGGGGATTTTTTAGTTCCTCAGAATCGTAGTTCCTATAACTCTTTCAGTACCTAGTCTAGAGTGAGGACTAAACTTATAGGTCATGCCCACTGTCAACATGGAACTTGTAGCGTGCTGTCTACTCATACGCTGTGTTATGTGTATATTTCCGTGTGGCATGTAAGCATGGCATATAACTGAAAAAGCTACTTCTGTGTAACTCTTGTACAGAGAAGTGTAGACTAAATGCTCTAATTCCTTTTGGATGTTTTTGCAGTGGGGGAAAGTATGTTACTGGAGACCTGCAGGATTCCTACCAAGAAGTGAGTGATGCCATGAAGACAGCCAAAACCACTCACAAAACCAGAATGAAGAACAAGTATGAGCGCTTATTTGAGGGAATCAATCTACAAAAGAATCAAACCCTCCTGAACAGGATCTACACAGAGCTATACATTATAGAGGGAGATGCTAAAGGGTGAATGAAGAACATGAGATTTTGAAGATGGAGAGAACAATTTCGTCACAACTTTCACAAGATATTCCAATATTCTGCAATGACATCTTTAAACCCTTACCTAAACTAGGATGTGAGGAAAGAGGCCACGTCAAGAGCTGTTTTTACTAAAGGCATCGCTGGAATTGGAAAAACCGTCTCAGTGCAGAAGTTCATTGTGGACTGGACCGAGGGAAAAGCCAATCAGGATGTAGATTTCATGTTTGTGCTTCCATTTCGAGAGCTGAACTCGATTAAAGCTCATTGGTACTGTCTTCACAGTCTTCTACTGGATTTTCATCCTGAACTTAAAGAATGGGACTCGAAGATTTATGACGAATGTAAAGTTGTGTTCATCTTTGATGGTCTGGATGAAAGCAAAATTACACTGTTTTCTGAGGATGAGAAAATTTCTGATGTCAACGAGACTTCATCAGTCGGTGTGTTGATTTCAAACCTCATAAAAGGAGATCTGCTTCCTTTTGCTCACATCTGGATCACCTCCAGACCAGCAGCAGCCAATCGGATCCCCTCCCAATACATCAGCCGCCTGACAGAAATTCAGGGATTCAATGACCCTCAGAAGGAGGAATATTTCAGGAAGAGAATCATTGACGAGCATCAAGCCAGCATTATCATCTCTCACATTAAAAAATCAAGAAGCCTCCACATCATGTGCCACATACCCGTCTTCTGCTGGATCACATCCACTGTGCTACAAAACATCCTGAAACAAGATATCAATGCAAAAATCCCTCAAACTCTGACTGAAATGTACATCCACTTCCTGCTGATTCAGATCAACACGAGAGAACAGAAGTATGAAGAGAGAGATCCAGAGAAACTCCTACAATCCAACAGAGACATGATTTTGAAACTTGCTGAACTGGCTTACAAACAGCTGATGAAGGGCAATGTGATGTTCTATGAGGAGGACCTGATTGAGAGCGGCATAGACGTCACTGATGCCTCAGTGTATTCTGGGATTTGCACTGAGATCTTTAAGGAGGAATCTGTGATTCATCAGAAGAAAGTCTACTGCTTCATACATCTGAGCTTTCAAGAGTTTCTGGCAGCTTTCTATGAGTTTCACTCCCAGCAAGAGTCTTTGGACATGCGGCTCAAAGAAGTAATTGATGAATCATTGCAGAATGGACTATTGGATCTTTTCCTGCGATTCTTGCTGGGGATCTCACTGGAGTCCAATCAGAGACTCTTACAGGATCTACTGACACACACAAAGAACACCTCAGATATCATCAACAGTGTCTCACTGTATATTAAAGATAAAATTAAAGGCGATGAACAACTCTCAGCTGATAAATCCATCAATCTGTTCCTCTGTCTGCTGGAAGTGAATGATAAGACTCTCTACACTGAGATAATGATAAGACTCTCTACACCAGGCATGGGCTCACAGAGCTCTCTCCTGCTCACTGCTCAGCAATAGCCTACATGATTCAGGTGTCAGATGAGCCGCTGGATGAACTGAGACTCCAATAAATTAAAAACATCAGAAGAAGGCAAAAGAAGACTGATACCAGCTGTGAAGAACTGCAGAAAAGCCCTGTAAGCATTGTCATAAAGTGGCATATCTTTTAAATATTTTTAATGTCTGGTTATGAATTTATTTATTTTTACAAGAAATATTTTTTAAGCAAATTTATTCATTGCTTATTTGCTCTATAACAGTCCAAACAAAGATGCTACACACATGCAGTATGAGTGGATGTTTTTAAATGGGTCATATGATTATTTTTATTTTCCTTTTTTTTAGTGTGTTAAGTCGCTGTTTGTGCAAAGTCTCCTACAAAAAGATTTATTCTATCTAAAAGAGAAGGCAGATCCAGACCAAGCTAAAACTCCTTGATCGAATTCTCCCTCACATACCCACCTCACTTGGTGAGAAATTTGTGTGGCAAATGAGATGTTATGATACACCAACCGGGATCTACTACCCTGGAAAGACCCAAAGGCCCACAGGTTCGAATTTTTTTTTTTTTTTTTTTTTAAATGACCCAGAGACGTAGATACTTGGTATAAAAAAATATAGGCCCTAAATCTTTATTAGACAGTTGATTTGTTAAAATGTCACATTCAATAGAGCAATCATAACAATGATCAGCCATAACAAGCTTCTAGCACTGTGAAATAAATTGATCAAATACAAAATAATGAAAAAAAGAATAGAAAAAGCTGGGCCTTATCAATTGGGAGGCAGGCTTAATGCCAGGCTTCAATAATGCCTGTAAGAAAAGATACACACACACGTGTGCACCAAACCACACTTACACACCACTTTGGTGAGAAGGGAGCTATTCCCACACAAAAAAAAACAGCCCACCTCATTCAGGCACCCAGCGCCAGCAACAAGGAGCAAAAGACAAAACAAGATTAGGAAAATAAAACATTCAACATGAAACAAAACAGACCAATACAAAAAGAAAAACAATTTTCTTCCAACTACAAGTAACAGACAGGTCACAACAAAACGGTCACAAGGTCTAGAAAATGACACAAAACTACTTCACTTACACACCACTTTGGTGAGAAGGGAGCTATTCCCACACAAAAAAAAACAGCCCACCTCATTCAGGCACCCAGCGCCAGCAACAAGGAGCAAAAGACAAAACAAGATTAGGAAAATAAAACATTCAACATGAAACAAAACAGACCAATACAAAAAGAAAAACAATTTTCTTCCAACTACAAGTAACAGACAGGTCACAACAAAACGGTCACAAGGTCTAGAAAAACGACACAAAACTATTGAATGCAAAGCAAAACTATGAACTACAAAACAAAATTAATGAAAACAAAACAAATCAAAGCAAAACAGCAGTGTTGGAGCTGCAAGCCATGCTGTAGACCTGGCTAAAAGCCATACAAAGCCAGAAGCCACAGAAATGTCACGCTCACGAAGTAGTTGAAACAACTAAAACACAAACATTTAAAGGTGCTATCAGCGATTGTGGTTGATGTGACTTCTGTTTGTGTTTGCATCTTCCATATTCACTGTTTCTGGTCCATTGATAGACGTGCTGGCTTATTCTTCAGCTCAGACTTTGCGTGCAGACGCCGTGCACAAGCGCAAAAACAAACAACACCCGCCCTGTCGGTGATTGGTTGAACTCTGTTAATTTTGATTATGAGTGGTGGTTCTACCCGTTTGTTTTTGTGTGCAGATCTCAGAGCCTAGGCTGCCTACAGAGGCGCGGTTTTTTGACAGCCTGCTTATGGGGCGGGCAGCTAGTGGATTGTTAGGAAAGATTAGATGAATGTGATCATTTTTGATTTGGCCTGACATCGCTGATAGCACCTTTAACATTAAACATTAAAGACACAGTAAAAGGAGAACTAAACCCTTGGTTTGGCGGTGTTGTAGAAAGTGCTCCCCTTTGGCACATGGACTCTCCTAGTCACCCGTCATTCAGCAAGAAATGGACTATTCCAAACTTTCAACCTGAAATTTGCGAAAGTGATGAAGAGAGTAGACGGATAAGAAGGGAATATTGTATATGGTTTGTAGATTGAAATATAGGTGTATTAGCCCAAATCGGAGGAGTTTTATCGATTGTGCGTGTGCGTGCATCACACTGTAAGTAAGTTGAACATTCTCAGCGAACGCTAATCCGTCTGTATTCGTGTTTACATTTAAGGTTGTTTACTTAAAGCTAGGGTATACGATTTCAAAGATTGTTCATTATTAATTTCCTTCTTTAGATGCTGGTTATGGTTATATAGTACAATCCTAACAATATGAATAGAAAAAAATCCATTCACTCTATTGGCTGTACAGCTGCAGAGCAGTTGACCAATGTAAGCTGTCCTGCCTGGACAGTTTACATTGGTCAACAGCTCTCATCCAATCACCAACGCCACTTGAAACTCCGCCTGCCGCTCGCGTCTCCAACCCAACCGCATCCTTCCTCCTTGCACAAGCAAGCAGCAGCTGACAGTCTATGGTAACTAGCTGAGTAGCGTCAGATCAGCAATGGATAAAAATATAAACGACAGCAGCAAGCGGCCCTGCTTGCCCCTGCTGTAAAGTTTGGACGAAAGAGAAAGTCTGTGGAGTAAAGAGCAGAGATCAAAAATAGAGCTGTCAGTTAAACGCGTCATTAACGGCTGTGAATCGCAAACCCATTTTAACGGCGTTAATTTTTTTATCGCGCTAATTAACGGTCTTTTTGTCCTAGCAAACTTTGTAGTTTTTCACATACTTTTGCAACAGGACTGCGGCATGCGTCCTGATCCATTTCAGCGTCTCGCGCTCCGCCATTCATTAAAGCCGGCTCGCAAGCCCAAACGAGTGTGTGCGGCGTGGCCTGATGTTTTGTTTCCGGTCTCAGCTAGATCCGCTTGCGCTTTGGTCGAAGCAAGCAATCGAAACGTTCGAGTTCAGCGAGCGTCGAGGCCGCTTTGTGCCGCACACACTCGTTTCAGCTTGCCAGCTGGCCAAATAGTAACGTTATGTTTTGAGTGGCATGACGAGCGCTAGACGCCGAAATGGATGCCAATGAGATTCTGAATGTAAAGTTTACTTTTAAAAAGTTGCCAAATTGTCCCATTGACAAGACCAAAGCGATCTGTATGTTTTGTCATTATGAACTGAGCTATCATCATCGCAGTACTGTCCCAGCCTGAAACACCACTTGATGATGGCCAAGCAAACACACACACACAACACAGATGATGCAAATTCTCCACCCTCGTCAATATCAGGACCTCGCCAGTATTTCTTTCACCCTTTTATTGATGGACAGTGTTACATTGTGTGAGAGATTGTTTAGGCTATATATGTTAGAGTGAAATTGAACACTATTCCAATGTTATTTTCAATAATAATAATTAAAAAAAACATTTGCACTAAACAAGCCAATCCACTTTTCCATGTTGATAAGAGCATTAAAATGAGAAAAAAATGTAACAAAAAGAAATCAAAAGACATTAAGAATAGATAAAAATGTGGCGATTAATTCGAGTTAACTATGACATTAATGTCGATTAATCGCGATTAAACACATTTAAATCGTTGACAGCACTAATCAAAAAGAAATGTGAAGAATGCCAGACTCTAAGTAGGATAAATATAGGGTCCACCATTGACCGTTGGAGGAAGCTTCAGGGAGAACTGGGACTGAAAACCGACGCTGACACGGCTGACTTTTTGTTGAGCAGGTAAACATTTATTTATACTTTCATGGTGTGACGTGTGTTACATAGCTTTTTATCAGTTTGACAACTTGCTCATGCTGCCGGTCAGCATTGGCAATGTTCGCCGTTTAGCATCGCCTATCACGGGTCTAAGTAATTATATTTCTTGAAGTGCTTGAATATATTTAAGTATGCCTAGCAGGTTTCTGTTCCAAGCCGATCGGAATTTGAACAAGATGCGCTGTGTGCTGCAATAACAATTAATGAAAACCTTAGCAATGCTAGTATTATACTAATGGTGGTGGAGAGTTTAGAACATTTCATGTGTTGCTAATCTTGCATTGACGTGAACTTGAAAGTGACATACGTCAGGGATCAGGTAGCACAGAGGGGAGGGGTGTGTGTGTGTGGAGGGGC